>OX393550.1:54800068-55117568 GCA_947650365.1 Chamaelirium japonicum
ACACTAGATCGCGTGTTACAAAATACAAGTCCAAGGCCTTCTATAATGAATGGAACATAGGCCCCCAAACATTCCTTTGATTTTTTTTATAGTCAAGTTTGAGCCATACATGCAAGGCCCGATCCATTTTGGTTTCAGACAGAAAATACAAAGCGTGGAACACAGACTCCAACTCGTTCCAAATGGGCCGGACTCAATCAGGCATGGTTCAGATTCAGGCCTACCGGCCTGACACCGACCGCTTGCATTACTGGATCAGTCTTCCCCACCATAAGGGGCTTAGGATTACGTACTGAACGTGTTAATTCATAGTCCACAATGGAGTTACCGCAAATCTTCCAAACAAAACAGAACGAGGGGCACCTTCATATACAATAGAAACCCACAGAGGCTCAACAGCAAGTCCCTAGAGACAACAGAGTCACACACAACAACATTGCAAAGCAGATAGGCTCCTTCAGAAGTAGTAACCAACAAGGATCCAGCTTGACCCTCAACGGCAACATCTCAATTGCTGCCAGCGGGAAACAAGCGAGTTGTACTTTATTCTCTCTCCCCTCAGGCAGAACAGAGGACAAGGTCCAAAACTACAAAAATTATGCAAGCTTATCGTTACGGGCACCCCTCTAGTAGGGCTCCACGGGTGCTCTGAACTTTGCACCTGCATACACTGCTGCAGCACCCAGCTCTTCTTCAATCCTAAGCAGCTGCAATGCCCCCAAAAGAACAACGCTGAGTTCTTCCATTGATCGAAATCCAAAAAAAAAGAAAAGGTTGGACTGAACAGTAAGCAACGAGACATGAGACACTTGCCTGATTGTACTTGGCAAGGCGTTCCGAACGGCATGGAGCTCCAGTCTTGATCTGGCCCTGTTCAAAAATCAATCAGAATAAGCACAAAGGTTAAATGCATTTCTTTGTAGTGAGGGAGGAGTTGCACTTGCTACAAGTGCACCGAAACCCCCCTGTAGTTTAAGTGATAATCACTTTCACCCACATCTTTAAGTGATTTCTTCGTAGTGAGGGAGCAGTTACACTTGCATAAATAGTTCAGGGTTCAAATTGTTCAAAAAAAGTTGTGGGACCAATATGAAATGAGGTGAATGGTTCAGGGGGTGTTTCTGTAATTTGCTCATTTTTTATTTCTTAGAAGTGAGAACGAAACAAAACACTAAGTACATGAATATTATCCTAGGGAATGGAGGCTTACGGTTGCCAAACCCACTGAGAGATCAGCAATAAAAGTATCCTCCGTTTCACCACTGAAACCAGAAAACATATGCTCACATTGATACTCAAAAGCAAATAAAACCAAAATAGACTCGTTATCATGACTCAAAGAGACCAACCTTCGGTGGCTTGCCATCACTCCCCATCCAGCATGTTTGGACATTTTCACAGCTTCAATACTCTCAGTCACAGAACCAATCTGATTCACCTGCGTCACCATCACAAAGAAGTGATTCAGCTTTGCGCATTACCCCACAAAGAACGGTAGCAAGATTAAAGACTAGGCAATCCTCAAGAACAAAACAAACTAACTGTCTAAAACTAAAAGAGCTGTTTCTCAACAAAAAAAAAATGAAAGAGCTTCAACTGGAGGTAATAAATAAATAAAAACAAATAGCATCGAACATGAAAATCTAGTTTTAATGATACCTTCAACAGAAGGGCATTGCATGCCTTCTCATTTATTGCCTTTGCAACACGCTGCAGTGCAAGAGAGAAATCACAACTATGATTTTACAAAGAATTCTACTTTCTTTCCAGCTTACACTATACTGATGGATACATACGGTGGGGTTAGTGACGAGAAGATCATCTCCAACAATCTGGACCTGATGTCCAATCTCGTCCGTCAATTTCGCGTAATGGGTCCAATCATCCTGATCGAACGGGTCTTCTATGGATACGATGGGGTAGTCAGCAACAAAGGACTTGTAGACATTTTTCAAACTATCTCCTGATATTTTCTGCGAACCATCATTGTTCTGCATGGAAATAAAAGAGAGGGTCATTCTGATGTTAGACTTGCTGCTCCCACATAGGTGAGAGTCGCATGGTGTCCAGCAAGAAGAATAATAATTGAGGCAGCATCAGAAGGAAGATGGATATAAGAGCACGCAATAGACCTCAGTATGCTATCTTGTATCCATTCCCAAATCTATGATTTACTAAGAGACAATCAAGAAGAAACAATGTCAAGCTCAGTAGCTTACCTCCTCTTTAAAATTCAGATCATAAGTCTTGTCCTTGTCATTATAAAATTCCGAAGCAGCAACATCCATCCCAATCACAACCTGCCAGAATACCCCAGCACAATGAAATTAGTGATCCTTGGATTCAAAACAAGGCTTATTTTGGGAAAACACGAAGCTCATGTGCAAATTTAGAATGCAAATGATAAGGATAAGTAAATACTTTGCCAGTATATCCAGCTTTCGCTATAGCGGTCTTCAACAGTTCAAGGCCTTCTTTATTTTCCTGTATTTGCATTACAAAAACATGATTGGTTGAGTACTCCATCAGATCAGTTAGACATGATGTAACAAAGCCCAGTTATCAAGATGTTACCATATCACAATTGTCAACAGTCTTAGCCGAAGGATAAAAACATAGGACCACCAGTGTATGTTAGCCGAAGGATGAAATCCAACGGATTTGACACACCAGTGTATGTTAGTCGAAGGATAAAATCAATGTATTATGAATATCTAGATGAATTTCTTATTTTCTTTAGTTGGAAGAATGGGAATGGTGTTTCATTTCTCATAATTTCTTGTATCGCTCACTGTTGCATGAGCTTAAACTCAACATAGGTCTCGCTACCCGTCAATTGGCCGTTTATGTTTCTTCGCAATGCCCTTCTCTTGCAAGTTGCCTTGGTTAGGTCTTTGGTACCAATCCCAAGGATGTCAATTTGACATCCGCTCAGAAATTTCTTATCAATCTTACATATAATCGACACCACCTAAATGGACTAAGATTTTTTTTTTGGGGGGGGGGGGGGGGGGGGGAGATAATAGAAAATCCAACAGATTTGACGCACCAGTGGATGTTAGCCGAAGGATAAAATCAATGTATTATGCTGATCAAGATAAATTTCTTATTTTCTTTAGTTGGAAGAATGGGAATGGTGTTTCATTTCAGCTTTTTTTGCTCATAATTTCTTGTATCAAATCTTGTCTCCTACCCTCTTCATCTAGACCTTCCCTTGTCTAGTGAATATTGGAGGATCGCTCACCGTTGCATAAGCTTAAACTGCACAACCAACGAACGTAGGTCTCGCTACCCACCAACTGGCCGTCCATGTTTCTTGGCAATGCCCTTCTCTTGCAAGTTACCTTGGTCAGGTCTTTGGCACAAATCACGAGGAAGGATGTCAATTTGATAGCCACTCAGAAATTTCTTATCAATCTTACATATAATCGACACCACCTATATGGACTAAGATTTGGATTGAATAGTCTCTGAAATTTTTGAAAGTAGTATACAAAGTCTTTAGAGTTACAATGTAAGCTAGTGTATAGAACATGGCTTGATGGTTATGGACATGACTTGATGGTTATGGTAATGGTACGTCGGTAGGTTATGGATCCAAAAAAAATCATCGACCTACAAAACACTAGCAGTATAGATAACTACATTAGCATAAGCTCCTGCCACAGAAAACATACAAAAAATCTAAGAAAAATTACAGAAACTTGAGGGATAAAGCTAAATGCGCAGAAAAATTGGTATTGAAACTTAAAAAAGCAGAGCTCAAACCAATTTTCTTTGAATTTCAATAATGCCTACATATATCATGTAAACCGCACAAAACCATTGTCTTGTTAAGCATTTAAGCCCTTCGACAGTTACAATAATATAATACTACATCCACATTTTGTAGGGCCTCAAACATGTTTAGCCATAGACATGACATTGCTATAGTCATTATGCATGTCGCAACTAAATTTGGTCATAAGTTCAATGCTGAATGGAATGATAATGTATAATCAAGTAAACCTTCCCAAATAGATAAAAGAAAATTAAAATCAGCATCTAACAGCAGCAGACCTGGATGTTAGGAGCAAAACCACCTTCATCACCAACATTAGTAGCATCCTGTCCGTACTTCTTCTTTATGACAGCCTGAAACAAAAAGAACAGCTCACAAAAACGTTCATAGAAAAAGGATACAAAGAAAATATGAGAAAATGAGCTGATTATTTACCTTAAGGTGATGATAGACTTCTACACCCATCTTCATGGCTTCCTTGAACGAGGAAGCTCCGACAGGAAGGATCATGAACTCCTACAAAAGAAGAGGTCCAAAATTTCCACATCACAAAATAAAAAATCGATTGCAACCACACATATTTTCAGAATAGATAAGGACAGTAGCATTACCTGCATAGCCAACTTATTTCCGGCATGCGACCCTCCATTTATAACATTAAATGCAGGCACAGGCAATACTAAGGTCTTGTTCCCAGCAATGTTGGCAATATGCTGGATGACACAACAAGAACATCAAATATTTAAGTTACAATAAATACAGATTATAGTCATACCATTGGATTCACAAACCTGGTAAAGAGGAATTTTCTTCACACTAGCTCCTGCTTTGCATACGGCAAGAGACACAGCTAATATTGCATTTGCGCCAAGCTGAAATTATAAACATACAACTGAAATGATCAACTAATGAAGAAGGTTGTGCCATAACACAATAAAATACATTACCATGGTTGCTAAGCACACACTGTACCTTTTGTTTGCACCAACCCCACTCGTTCTTGGTTCCATCAAGCCGTTGTACCATGAAATTATCTATCTGAACCTGCTCAGTAGGATCCTGCAACAAAGAAGACCAAGGGTTTAATGTTATGTAAGATCAAGCAGTTACCATGATAGTTATTTTCCAATATTTGTATTTACAAGGAAAAAACATAACAAAAAGGAGTTGAAACACACACCTTCCCAATCAATGCTGGTCCTATGATAGCATTAACATTCTCAACAGCCTGCATCAAAAAAAGAAAAGGTCTAATATTTAAGATCAGCTATGAAACTTTCCTCTTCAATCCTTCCAGCAAGATTTGGCCTTTAAAATGCCAAAAACTATCTAAACAATTAAGAAACTAGTGCATGCCCGTGCCTCTCGGCACTGCAGCGGGCCGCCTTCGGTGGCAACACACCAGTCGACATAGCATCGGGCCGCCTTCGGCGGCAAGACACCCACCGGGCATCACCACCCCCACCCACACCGTCGTATTCAGTGGCAACATACCTAACCGCCTTCAGCAGCCACACCCACCCGGCCGCCTTCAGCGGCAACACATTATTTTTGGATGGAATGTTTTAAGACTTGACTTTTTTTGATATTGTTGATGCTTGATGCTATGAGTCAATGGATAAGTTTAGTCCATCACTACAAAACATGCATTTCAGGTTTTTTTTAACTTTAGACATTTTTTTATTGCAATTAGAAAACTTGGTTCTAGCAACAATAATAAAATTTAATGTTCTAAAAAGCAGTAGGCGCTAATCAAGCGGTGGGGGACCTTCTAGCGCCTAGACGTTGACTTTTTTTAATAATTTTAATTATTATTTTGATATTATATATAATATATATGTTTTAAAATTACTATAAATTTAAGATTATCTCAACCATTATTTTAAAGAGCATGTATCATTTACATAACCATAAACACAAGATTAACAAGAATAAAAGCAAGGATGATATCATGAGATAATATCATAATATTCATGATTTTAGTACAATCCAAAGCATAAATTCAAGATTATGAACAATAGAATAGCATCTATACATATTCTAGCGTCATGGCCCGCCTGGACCTGCCTAAGCGACCCGCCTAGCTCTGCCTAGAGCCACCAACCTTGGCTTGCCTGGGCCAGCCTAGGCTACTTTTTAGAGCATCTCCAACCGTCCGCCATATTTGCATATATGGCGGACGGGAGCTCCCAACCCTCTTGCATATGAGCCAGCATATATGCCGGAGGGCTGTTTGGCCGGCATATATGCCGGACTTCTCACCCAAATGCCAGCCCCCCTATTTTATTCATTTTAAGATTAATACCCAAAATGCCCTTTAAAGATTATATATAAAAAATCAAATGACATCTATATCCGTTGTTAAATTTATACATAAATATTTTAAACTAAGTATACGTATTAATTTATTAATCTGTTTTTAACAAATTTGGTACCGTTGGAAAGCTCTCATCAACGCCTTCGAAAAGAGACTAATATCTAATATTTTTGGAGTTATTTTTAAATCATTAAATATTATATTAATATTAATATTTGTTATTATATTGTTATTTAATTACTTATTTTATAATTATTTTTGTTAATGTTTATTCTTGTTAATGAATTTTTATTCTAATATTTAAAAGTAAAATAAAAAAAGGTATATTCCTTGAAGATGCTAAATTATAGGGGTCATGGTTGGAGATGGAAGGCCTCCATTTAAGAATATTTGGGGAATATGCTTATTTGGCAATAGCAAAATAGAGGCCATGGTTGGAGATGCTCTTAGAACACTGATAAAAAGTTGCTACAGGACAAAGAAGGCAGTATGTCTAGGTAGGAGTTCCATTAGGAAACCAATCTTGTGTCTCAACCAAAACTCTACATATGCACGTGTACAAAAAAATCAAAGCCACCATAAAGGTATTTATTGATATGACTCGTTCAGTGCTCGAGCATGTTATACAAGTGAGGATTGTCAGGATATCTGTTATATTCAGGATACTAACCATTTAAAAAATGATTTGTGTTAACTTGAATATTTAGGGATTGTGAGATCTTTGTCATGTATGATATCTGAAAATTTCTCCGATCTTCCATCTCTTGTCAGCTATACCAAAGTCCATAACATCAGCTGTTTTACCATTGAAAAACTGAAGGCCCGACAAGGTATCCTTGTATAGCATATCGGGATTCAAGGCACCCCAGTGTGTGCCCTGAAGATGCATATTTCTATTTTAATTATGACTTAAAAGGAGATATTTGATGTCCACAATTTCCTCAAAGAAGAGATCTCTAACCCATATTTTTTCAAAAGAAAAATCTCTATAATCATATGTAGTGTCAGTGCATCAAATAAGCATGGTAAAGGAAGATAATATGTCATTCATTAGTGCTACAAGTGAGTCATGTACTTAGAAGTTCTTGGTCATGTAATTTACTAATTCACAAGTCATCTCCAAACTATCACATAATTTTTCCTAACAATATAAATATCCGCACAAGATAAAAGTCTAGGTCATTATACTTTCAAAATTCTTACATATATTCCGCATCATACCTTCAAAATCTATCTCAGATTTCTATTTAAAAGGAAAACTTCAAAAAAAAAATCTAGTTCACAAATTTTCAAAAGGCATCACCGCATGCAATTCTGGTAACAAATAACAGACAATGCAGTTGTATCAACAATTCCCTGTCACATCCATTATTCCAAATACTACAGGGGGGCTTGTCGTTTGAACATGTTCCTAAAGAACTATATTGAGTATTCAAATTATTCTGATTAATTTGCAACACATTCAACCAACAAATATTAGGAGGCAATCATCTGGGCATTAAAGAGATAGACCTCCTTTCCACTTGTAATTTTTTTCTAAGACAAATAAAATGATTTATAACAGATTATAGGGTAAAGATAACCGACAAATAAATAAAATGGCTATGAAACTTGTGCGATCTCATTCAATGGCAATAGGTGGTACCGACCTTGAGGACACCTTTCCCAAGATAATCAGATCCTCCATCTCTTAACTCCAAAGCTTCATATATGCCTTACATAATAACAGACAATACCATGTGAGCATTCAGTAGAAAGAATGTCCCTCCCCGCCAAGCACTAAAAAGAGTTACCATCTAAGACAGAAAATAATGAATTTGACTCTTTTTCACAACTACGGAGATACATAATAGTATTAATGTAGCTGCTACTTCCACTAAGGGCTAACATTCCCTCGCCCAACACCTCAAAGTGCCTTTACTTAGGGCTGTAACGTGGGCGGGTTAGACCCGACCCAACCCGAGTTTTGGGTGGGTTTAGGTTAATGTATTTGAAGATTGGGTTGGGTTAGGGTTGAAAATATACAACCTGAGTTAAATTTGGATCGGGCTCGGTTTGAGGGATCAGGCAACCTGACCCAACCCGAACCCTAGTACTCATGTATATCTGTGCGTTTGTGATAGATAGTTAACAATCACAGCCATCCCGAGTGCTCATATATTAAGAGGTCGCAATCACAACCATTCGTTTTACTATGTCCCATATTATTTATTTGCTTATTGTTTATCAAATAAATATATTATCTGATGATCTAGTAAATTGCATGGATTGAATTGCAACAAAAGTTTTATGGTAGTATTAGCAAGTATATGTTCTTTTTATTTTTTGGTCTTCAAATGTTAAAATTCCAAACAATGATTGGAAAT
Source organism: Chamaelirium japonicum (assembly GCA_947650365.1). Taxonomy (NCBI): domain Eukaryota; kingdom Viridiplantae; phylum Streptophyta; class Magnoliopsida; order Liliales; family Melanthiaceae; genus Chamaelirium; species Chamaelirium japonicum. The sequence continues at coordinate 54,808,533 of OX393550.1, forward strand.
AAGTATACCAGAAACCGCACAACCCGACCCATCTGACCAACTTAGGCTAACCCGAGCCCAACCCAAGCATTTTACTTGGGTTGGGCTAGAAATCCTGGGTTGGAGGTTGGGTTGGGTTAAGGTCAGGGGCGGACCTACATTGGGCCGAGGGGGGGCTCAAGCCCCCCTCAATTTGGGAAAAAAAGTTACACTTACCTCCTTGAAGTTTAGCTTAAAAGCACTTAACCCCCCTATAGTTTATTTTGTTCCAAATCACTACCTAAAGTTTGAAATTTTAGCGCAATACCCCTTTTGTCAATTTGATTTTCTTATTTTGTAATTTTTATCTGATCTAGCTAAACTTCAGGAGGGAGGAAAGCAAACTTTAATTTACTCAGAAAACAATTATAATCAACTTTTAGTAGCCAACTTCACATGGAGGTGGTCACCACCAGCCGTCACCGGCCCACTAGCCATCACCCCTCGCCAGTCAATATCCACCGTCATGTCACCAACCATCACCCCACCGCCATATGGGCCACCTGTCGCCGCCAGTATTGGTGACCCACGGCCGACCTTGGCGTTTGCTGGCCACCGACGCCCACCAGGGCCACCACTATCCGACCGATACCTACCGCAGTCTGCCACCTCCCGTGCACTTGTCATCCCCATAGAGTTCATCCCATGGCCCTTAGTGAATAAGAACCGAGTGGGAATCGGGGCCTATTAATAGGTTTTTGGGGGTATGTATGAAATCTACCCTCCCCCCCCCCCCCCCCCCCCCAAAAAAAAAAAAAAAGGATCTAGTCTATTATTTACAAACCGTGCACCTTGATCGAGTCAGCCAATTATAGTTCCAAATTTTCAAATGACTCCAACGATCGAAATTCTCCTTCACTAGAGGCAAAATCCTAATAGGCCTTTTGCTGCGCGATCGAAGGAAGGGTAGAAACGTTGTCACGCCGCCTGTCGAAGCCTTCAACTGTGAGGCAGCGATTGTAGTTACTTTTTAAAAATTATGCCCCCCCTGAGGAAAAATCCTGGGTCCGCCACTGGTTAAGGTTGAGGGTTTTCGTACTTTGATTGGTCTTGGGTTGACCCCCAACCCGCCCGAGTTGCAGCCCTACCTGTACTCTGGCTGCAAAAAGCAATTAAAACCAAGGAGAAGCTATCCATTTCCCTCTTTCTTTTCACGATCGCAGCCAAAGAGGCGACGACCCAATCAGGGAAGGTTAGCCCTTCCAATCGTCTTACTATCCCCTCGACGCAGGTAGTAGATTTTGTTACTTGGGTTCTGCCCACCCATTGCATGAGAGACTATTACACAAACCTCCCTGACAAATTTCCTTTTCTATAAACAAACGCAGGACGTTATGTTGATTAAAAAAAAAAACTAATTTTCGAGAAATATGCAACCATGATAGCCCTGCATGTCCTCCAAATCGAACCAAAATGTGTACAAAAAGAGCGATAACGCTGGAGCAATGTATCATCGGGTTACCTGTTGATGCGCCGCTAGGGACAGCAGCCCTGGCCAGGGTGCCATCGCTAAGAGTGACATCTGCCTGCAAAATCAGATTAAATCTCAAGATATTAAATTCAAGGGCAGTTTTTTTTACAGAAGGATCTTTAGATCGTAGATCTTAAGAAAGTAAATCAAATCAAAGAGAAATGGAAAGAAAATGCGAAAAGATCATGAATAAACAACACAAATCTTTGAAAATAATCATCAAACCAAAACACTAGCCCGAAAAAACCGATGATCAAACAATAAAAAAGAGATCACAAGCAACAGCGGAATCCGAAAAACCTAGGAGCCACAAATCACACATTTCTGTTGAACGCGCTCACCTCGACGGTGGGATTCCCACGACTGTCGAAGATCTGCCGGGCTTTAACGCTCTTGATCGTAGCCATGGCAGCGATCGGACCTGCTCTCTCTCTCTCTCTCTCTCGGTACGGTGGATGCGATGTACCGAAGACGGGAGAAGCGAGTGCGACGAGGGTTTGAGAACGGGGTTATTAATAGAGGGAGTGGGGGGGGGAGGTTTGGCTTGTAGAGGAAGCAGAAGGACTCACGGCCGTTGGATTTGAAGGGAAGGGGTGAGGATTTGTTCTCGCGATGGTGAGAAAAGCAGAGGCCCAAAAGGGAAAAGAAGGCCCGTCACGAAGCTCTCGAGAGTGGGGCCTCCGTATCGAGAAAATAATTTGACAACTGACTTTTACGACCAGAATTTCGACCAACCAGTGGCATTGCGCCACATACTCCACGTCGTAATTTGAAGGGTCTGTTAGGTAATTTTCATTACCGTTTGGCTTATGTGGCGGAATACTACTGGTCGGTCGTAATTCCGGTCGTTACAACCCGTCGTCAAAATTTCCCTCAACGGCATCTGAGAAGCATATTCGGCAGCCGCCCTGCACGCATGGCCAGTGAGGGCATGGCGTTGTGGGGATGGTGAAGGGGAATGGACCATGAACAGAGTACCTCTCTATGTCTTCTTTCGTTATTTATTAAACTCTAAATTAATGGTGCTCCAACCAGCTCAGTTCATTGCTCTGCAAGACTGATGTGGTGTTCCATATGGGTCCGGTTTGTTCAGGACCTTCGAACTGCTCCACATACAACAAAGATCCTTCGAAACCTCCGAACAAATTAATTAATATTTTTTTTACAAAAAACCCGTCATCATTTTATAAATAATTTTGTATATGTCCAACGATGCATGCATTGTCCAACAGTTATTTTTTACCCATTGATGTAAATTTGGAGGGTTTGGATAAGCTGTAAATAGGAGGGGGGGGGGAGGGGTTGGTGTAAAATAGGTAGGATATCCTAGTTTGGAGGCCGTTGGAGGGGTCCTTCTCTCAACTAAGATATTTAGATGAGGTGGCCACCAAAATAGGGCCCACAGTGCTTAGGAGGTCCTCCTAGTTCGGAGGCCGTTGGAGATGCTCTTAGTGATAGCTCCATGATAAACATTCGGACTTGTAATAAGTCGATCATCATGCAATGCTCGTAATGCGTTAGGTCCCTCTCGAAATTTTGCCAATCTAAAAAGAAAAAAAAAAGATTACAATATCCCGACAAAGTTCATCAGATTTACATTTCTTGCAATCAATCAAAACCAAACGTTTTCCTGCACGAAAAATAATAATATTAACGTTTTCCTGCACGAAAAATAATTAATATTATTCTAGATTGTCGATTAAAACAACAAGACGATATAAAAAATTTATGTATTTTTTCACTAATTTTTTTTATCAATCAAACAAATAGTTACTTCTTTTTTCCTAAGTTGTTCTATATGCAAGATAGAAGGGATTTTTGTTTGACATAACTAGATATATTTTTTTATCACAAAAAGGTCATCTTCTAATCAATGTATACAAAAATTATTTATAATAAGCTATTATTAGAGTATTTTACCATATCAAATTGTTACTCTTTGCTATGAGATAGTAACTCTTTATCAATTGTTACTCTTTGCTATAAATAACAAGTTCGCTAAACTGTATATTTAGAGGTAAAATTTGTATTTAATTTTTTTTGTTATTACCTGCACGCAGCAGAAGGAGCTCGTGTTAAGCAAAGTCCAACCACATGGACTTAATGTAAAGTACAAACTTTATCTGTCCTTAAAGTTAAACAAATTTTTAAGAACCAAACACTAATTTATCCTTTTTTTTAAGACAGAAAATACCCAATTAAAACGGTGCATGCATTGCACCAGCATGACCATGGCTCGAAGCATGCCATTCATAGTAGCGCAATTTTTTTTCCCTTGCTAAAGGTCGAGTCTTGTTTTTACCCATAAGAGCACCACATTGCGGGCAAGGTGGTAGCAACAGAGGGTAGGGCTGCAAATTGGGAAGGTCGAACTAGATCCGACCCAACTTTTGGTTTGGTTTGGCCTTATTTATTCAAGATCATGTTGGGTTCGTGTTGGAAAAAGTCAACCCGGATCCGGAGTAAATTTGGGTTGAGCTCGAGTTAAAGGGTCAGTTAACCTGACCTAACTCGGACCTAAGTCAAGTACATTGTGTCAACTTTCAGGTCACATGAATCTTTCCTAGACCTGCAAAGACCTATTCCCGAACGAAACGGCTAGAAACTGCCAAGCAGGGGAGGTGGGACTAATAGTAACTCTACATCTAATAGTGTCAACCAGCGAATGGATACTCTTGCTGAAGATGAATGGATACTCTTGCTGGATACGAATTGATACTTTTGCTGAAGGGATAGTTTTTCCATTTAAAGGATTAAAAAAGTCAACGATTTTAGTTAGGAACTTGTTGTGCAAACATGTCCTTCAAGAAGGATTTAAGCTAATATACTAACAAACCTTATCCTTTAGCATAAATAAGAACCTATGGAGTGGAAAAAATTTCAGCACATCATGCGTATCATAGAACCACAGGTCCCACTGCAATTCAAGAGACATGGTGTAGCGGGCCCCAGCACATGGGGGTAGTGGTCCCCAATATTCAAAGCGTGCTGATAGGCTTTGGGGAAATGGGCCCCGCGGTTGTATGGTGCGCAGGATGTGCTGAAAACCTATGGAGCAATGCATGGGTTGGATAAAAAGGTGTGGGGTCTACACATCAAAACTGTGTGTACCATTCCCTCTTGGAGCCGGCAAAGCAACAGTCGGAGAGAAGGAAGGGGGGGATCGGCCATGCAACAAACACCCCCCCCCCCCCTCTCTCTCTGGGTCGGCATGTAGCCAGAAGGAGGGGGGGTCGGTCGGTCACCAAGGAGGCACCCCCCCCCCCCTGGGTCGGCAGATAGCCAAAGGGGGGGGTCGGTCGGTCACCAAGGAGGCACCCCCCCCCCCTGGGTCGGCATGTAACCAGAGGGGGGGGGTCGGTCGGTCACCAAGGAGGCACCCCCCCTGGGTCGGCATGTAGCCAAAGGGGGGGGGGGTCGGTCGGTCACCAAGGAGGCAACCCCCCCCCCCCCCCTCTCTCTCCTGGGTCGGCATGTAGCCAAAAAAGGGGGGAGTCGGTCGGCTGGTCACCAAGGAAGCACACCCCCCCCCTCTCGATGGGACGTGCAACGAGCCGAGGAGTGAAGCAGAAGTCGAACATGGAGGTCTCGCAGTGCTGACAACGCTCCGCGTTTCCGGGCCAAAGTGACCAGGTGTCAACCGCGCGCCACGTCACCGCGGCGGTTGAGCTCATTGCGGGGACACGTCAACCGCCCGATTTTTGCGGAGCACCGTAACCGTCACCCCGCCACTATAAAAGGGGACCTACCCCTTCAGCAAAGAGGAAAAAGAATTCTGGAGGAGACGCTGCCCGTTTCGTCCCGGAATTCGTTGAGCTGCAGAGGTCGATAGCTAGAGACTGTCTGCGGAGGTCGGTCGGCAGACAGATACTGTCTGCACGCGACCGGTAGACAGACACTGTCTGCAGCGGTCGGTAGCCAGAGACTGTCTGCGGAGGTCGGTCGGCAGACATATACTGTCTGCACGCGACCGGTAGACAGACACTGTCTGCAGCGGTCGGTAGCCAGAGACTGTCTGCGGAGGTCGGTCGGCAGACAGATACTGTCTGCATGCGACCGGTAGACAGACACTGTCTGCAGCGGTCAGTAGCCAGAGACTGTCTGCGGAGGTCGGTCGACAGACATATACTGTCTGCACGCGACCGGTAGACAGACACTGTCTGCAGCGGTCGGTAGCCAGAGACTGTCTGCGGAGGTCGGTCGGCAGACATATACTGTCTGCACGCGATCGGTAGTCAGACACTGTCTGCAGCGATCGGTAGCCAGAGACTGTCTGCGGAGGTCGGTCGGCAGATAAATACTGTCTGCACGCGACCGGTAGACAGACACTGTCTGCAGCGGTCGGTAGCCAGAGACTGTCTGCGGAGGTCGGTCGGCAGACATATACTGTCTGCACGCGACCGGTAGTCAGACACTATCTGCAGCGGTCAGCACCCAGAGGTTGTCTGTGGAGGTCGGTCGGTCGGTAGCCAGACACTTTCTGCAGCGACCGGTAGACAGACCAGACACTGTCTGCAGCGACTTGTAGACAGACGCTGTCTGCAGCGGTCGGTAGTCTGAGTGAAATTACAGAGGTCGGTAGTTTGGGAGACCGGTCCTCGGGGTTTGTAATTTGGGTTAAGGTGAGAGATTGTACCCGAAAAGATAGTTCTAGTGCATTCTCGCCCCACCCGTGGTTTTTTCCCCTTCGACGTTGCGAAGGGGTTTTTCCACGTAAATACTGTCTTCACTCTTCTCTTTGGCTTGTTGGATTGTGCTTACCACCCGAACCGCCCGGTTCGACTAAAAACCCCCCACAATCTTGGCGCCGTCTGTGGGATAGTCTTTGAGACTTCCTATTAATAGCTTTCGACTGTAGACCCGTGGGTGTCGACCAGTCCGAACTTACCTGCAATCAGCAGTCCACGACCACACGGTTGAAGAACGATGGCCGGTGGACCGTATCGTACTCGCTCGACGTCGCAGCTCCTGTCTGAAGCCGTACCACTCGGAGATGCAAATGACGCCGGGCGTCTTGTTCAACAGCCAACGGACACAGAGCGCGTAGTCCCGTTGGCGAATCCTGTACTGGGGGTCGGGGAGTCCAGTCAAGCTCCGGTAGCAACTCTGGCTCCTCTGACAGGGGGTCTATCGAAAGCTTTTCTGGCCACAATGATGATGACCCAGCAAGCTCTCACCACCCAGCTCCAAACGATGCAGCGCAACTACGAGGAGTTGCGTGACTTCGTGCGGGCCGCACCGACGGGTGGTCTACTCAACCAGGGCATGTTGGCCCAAGCGGGACAGAGTCTCCCCACTCAAGCTGCCCCACCAGTGCAAATGCAGCCGCAACCAGTGCCTCGGGTGGAGGTCAGGGTTAATCGCTCGGTGGAGGTCCAGAGCGCAAATCCCGACGGGCGAGACTCGAGTAGCCCGGAGCCTGCGGAGAGAAACAAGCACGCCCGTGCTGCGTCGGCACGCTCGGATGTCTGGTCCCGGCTCGGGGCGCACCCGCGACAGCCGCCTGCCTCCAAGCATCACTCCAAAATGGACTCGGCACAAGTTCATCGCCCGAAGCACGACGACGAACATCATCGTCAACCGAGTGATAGTCATCACACTCGGATGACGCCAGCCAGTCGGCAGCCGGCTCATACTGCTGATCGGAGGAGCGTACATGAGCGCATTCGGGTACATGCATCGGAGCGACTTGGGGATCAAGAAGGAATCCAGCGAGACCGACCGGGGGTCCGAGCTCCCGACCGGCTGGAGGAAGTCGCCATTCGAGGAGCCGCGCGGTCGCCGCTTGTCGAGAAGCTACTTTGAAAGCCATTCCCTCGGGGGTGGAATCCTCCACGCCTTCCCAAGTTCGACGGATCGAAAGACCCGGTGGAGCACGTACTAGCTTTCCGGGATGCTCTGGTCCCCTATGAGGATGATCATATTCTCTACCGGACCTTTGCCAACAGCTTGTCGGGAACACCTCTCGAGTGGTTCCACAAGCTCAGGCCCTCGTCCATCTCCTCATTATCGGAGCTGAGCACGCGGTTCATCGACCAGTACCGATGCAATCGCCGGGAGCTGAAGACTCTGGAGTCACTCTTCGGGATGAGTATGACCCAGAATGAAACGCTCCGACAATTCTACCATAGGTTCAGGTCCGAGTACCTGAGCTTGGCGGACGCAGATGGGCAGGATCGTATGGTGATCGCGGCCTTCAAAAACGCCATCCAGCCTACCCAACTCGTCAACGCATCGCTCATCAAGCGAACCCCGGAGACGATCGACGAGTTATCACGGCGTGTTGAGAAGTACATCAAGATTGAAGACGTGGACCGCAAGAGGAAGGCGGTGGAAACCAGGGTCCCGCACCAAGGCTACGCCAAACCAGCTGCCGTGAAGAACGTCAACAAGCAACAGGGCGAGGCGACGCGGCACGAGGCGAAGCGGCAAAGGCAAGATAGGCCAGCGAGGCCGCAGTGGAATAGAGAGTTCACAGTACTGAACGCCCCCATAGACCAGATCCTGGAAGCCATCGAAGGTGAACCGTACTTCAAGTGGGCGCAACCGCTTGAGCCCGGGGAGAGGGGAGCCAGAGATGCATCAAGGTACTGTGAGTACCATCAAGGCCAAGGTCACACCACCCTGCAGTGCCGGGCGCTCAAACATCATATTGAGGATCTCATTGAGGCCGGCCACCTTGGCTGCTTCATTGACATCCCTCAACGTAAGGAAACCAAGGCTGTAGGGGAAGTCCAGCGAGGAGCGACGGCACAGTGCTTACCGGGTCCTCCGCCAGAAAGACGCCAACTCCGAGAGGTAGACGCCATCTACAGGTACCATGGCCCTGTACCGTCGTCAAATGCCGTCGACCGACAGGTGCGGCGTATTGAACAAGCAAGGCAAGTCCACCATGTGGTGCTCGACCCTGTCATCCGTCCCGAGCCAAGAGTGGAAGCTGCAGTACAGTTTTTGGCAGCTGATCTGGTCGGAATAGAGAGGCCTCACAACTATCCCCTGGTCATACGGCTGCAGATAGCCAATTGCCTAGTGAAGAGAATTCTGGTCGACGCCGGAAGCTCGGTAGATGTGCTCTTCCTCAGCGCCTTCGACGCCATGCAGCTAGATCGTGGGCAGATGACTGAGTCATCGTCGATGATAACAGGCTTCACGGGAGAGGCTGCAAGGGTGGTTGGTGAGATCACCCTCCCGATCACAACAGGGCATCTCACTAATCTTACTCGGTTCATTGTGATCGAAGCTCACTCGGCAGACAACATCATCCTCGGAAGGCCGTGGCTCCACCACTTGGATGCGGTCCCCTCGTCGGCCCACCAAGTAGTGAAGTTTTGGACCGACAAGGGCGTGATGAGCATTCGAGGTGACCAGTCTTTGGCTGCCAAGTGCGAGCTCAGCGCCATCCATCTGAAGACAACATGCCAAATTGAGGGAGGGGAACCAGGTGGAGGCAGCACTGAGTTGGGCATCCTCAACCTCTGGACTGCGAAGCGGAGTCAAGAAGCTCCAACGTTCCAACGGACCTCGGCCCGGTCAAGCGTAGGAGCGCGAGGAAGCCAAGCCCTTCGGAAGACCGACCTGTCAGCTGAACTCAAAGAGCTGACAGTGTCGGGGGACCTACTGAAGACCGACTTGTCAGCTGAATGTAAAGAGCTGACAGAGTCGGAGGACCTGCTGAAGACCGACCTGTCAGCTGAATGTAAAGAGCTGACAGAGTCGGAGGACCTGCTGAAGACCGACCTGTCAGCTGAATGTAAAGAGCTGACAGAGTCAGAGGACCTGCTGAAGACCGACCTGTCAGTTGAACGTAAAGAACCGACAGTGTCGGGGGACCTGATGAAGACTGACCTGTCAGTTGAACGTAAAGAACTGACAGTTTTTTAATGTCGGATCTATTCAATAAAAATGCACTTGCTCAGCGTTATTGTTCATGCGTGAGAATAATGGCTAACTGAGGCAACCTAAACCAAGTGGTACATAACACTCCGAGCGAGTTCTACCACTTGGCCGACTGGTCGACAGGACCCTGCGAAGGGCGAGACCGGCCGGTGAACACCTGGGAAGATCGGTCGACAGACCCCGCCGGGGTACGACCAGTCAACCAACCTAAACCAAGTGGTGCATAACACTCCGAGCGAGTTCTACCACTTGGCCGACCGGTCGATAGGTCCCTGCGAAGGGCGAGACCGGCCGGTGAACACCTGGGAAGATCGGTCGACAGACCCTGCCGGGGTACGACCGGTCAACCAACCTAAACCAAGTGGTACATAACACTCCGAGCGAGTTCTACCACTTGGCCGACCAGTCGACAGGACCCTGCGAAGGGCGAGACCGGCCGGTGAACACCTGGGAAGATCGGTCGACAGACCCCGCCGGGGTACGACCGGTCAACCAACCTAAACCAAGTGGTACATAACACTCTGAGCGAGTTCTACCACTTGGCCGACTGGTCGACAGGTCCCTACGAAGGGCGAGACCGGCCGGTGAACACTTGGGAAGATCGGTCGACAGACCCCGCTGGGGTACGACCGGTCAACCAACCTAAACCAAGTGGTACATAACACACCGAGCGAGTTCTACCACTTGGCCGACTGGTCGACAGGTCCCTGCGAAGGGCGAGACCGACCGGTGAACACCTGGGAAGATCGGTCGACAGACCCTGTCGGGGTACGACCGGTCAACCAACCTAAACCAAGTGGTATATAACACTCCGAGGGGGTTCTACCACTTGGCCGACCGGTCGACAGGTCCCTGCGAAGGGCGAGACCGGCCGGTGAACACCTGGGAAGATCGGTCGACAGACCCCGCCGGGGTACGACCGGTCAACCAACCTAAATCAAGTGGTATATAACACTCCGAGCGAGTTCTACCACTTGGCCGACCGGTCGACAAGACCCTGCAAAGGGCAAGACCGGCCAAGCACTTGCGGACATCCTCAGTGATTTCCCGGCGGAAGACACTGCACCGGTGCCAGAGACGTTAGAAGACCTGTCGGTAGCTGCCGGTCGACCCGTGGGAGTCGGTGCGGCAGCAGGACAGGAGGACAAAGGAAAAGCCTGGAGATTGTTCGTGGATGGCTCGTCGTGTGCAGTCGGGAGTGGTGTGGGGGTAGTCCTAGTAACCCCCGACCACACAAAGCTCGAAAAGTCAGTGCGGCTACTTTTCCCGACGACGAACAACAAAGTTGAGTACGAGGCGATGCTGACAGGACTGGAGATGGCAACAGCGCTGGGGGTGACCAGCCTACAGGTCTAAGGCGACTCCCAACTGGTAATCAATCAGATTACCGGTAGGTACGAAGCCTGCGACGCCAGAATACAAGCTTACCTGAAGCTAGCCCGGGAGTTGATCGCCAAGTTCGAAAACATAAGCTTTCACCAGTTCCCCAGAACGGAAAACAAGCAGGCGGATGCCCTTGCTAATCTAGCATCGGTACTCGGAGAAGACAGAGAGAAAAGAGTCTTCATCGAGGTGCAAGCTGACCCTCGAACATTCGGCCCCGCGGAAGATAGTTGCCTGACGAGGAGGACATAAGCCATTGAGGCGGTCCATACTATTACGATCAGAGCTGACTTGATAAGCAACATGAAGAAGTACATACTTAATGGGATACTACCGGAGGACGTCGATGATGCCCGAAGAACCAAGACAGGCACACAAACCGAGATGGGCACGCACATCGAGGTGGCACGCGCAAATCGAGACGAGCACTCACGTCGAAACGGATGCGCAAACCGAGACTGACACGCAAATCGAGGCAAAGTGATCCTGACCGGGTGGGACCGAAGACCGTCCGATCAGGAAGGGGTATTGTGTGTACCATTCCCTCTTGGAGCCGGCAAAGCAACAGTCGGAGAGAAGGAAGGGGGGGATCGGCCATGCAACAAACACCCCCCCCTCTCTGGGTCAGCATGTAGCCAGAAGGAGGGGGGGTCGGTCGGTCACCAAGGAGGCACCCCCCCCCTGGGTCGGCATGTAGCCAGAGGGGGGGTCGGTCGGTCACCAAGGAGGCACCCCCCCTGGGTCGGCATGTAACCAGAGCGGGGGGGGTCGGTCGGTCACCAAGGAGGCACCCCCCCTGGGTCGGCATGTAGCCAGAGGGGGGGGTCGGTCGGTCACCAAGGAGGCAACCCCCCCCTCTCTCTCCTGGGTCGGCATGTAGCCAAAAAAGGGGGGAGTCGGTCGGCTGGTCACCAAGGAAGCACACCCCCCCTCTCGATGGGACGTGCAACGAGCCGAGGAGTGAAGCAGCAGTCGAACATGGAGGTCTCGCAGTGTTGACAACGCTCCGTGTTTCCGGGCCAAAGTGACCAGGTGTCAACCGCGCGCCACGTCACCGCGGCGGTTGAGCTCATTGCGGGGACACGTCAACCGCCCGATTTTCGCGGAGCGCTGTAACCGTCACCCCGCCACTATAAAAGGGGACCTACCCCTTCAGCAAAGAGGAAAAAGAATTCTGGAGGAGACGCTGCCCGTTTCGTCCCGGAATTCGTTGAGCTGCAGAGGTCGATAGCCAAAGACTGTCTGCGGAGGTCGGTCGGCAGACAGATACTGTCTGCACGCGACCGGTAGACAGACACTGTCTGCAGCGGTCGTTAGCCAGAGACTGTCTGTGGAGGTCGGTCGGCAGACATATACTGTCTGCACGCGACCGGTAGACAGACACTGTCTGCAGCGGTCGGTAGCCAGAGACTGTCTGCGGAGGTCGGTCGGCAGACAGATACTGTCTGCACGCGACCGGTAGACAGACACTGTCTGTAGCGGTCGGTAGCCAGAGACTGTCTGCGGAGGTCGGTCGGCAGACATATACTGTCTGCACGCGACCGGTAGTCAGACACTGTCTGCAGCGATCGGTAGCCAGAGACTGTCTACGGAGGTCGGTCGGCAGACAGATACTGTCTGCACGCGACCGGTAGACAGACACTGTCTGCAGCGGTCGGTAGCCAGAGACTGTCTGCGGAGGTCGGTCGGCAGACATATACTGTCTGCACGCGACCGGTAGTCAGACACTGTCTGCAGTGATCGGTAGCCAGAGACTGTCTGCGGAGGTCGGTCGGCAGATAGATACTGTCTGCACGCGACCGGTAGACAGACACTGTCTGCAGCGGTCGGTAGCCAGAGACTGTCTGCGGAGGTCGATCGGCAGACATATACTGTCTGCACGCGACCGGTAGTCAGACACTGTCTGCAGCGATCGGTAGCCATAGACTGTCTGCGGAGGTCGGTCGGCAGACAGATACTGTCTGCACGCGACCGGTAGACAGACACTGTCTGCAGCGGTCGGTAGCCAGAGACTGTATGCGGAGGTCGGTCGGCAGACATATACTGTCTGCACGTGACCGGTAGTCAGACACTGTCTGCAGCGATCGGTAGCCAGAGACTGTCTGCGGAGGTCGGTCGGCAGATAGATACTGTCTGCACGCGACCGGTAGGCAGACACTGTCTGCAGCGGTCGGTAGCCAGAGACTGTCTGCGGAGGTCGGTCGGCAGACATATACTGTCTGCACGCGACCGGTAGTCAGACACTGCCTGCAGCGGTCAGCACCCAGAGGTGTCTGCGGAGGTCGGTCGGTCGGCAGCCAGACACTGTCTGCAGTGACCGGTAGACAGACCAGACACTGTCTGCAACGACTTGTAGACAGACGCTGTCTGCAGCGGTCGGTAGTCTGAGTGAAATTGCAGAGGTCGGTAGTTTGGGAGACCGGTCATCGGGGTTTGTAATTGGGGTTAAGGTGAGAGATTGTACCCGAAAAGATAGTTCTAGTGCATTCTCGCCCCACCCGTGGTTTTTTCCCCTTCGACGTTGCGAAGGGGTTTTTCCACGTAAATATTGTCTTCACTCTTCTCTTTGGCTTGTTGGATTGTGCTTGCCACCCGAACCGCCCGGTTCGACTAAAAACCCCCCACAAAAACCATAATGTCAAGTCTAGGAAGAGGAATTAAGTCCGTTAATTGTTTCTTGTTTGAAATCATGGAGCCAACTGCAAGAGGTTCAAGTTAATTGGGTAGATAGGTCTGAGAACAGAGCGGTGAACTGGCTTGCCAGAGAAGTACGATTGTATGGTCATGAAGGGTATTGGGTTTCAGAATTCCCACTTGGTTTGTATGGCCTTGTACAGGAAGCCACCAAGGTCATAATGTAATGGCCCCTTTGGAGTACCAAAAAAAATAAAAGTCTAGGAAGACTTGGTGCATTGGGATTACAATGCACCTATTTGATCAACCTTAATATTGTGCGTCCCATACAGGACATAGCAGCACACCCGGTCGCGAGTACGGTTTTGTTCCAACCTAAAGAGATTGGTGCATCCCGCTCTCTCTCATTGGTCCATTCTAAGGATATTTTTTTGTTATTTCATACTTTTATCTTGGTGAAATGATAAAGACCCTCGAGATGGACCAATGAGAGAGAGCGGGATGCTCCAACCTCTTTAAGGAGGTTGGAACAAAATCGTTCTCCTGGTTGCTGCCTATTATTATTTGACAATTAAATCAGGGACAGACAATTGAGTCATAGTTAGAGTTGCCGAGTTAGTGGGTTAGGTTGGGTCAATCCTAATCCCAACCCGATAATTAAACAAGATAATCATGCCAACCTAACTCTAGGTGGGTTAACCCTACCCCACCTAATCTTATTAGTCAACATCACACAACCTAAAATAGTTAACTGAAGCCCATTGTACTTTCTGTAACTCGGAAGAGAAGATCGATTGCCTATAATGACTTACGGCTAAGTATTTCCTAAATCTACCCCTATCGGGTTGCTGACACTGCAATTGATCAAATTCAACAATGCTATTCGAACAAACTGAGGAACGTACAATCTGCTGACAACTCCACGTGAAAGGGAGAGTTGGCATCTCCTGATTGGTGGCACTATGGGCTATGGGATGAACCCGGGGGATGCCACTTGTGCGGGTGGTAGCTGACGGCGGACGACGGATCGGTAGCGGTCAGCGAGACGGGACGGTGGCTGACTGCGCGCCCACAGGGGCCTGGTGGATTCGGATGCCGTCAGTGGTGGTGGGGGATAGAGTTCATCCAACGGCCCATAGTCCTGCCAATCAGAGCCAGCACTCCCCTTCACGTGGAGTGTCAAACAAATTGTCCCCTCAGTCTGTCCCGATTCTCCCTATTGATCATGGATTCCCTACCAATAGACTGGAGTCCTCCCTCGAGGGCAGAGGAAGCTGCCATGTGAAACTTTTGACTACAATATTTTTAGGTGGTCCCCACTTCAGCTTTCACACCAAGACTGACCCGAAGCTTCCCCTTCACACTACTAGTGCTAATGTGGGGGACTGCCGATCCCTTTATAAGGGCAGAACCCATTGGCAACAAAGCCTCGGCATCCCATTCAACTCTCCCCCATCCCAGAAAACCATGCTTACCTCCGCAGTGGAGCTGCTCTCTCAATCGGCTCCCACCTCGCTCCTGGCCTTCTGCATCTGCCATCTCATCGTAGCCCTTCTCTTGCTGAGTGGCAATGGGGTCGCCAAGCCGAGCCCGCCGCCAACGGTGGAAGAAGGCGGCGGAACGTACGAGCCACTTTGCCACACAGAAGAGACAACGGAAGGGCATGACGATGAGGCATCAGCATCGGATGGTGACGGCGGCGGAATATGAGGCATCAGCATCGGATGGTGACGGCGGCGGAATGTTCGATCCAAATTGCTGCACAGAAGAGACAATGGGTGGGCATGAAAATGAGACATCAGCATCGGATGATGGCGACCGCACAGAAGATGAGCTGAAGATGAGGGCCGAGGAATTCATCGAGAAGATGAACAGCGTATGGAAGGCCGAGAGGGAGTTTCTGCTGCGATGACAGAGATCTCAATGCAGCTGAAAGTAAAGAGACACAGCAATGCCTCCACACTAGTTGTGTCATGATCCAACCCATCAGCTGGTCGGGCCTTCGGGTAAGGCCTATTTAAGAGTTCGGTTTTGCCGACCCATCGCTGCCCCCCCTATTGTTAATAAGAGGTTTGGAGTATAATTTGGTTCCAACTCTGTGTGATTATTCCGTGAGAAGATAAAGCCGCACATTCTACTAAGTACAACCCCGAGGAAGAAAAACAATCCACACATACCATTCTTATTGCGCTCATCAAGTTATTTTCCATGGCAATGTGCCTCTTCGGATATGGAATTTATTTTTCCTTTAATTACAAACACACTGAAAGCCGCCATCGGGTATTGGTATCACAAACCAAAATCATCGGCATGTGGCGGTTTGTAGCCCTCTCAGGTGAGATCATCCTCTTCTTCTTCCTTGGCTTTGAGCGCATTCTTCGCCCTCAACAGAAGTGTTGTTTTCCATGGATCCTACAAAGCGGAAAGGAATGCAAGTTTGTGACAACTGAGTAAAACGATCGATGGAAGCATGTGTCTCAAACGAAAAACTTCACTTGATAATTTTCTCCAAAAAGTATGGAGTAAAATAGTTTTGGACAATTAAAACTTGCCGATTCGGCAAAAGGATTAGAACTAATCCCCTCTTGATGTCAGCTGCCCATCCCAGCCCACTGTTATGGGGCAATCCAGCGGAGGCATTATATTTTCACAAAACATGGATTCTAATCCACCTGGTTATCATAATCATTGTTAGTCGAATGTATAGCCGTTAGCCACATATCCTTCCTCTGTAGATATGCCTCACATGAGGACACTATATGTCAGCCCATTGGCTGGAATGAGAAGTGATCTCTCTCTCCAGGTTATTGGTAACATGGTATCACAGCAGGACTGCCCCTTCTCACCAATCGTTCGAGCCACATGTCGGCTGCCACATACAATCGATCGGACCTCTTCGCGATCCTCTGCGACGCATTCCTCCACAATCGACGTGATCCTCCCGTGACTGCAGACCTCCTTTCGATCCGCACCGATCAAACCTTCTCATAATCCTCCCACGGCCTCGTACCTCATTGCAATCCTCTGCACGCAGCCTCCCCGATCAGCTGCTCTTTGCCTCGTCGCGGCCTCCGCACACGAGGCCTTCATGATCTGCTGCACTCTCTGCCACCGCAGGCGATCTGCACGTCTAATCATCGTCAACCAGATCACGTCCTCCACTAACGATGGACCTACCTGATATCGGTTTTTGCGCCTCTGCCCGGTGCTCTCTACCACAGCAAGCTAGATCCGCACACCTAGTCGTCTTTCGTGCCACTGCCGCCATAACGGTAGGGATCCGCGCCTCACGGGCGATTCCGGCACTAAATCGCAGCACCTCCTGCTGATCACACACGTGAAGGAAGAGCACCTCGCTAAATCTGTCGCCCTTTGCGCCATCGCCTTAAGAAAGACGAAATCCCTATTAAAAATATAGGGCTCGTGCCTCTGTTCACTGAAACAGGGTCGTGCCTCTGTCTAGTTGAGGGCACCCTCGGATTAACTGAAGGCACCCTCAATCCAAATCAGCTCGTCTTCCCGCCCGTTGCTTTTGTACCCCTGCACAACCAACTCCTCTTGAGGTTGTCTGCACTCGACAAACTCTCCTCGAGCTAGATGGCTGCCTACGCATCGTCGCAGCTCGCCCAATCCCTATATTCCCTAGTTTCGAGGAGGTGCTCTCGCTCAAGGTTTAAAATCACGGTGTCGATCGCCCCCCGAACCGGTATGTACTGACCGGTACGTACCGCTACCGGCCGATACATACCGATACCGGTTGAGGAAAAAAACCCCAAAAAAAAATAATAACCTGTCGGTATCGGTCTGTACTGGTCGATCTAGGCATGAACCGGCCGATATGAACCGATACATACCGGTACCAGTCGGTACGAGCCAGGTATCGGGATCAGATGCAGTACCGGTCAAAACTGGTACGTACCGGTATTGGCTGAGATTTAAAACCCTGCTCTCGCCATAGCTTCTCTTCTCACTAGTGTTGCTCATCCTCGGCTCAGGAGCACTCAATACAAGAGACCGGGCCACTTGGCAGCCTCTTCTTGGGTGCTCTATCCAGCGCAATGTCGAGGACCGATGGGCTACGACTCCCCCATTCATCGTATTGTAGTTGTTATCGACGCCTCTACTATCTAGGAGACTCCGGTTTTTCCCCCAGGTCGACTTCAACAGGTCGAGCAATGAGTTGAGCAGCTTTGACTTCAATGACTTGCACAGTGAGTTGAATAACTTCTTTTGCAGCAGTCTGCCTCTAGCTCCTCCGACACTTATGCCCTCTTTGTCATCCCAGGTATCGCTGCCCTTTGGATCATGGATTACGGAGCCTCGACCACATGACCCTTGACACTCCGTTCTTAGAGATGGCAGCGGTGCAGTACCGGTCAAAACTGGTACGTACCGGTATTGGCTGAGATTTAAAACTCTGCTCTCGCCATAGCTTCTCTTCTCACTAGTGTTGCTCATCCTCGGCTCAGGAGCACTCAATACAAGAGACCGGGCCACTTCGCAGCCTCTTCTTGGGTGCTCTATCCAGTGCAATGTCGAGGACCGATGGGCTACGACTCCCCCATTCATCGTACTGTAGTTGTTGTCGACGCCTCTACTATCTAGGAGACTCCGGTTTTTCCCCCAGGTCGACTTCAACAGGTCGAGCAATGAGTTGAGCAGCTTTGACTTCAATGACTTGCACAGTGAGTTGAATAACTTCTTTTGCAGCAGTCTGCCTCTAGCTCCTCCGACACTTATGCCCTCTTTGTCATCCCAGGTATCACTGCCCTTTGGATCATGGATTACGGAACCTCGACCACATGACCCTTGACACTCCGTTCTTAGAGATGGCAGCGGTGCAGTTTAAAACTGAAAACCGTAGTAAACCGCACCGCATGGTGCAGTTTTGGTTGGCCAAAATATAAAACCGTCGTCGTGCGATGCGATTTTGATTTTCTGTTCCGATGTAGCAGTGCGGTTTTGGTTTTGACCAAAACTGCATAAAACTGCATCGTTTAGGTCATTATAATGATAAACCGCAGTGCACCGCACTACACCGCACCGCATAGTGCGGTATCAATTTTACATAATGATACACGGTCGTGATGCGGTGCAATTTCGGTGTGGCGGTTCGGTGTTGCGGTGCGGCTTCGGTTTTGCCCAAAATCGCACCATTGCCATCCCTATAAGTTCTCACCGCTTGCTCGTCGGCCTCTCGCATCCCTCCGATCCACAGTTCAGATGGTTAACTTTTGACCATCTCGCAAACTGGGTCCATCACCACCAGCTCAGATCCTACATGTCAACTATCCTTACCTTTTGTTCTACATGCTCATCAGCTTTGCATTAACCTTATTTTCATTACTAGCCTCTGTGATTCTGGATTAATTGTTTCTTTTACCTCTTCTTTTTGTGATGTGTAGGTTCCACGTACTAGCCAAAGGATTGAAGTTGCTCATAGGAGAGGCAAGTTGTACCATCTGGAATACCTTCACCTCCCTGCTTCCCCTCCCTCGGTCGTCAGTGGTGTTGTCACTCCAATGCCGACCTGTGGCATAGAAGGTTAGGTCATGTGTTGGAGTCTTGACTTAAAAGCCTTTTAGAGTCTGGAGCGGTCGAGACTCCTCTCCTCTCTCATTTTATACAGGCTGTTAGTTAGCTAAACACTTGGCTCTCCCTTCCCCCCTTAGTTCGTCTATTTCATGTCATCCTTTTTATTTAGTACATTCAGATATTTAGGGTCCAACTTCTTTTCCCTCTATGCCTGGTTTATATTATTTCATCGACGATTACTCTCGCTACACTTGGATCTATCTCCTCTGTCACCGCTCCAAATATCTGAGATCTACCAGACCTTCACAACTATGATCCACACCCAATTCCATACTCGCATCAAGAGCTTCCGGTCTGATTGTGCCCGTGAGTACCTCTCCTCCACGATGCGCTCCCTTTTTCAGTTTCAAGGGACCTCTTCCAACAATCATGTCCTCTTCTAGCAATCATGTCCTCACACTCATGAGCAGATCAAGGTTGCTGAAAGGAAGCATCGTCACTTCCTGGGTAGAGACCATCTTGACCTTTGTCAACCTCATCATCACTCCGTCCTCTCTGGCGTGTCTCCTCATGAGCGACTCTACTGCACTCTACCCGCTTACACATGCTCCATGTGTTCGGGTGCACATACTTTGTTCTTCCCCATAAGCGTACCAAGCTATCCACCAGGTCAATAAAGAACGTTCTATTGGGGATCATCACTGAGCACAAGGGGAATCGGTGCTATGACCCCTTGGCTCACAGTCATCGCATCGCTTGTCACGTATCCTTCGACGAAGATGTTTCCTAATACTCTTTTGAGTCTTAGGACTCATGCTCCCTTTCTCATGCCCTTATGTCTTGCGCCACCACCACCGCCACCACCAAAGTCGCTCATCATGCTCATTTCCTTGAGCCTCTACCTCCTACGACTACTGCTTCTCCTGCATCCTCTCCTCTTTCCTCCTCTAAAAGCACGTCATGTGCCACCCATTCGTCCACAAGTCTCCCCCCTTTCCTTAGGTGTACACTTGTCGTCCCCCTACTGTCCAGCCATCTACCTTGCCTCCTCCTAAGGGTGACTCCACTGGTACTTCACCTGCTCCAACCAACCCGTCTCTAGCAGACGTGGATCATCACTCTCCTCCTTGCTAACCCCAGACAAAAAAGCGTCATCTGCCTGACCAATTTGGATACTCTCCGGAGTCCGAACCGTTTTGGTTTTCATGCAATCACCGCTTACTCTCCCTAGTTCCAAAGCCTACCTCATTGCCCTTCACATTAATCAAAAGCCACGATCCTACCAAGAGGTACTTTAGTCCCCCCCATGGTGGTAGGCCATGACTCAGGAGTTTTAGGCCTTTGAGCAGAACTAGACGTGGGACATCGTTCCCCTACCGGCAGGAGTTGGCCTATTAGCAACAATTGGGTCTTCAAGGTCAAGCATTGACATAGTAGCCTTAGCTTCAATAAACATCCTGGTAATATTAAACAATTCAATATAGAAAACTATTACCTAAAACAATTCACTATAGACAAGTATCACTTAAACAATTCACTATAAACAACTATCACCATTAAACAATACTCTAAGCAATCATATCAATGGCAACAGACAGGTATAAACAAATCTCACCATATTATAGTCATGGAAAGACAAACCACTATACACAAATCCTAACCAAGAAACCATACAAATGGGTATATATAGGGGTTATACTTACAACCACAGGGTCAGTGAACAGGTAAAAACGATGGGGTTGTCGAAGATCTCCTTGAATCTTGCCTTCAAAGGTATGATGCATAAGGTCTCCTCCAAAGAAATGGGCATGCCACTCGGGTTATTGAAGAAAAGAGGGGCTTTTACTCATCTCGACGAAGACAGTCGAAATATGGCCTTCTAATGCACGGGGGGCTCAAGCCACTCAATGTCCACCGGATAAACCTAGGGTTTTCGACAGGGAAAGGATTTGCATGGGGATGGCGGGAGTCCCCCGAAGAGAGGGAGCCAAAGTGTTATTTTTCGACTGGTCAAGGATAGGGGACTACGGGGTGGGTTCAATTAAACCCCTGCCATGTCAGCGGGGTAAAATATGTATTGCACCTTCCGTCAACATCGTTTACTGGAATTGGAAATGAGGGGAGCAAAGTGTTGTTTTTTAAGTATAAGGGGTTAAGTGATTTTTGGTCTCACTTCATTGTAATTTACCCTAGTTGTTTTAACATGCTAAGTGTGTAAATTACCACACTCCATTGTGATGGGCAATGACAATGGTGGTGGTGGGTTCCTTCGTGGGCCTAACAGTGGGTGAGGATGATAAAAAGAACCCCCTTTGTAATCTCGGTTATGAAGTATCATTGTATTCTAGATAGAAACCAATTATTTTTTAAAGCTACATTAAACATTGTAAATATGCAGGTAAATATAAGTTTATTAACACTGTTTGTTGGGTCAATAATTCTAGATCCATCAAGCAAATAATGTAATTTTTTTTTATTAAAGATCTTTCACCACCAATCATGGATAAAACATTGAAAAAGCAGCATTGAGCACTTTGATATTTCAGTCGTCAGCTTAGTTGATTTATGGCAGAGAAGATATTCTATAAAGATATATTATAGTGATTTTATTTCTGATCAAAACTAAAAGGTAGTCATATAAATTGCAAAAGCTCCAGTTTACTAAACAAGTCTATCTGGCCTCTAGCAACATAAGACGAGTTTCTTGCATCATATTCAACAAGTTTTGAATCTCAAGTCTCAAATATCCATTATCAAAATTTAATTTAACGTTTTCTATATTCTATTGACTTATATCATTTTTCCTAATTTCATAGGTATCAGTTTTATCCATTTTACTTTCCTAACATCCCATCACAGTAAACAACTTCTATTTTTGAATCACCTGGTACACCAAACCACTTTGAAGTAAACAGAGCTTTCAATAGCAATGTCAGTGCCACTTATAAGAATCCACCACTTTTTATTAGTAAAGAACATTTGGAATAAAGAAATACCATGAAAGAGATCAGGATGGAGAAAATATACCAGTCGTGTCATGTTATCAAATTCCTGGATAGCGTAAGTAAACTTCCCAACATCTTCCTCATCAATTGAAGCTCCCAAATCCTACCACATTATACACAATTTTGGATTTAGACAAAATCATTAATCATGGGGATGCTGTTGAAGTATAATACATTATCCAAGGTACACTTCTTTAATAGCTAGTAATATAGAGAACTTCCAACAAGGAAAAACATACTACTGTACATGTTAGAAGAGAAAACCAATACTTGTTTAGTTTGATAAATTTTCCTATACCATTTCCTAAATCAAAACTTTAAATGATCGAGCAAGATCTAGCATCTAAAATAAACAGAAAAAACAAAATGTAGGTCATGACTTACTGCTAATAGCTTGTATTCACGTGAGCCTGAAAAGTTAGGGTCAATTTCCTGTATAATGGATTATCAGCCAGTTTAGAATTTCTTTAGAAGCTCGGAAAAAATATGCAAAGGAAATCTTTAGTCATCGAAATTGCTCTCATACCTGATATCGCTCTAATGAGTTATTAATTGCAACAACATCGCCTCTACATAGTTGGCAAATACCGGCATTAAGAAGAATTCCCTTTACGCTATACTTAAGAAGATTGTTGTTAATTGACTGCCGTGCTACTGTCTCAAATATCTCAACTGCCTTCGGGTATCTAGAAAATTTCCAATCCGTGTTAAATTCATAAATTCAAATATAAATGGTCAAACGAAATTTAAGCACTCCAATATTCAAAGTAATTGGTGGAATGCAAAACATCCATCAAACTCAAACCATAATATAAAATCAAATTACATTGTCACCGGGGTAAATGGAGTACTAAGAGGAAACTCAAGAACAACCAAGGCAACCTTTTTCTTCCAAGAAATCTGCCAAGAAATAGAGAGGTGCTACTAAATTCTAGGAATCCATGAAGAAGTTTAGGAGTGAAAAGCAACTAAAAGAATACCAAAAGAGGGGTAGCAATTTCATTCAACTTCATCTCTTCTTCTTTGCGGATAACAAAACACATATATGTAGAGAAATGGAACGAGCCTCCACCTCTTGGAGTGGAAGTATCAACGAAGATGGCAACTTTCAAAGGAGAGAAGACAAGAAACTAAAAAAGTTCCAACAGCTACAAGCAAACTAGCCCATTAGTCATAACATTAAATTGCCAATTTTAGTTCTCCATGCATGGCAATGAAGATGAAAGGTCTCTTCAACACTAGGACAATCTACCATAAAGACCAATTCTATGAAGAGTGGGCCCAGGAAGCACCAACATGTTTCCGAAGGGTTCGTGGTAGTGTCAGACACGGATGGATACGTGTCCGACACGGCTACGGAATATCAGAAATTTTTTTTTTTTTTGTGGTGGTGGTGGTGGTGGGGGGGGGGGGGGGGGGGGTGAACACATTTCTTTGTTTTTTTCTTGGTTTTTATGGGTTTTTTTTTGTCTATTTACATATGTTTTGTTTAATTACTTTATTTATTTAAGTATCTTTGTCATACATATATATATATATATATATACTAGTGCATGTCCGTGCCTGTCGGAACTGCAGCGGGCCGCCTTCGGCGGCAACACACCTGAACGCGTTCGGCAACAAAACACTTTCGACGACAACACATGCATTCATAGAGGACACCCATTTTCCCGCCCGTGCCGATTGGCACGAAGCGGACACTTTTGGCGCAACCAACTCCTCCTCCCCTTATAATCGATCAATCACAGTTGTTTATGTTCGAACAAATTTCTTAAGATCGACCCGATAGTTTGGGGCTGGAATTCATGTCACCTTTACCAAATATAAAAGAAAATTAAGATAAACCAATAATTACTCAACAAAATGAGCAACGATCTGTATTATACCGCATAACTAAATGCTTGTACTCTAGATGCATGCATAGTTACTAAATTGGGTGTTTTTTTGAAAAAAAAATGCATATAAAACGTGCATCGATCCGAAGTCGTAGCAAACAGGAAAAAAACTCATTTTTTTGAAAGAAACGTCTGTACACGTTTTATACGCGTTTAAAATGGAAAAAACGCGTATAAAACACGTCGGGTTTGGTCCGGGTTTAAATTGGGTTCGGGTTTTATTTTGTTCGTGCTTAATAAACGCATATGCTATATGTTTTGAACTTTTGATTACTTAATGTTGGAAAATTACATATATATATACATACTTTGTATAATTTTTAAGATTTTTTTTATTTTCTTCGATGTTTTCACGTTTTTTTTCCGTTTTCATCTATCTTTCCGATTTTTTCCCTTGCCGTTTTTTTCCCGTTTTCCGGCTTGGTAACTATGGATGCATGATGTTGTACCATGGTGATGCCGAACAGTGAACTACTAATGCCTATATGATAACCAGGAGATTAATGACTAATATTCAATGGCAATAGCAATTATAAAACTTAATTAATTCAATTTTCAATTACAAAATTTCCAGTAAGTGATTAAAAATGGTCTAGCAACCTAATTACTTGCACGTAATTCTAGGTCCGGCAAGAGTCTAAGTGTTGGATCGTCTGGGAGTCAGATGATCCCAGAGATTAGGAAACAGGCTTCAATATATATCAAAACTTAATACCAATTAAAAGGATTTGAAATTAATGGTTTCAGGCTCAAGTTGTTTTCAATATGATATTGGCTAATTTAATATTGGTAAGATTCTATTCAAAGCTAGCAGTGTTTAATCAAATAATGAATTCTAAATATTGCAGGGATCGCTGGGTTGGAAAGATCTAACCGGATCTGATCCGGGTTGACAGGTTGCGGTTGCAATGCAATGAACAATCCAACAACACAGAGATGACGAAGTCGGCTATTCAATCCAGAGAACGTACGTTCCACGATCTTCAGATGTCAGCAAATCAGCACCAATGAAGGTCTTTGATTTTCAAATGAAAAGTGGGTGGGTGTATTCAATGCTCCAACTCAATAATGGTATTTTGTCTTTTATGCTTGGATTGGGACAAAGCTGTATTGTTTAGTCACTGTCAAGGATCACAAAAGGATATGCTTTGCTTTCTTTTCTTCACACTATCACAAGAGATGAGATAATGGATTTTGATTCCCACTATTACAGAAAGGGGTACGGGCTTCTTCTCCCGCTGCAACGAAGAGATCCAGACCAACTAGTGGTGTGGCAAACGGGGGAAGGCAGCTGTGGCGCTGATCGGCGAAGATGCTGGTGGTAGATCGGGACGGCAGCGGGGTGGCACGGCAAGGTGGTGCAGGCGAAACCGGGCGGCGTCGAGAGCGGGGCCGGAGGTCACGAGGTGCCGGATCGGAGCCGGGAGGCCGCAGATCAAGCCGATCTCTTGTGATTGGGTGTCCTCTCTCCTCTCTCTTCTTTTGTTATTCTGTAATGGATGTAGTGGAAGATGGTGGGATGTTGATGATGGTGGAAAACGATGGGAACTGTGGGATGATGGAAAGAGGTTGTGGGGTTCGCCGGATTCGCACCGGTGAATTTCCGACTTCGCGCCGGAGGGCTTCACACCCCTTCTCCTTCGCAGAAAAGTAATCCGGATTAATCCGAAAATCCAATCTTTATTCATTCATCCACTGTCTAGAATAAAATCTGTTTGGGCTTTATATAGCCTTACATGAGATAACCAATCCCCTAACAAACGAGATCACAATCCCAACTGAAACTAATCCGAATTAACAACGTTTTTTTTTCCATCCGAAATTAACTAAATAAACAGCAAAAATAAAATACTTTCGGTCCACGAGCCCATCTTATGGTGGGCTAATCTATAGCTACTCGAACCAGATCTGAAGCTGCTGGGCTGTCTTCTGTCGGCGTCGGGCCGTCGGCTGTAGACACGTGTCATCGGCGGCCTAGCACCGGTGTCCCTACCACATGGAGGTGTAAATAGGTTGGATAGAATAGTATGCAATCTGTTGAACCCAAATGATGCCAATCAAAAGGGTTGTGCATTTTGGTTATGATTATGCAAGCTCAGTTGGGTTATGTAGAACCATTAGTCTAGGAACACTCAATATGAGAAAATTTAGTTTGGTTTTTCCATCCAACAACAACGTGATGACCATGGTCAAGTAAACATCTAGCCATCTAGGAATAGAGAATATTGAATATATCACTTATTAGGGCGGCAACTTGGGCGGGTCAACCTGAACCCAACCCGAGCCCAACCCGAATTTGGGCGGGCTTGGGTTGGGATTTTACTTGTATGGGTTGGGCTTGGGTTGGAAAATCCCAACCCGACCTTAATTTGGGTTGGGCTTGGGCAGAGGCTTCGGGTAACCCGACCCAACACAAAACCCGACCATTTAGTAAATAATATTTAATATAATATAATATTGAATAAGTCCGATCAGAATCTATTTGTTGGATCATCCGTTGAATACAAGTTAAGATCGCACTGTAGTGGAACAGAACTTTGATAGATATATTTATCCTGCTTCTAATGCACATTGTTGGATGGGCATTTATCCATCCAACGATGGACCATCACCTATATAAGAATGCAAAGAATCACTTTATGTATTGTATTATCACAAAGAAACTGTTACATGTTGATTATTTCTCTTCTACCATGTTGAAACCGGCCAACCCGCCTGCACAACCCAGCCAAACCGATGGGTTGGGCTTCGGCTAAGAAAGTTTAACCCGACCTTAGGTTGGGCTGGGGTTGGGCTTGGGCAACGGATTCAACCTCTTGGGTTGGGCTTGGGCAGCGGATTCAACCTCTTGGCTTGGTCATGGGTTGACCCCTCAACCCGCCCGAGTTGCAGCCCTAGCACTTATACAGTAGATATTTTTGAGTCAACAGGTTC
This sequence comes from Chamaelirium japonicum, assembly GCA_947650365.1. Taxonomy (NCBI): domain Eukaryota; kingdom Viridiplantae; phylum Streptophyta; class Magnoliopsida; order Liliales; family Melanthiaceae; genus Chamaelirium; species Chamaelirium japonicum. The sequence goes on from OX393550.1 coordinate 54,835,304, forward strand.
AGACATGTTTAGCAAATAGGAGAGAAGGTAAAATTGAGTTGATCATAAAACTTAAGGTCTTAATAGAGTCTAAACTTAGACATTAAATAAAACGTATTAAACAAAAAATATTCTCTGTATTCATTCATCATCAACATCTATCACTTCTGAATAGAAGTGCCAAATAATATAATGTATTTTGTTAAGTAATTAGATAATTCAAAACTTCATCGTTTATCAAGGACATTGTTGAAGCTCGTCAACGTCAAAAGACCAACAGTTGTACCACTAATCAACAAAAATGCAGCTGAATTCTAACTAACAATGGGCCAAAATTTCTTTATTCTTTCTGCCTAGGGATAAAAATAATCAAATACAAAAGCCAATCATGTAGATGAGAACCTTCTAGGACACAAAACAAAATTGTTCTTTCTAATCTCACAGTATGTGCCCTACATGCAAGCTCAAATTTCACAAACTAGTTGAACTAGATGATTCACCTTTTCTATTGTCAAATACAAATATGAATAATGGAACTTGTATGGGATTGGGAATCCCAGCTTCAATTCATATTGCAGACCCGTTAATTCAACTTATACAATTCAGATCATGTCACTGGACTTGGCAGTTACTAGTACTTGATGCAGCAAAAACACGACTTTGACACTACAAATCCATTTTTTAGATTATTATGTGACTGAAAATCGGAATATAAAAAGGTACCAAGGGATCAAGAAAAATAGAAACTTACTGTTCCAGCTGAGCAGCAATTTGTGCAACTTTTTGCTTGCACTGATTTGCAGAAGAATTCACTTCCTCGCTTACAAAAAGATCCGCAGCCCGCTCCAAGTAATCCATGGCCTTCTCAAGGTTCTGTTCAAGCTCATACATGTCACCAAGTTCCTGTAAACAAACAAGTCAGATCCTCGGTCGACATATCATAAATATTTTCCTTCTACAACCAAGGAACAAAAAATTGATTTCGACTATTAAATCGACACCTGAAAAAAATGATTTATTTCGAGAAATGTCACGAAATATCACAATTTATTGCATTTCGGTAAAAAAAAAACCCGAAATATTTCGCGAAATTTCACCAAATATTTTGATTTTTTGTTCCTTGTCTACAACTTTTTATGTCTGAAGAATCACTATGCGCCTATGTGAATATATTTGAAATCACATAATCGTAAAGAAAATAATAATTATAATTGTAACATGAAGATAATGCTAGGAGTGTTTGCTGAAATAGAGAGACAGAAATGCAAGAAGGAAAGCCCAAGTAGCTTGAATTGCATGTACTTGGACATTCAACATAATGGAATCCAAGTATGCAATGTTCTTTTTATTTCAGTTTCACTGAAGTTTCTCTTCCCATTATGCAGAAAATACATACCTTACAATATCGTGCAGCCATATTTAACCTACCAATATCCAAGAAAAGATTCACAGCCTCGTTTAAGGCTTGCGCAGCATCTGCAAGAAAAATTGTTACACTATCCAACACTAGAAGAAGGTACATCAAAAGAACTTCACAATGAATGTAGAACAAAATCACTCATAGAATTATGCCATATGTAGGGAGCGAAATAAGAATAATCAACTTAGAAACTCGTGAATATTTAAAGATGACCTTCAGCAAACGATAACATAAAAACTCATGAATAGCATAGCAAGATATATTGTACACATAATAAATCTATATAACATGGCATGTCGGTTTTGTGCTGACTAGACAAAACGGAAGCTGACTAGGACAAGCTAATTGGACAAAAATGAACCGAATAGATCTAACCATTCATTCAAAAATACGCACAATCTCTATTTCCCCGTCAACCAACTCCCTCCCCTTGGTTTCAAATCCCGACCCATTTAAACTGCACTAAACCCCTAAAATCCCGGCCCATTTAAACTGCACTAAACCTGACCGTTCATCCCGTGATCGTTATTCACATCAACGGCTATAAACCCGCCTGCTGAAATTTCAGCCGCCCCAAACCATCGGGTCGATCTCGAGGAATCCATTCGAATAGAAACAGCTGTGATTGATCGATTATAAGGGGAGGGGAAGTTGGTCCCGCCGAAGGTGCCCGCTTCATGCCAATCGACACGGGCGAGGAAATGTAGTTGCCACCAAAGGCGGCCTGCTTCAGTGCCGACAGATGTGTTGCCGTCGATGTGATTGATCGATTATAGGGGGAGGGGGAGTTGGTCGAGACAAAAGCGCCCGCTTCGTGTTAATCGGCACGGGCGAGGAAATGGGTGTCCCTATGAATGCCGGTGTGTGTCGTCGAAAGTGTTTTGTTGCCGAAGGCGTTCAGGTGGGTTGCCGCAAAAGGTGGTCCGCTGCAGTGCCAACAGATATGTTGCCGCCGAAGGCGGCCCGCTGCAGTACCGACAGGAACGGGCATGCACTAGTTACTACACAAAGTAGATGAACAACACTAGAACTAAGGATAATGTAGAACCTAAGGTCAATAGGCCAAGGATAGGTCTGATTGTGGCATCAAAGTAGAATTTATACAGCACCATCATCAAGTTTTGCAATGAAATATGAAAGCCTAAATCATGATCAACAGATATATGTCGTAATGTGAAGAGGAGAAATACTAGGGATAGACTAGAAGAGGAATTAAAAGGACAAGAGATAATAATGAAGAGAAGGATACCAGAGACCAAGAAATGGTGAGAAAAGAGTAAATTAAAGAGACCCATCAGAGAAGAGAAGAGAAGAGGGTGATGCCTTTCGGGACTTCTTCTCGCCTCTCCTCCAGGAAGAGGGTGATGCCTCCTCCAATCTAGTCGTCGCAGCAGTAGTAATAAATGGTGCGCCAATCCCGTTGGCATAACCTGCCACAAGCTACGAATGATCAAATCCGGTCCATCCTGCGGCATCCTGAAACGGGTCCCAGTTAGCCCACCCCACTGCAAGTTGAGCCAAATCCCCGCCAGCTCCCACCACGACAAACTCCACAGTCAGCTCCGGCAGGAAGCTCACCGCCGCAGCAGCGATCAACTCCTCTCACTTCCGCCAATCCGCTGCCTCACGGAAGAGCTTCTTGGCGGCAGCCGCCATGCCTATGAAAGGATCAACAGGCCTATCAGTACCCCCGACCGAAGCCTCCGGAGCAGACACTGGCACCGCTACTGAGCGCAACATCTTGCCCTTACCTTTGGGCCCCGACATCAATGGGCCGAAGTCGTAGCCCGGCTAAAAAGGTTCCCCCTGCCCCTCCTCTCCTTCCTCCGCGACCTCTTCAAGCTGATGGGCGAAGGCTACCATGCTTGGCGACATAGTGCCCATGCCCCGAGATCGAGGTACCACCCTTACTGGGGGCACGATTATCTCGACGATGGCCTGCTCGCTCCTACTAGCATCGGTATCTTGAGACCCCTCTCCGGCCTCGTTCTCCTCCTCTTCCTCCCCATCACTAGAACCGTTCTCCGCCACAGAAGGAAACTTCGAAGCAGAAGATGCCTTAGCCGCCTTCTTGACTCTCCCTTGCAGCTTGGGCATCATGATGGTCTTCCTGGGCCTCTCCATCATCCACGACACCTCCACGTTCGTCCATTTCTTCTACCATTCCTCATCCCCGTAGTCCGAGTAGATGGTGTCATTTTTCAGATAGCGGCCTGGAAGGCGGTACAACAAGTTCTTAGTCCCGTGGCACACCGGGCAGAAGAGGAACTGCCTCTAAGACCTGCTGCAGCAGGTCAACTCTAAGAAAATATTGTCGATGGTCGCCGCGCACCGGGGAGACCAAGCCAAATCCCCTCCAGCTTGGTAACGCTTCACCTCGTCTTGCACTTCAGACCGTATCACCTTCAATACTGGGAGTGGCGACTACTCGCCCGTGATCGAGAATGGACCTTCAGCATAGGACTTGTCGGAATCAGGCAAGCCCTCGATCGGTCTCAGAGCAGACACGCCCTGAAGGTAGAAGAAACGCTCCGCCGAGACAATACTCAGTTGCCACGTATAGTGGTAGAAGAAGTACCTCATCTCAATCCTCGCCGGCTCGCCCTCTTTCAACCCGATATAGCACGTCCGGAGCTCAGGTTGGTAGTTAGTCTCCACCCGGTAGAAGGCGTATATCACACGACAAGCATTCCCCCCAATCTACCCGGGATAGAGACCCAACGTATTCAGAAGTCGAGCAGCAAACGGCGGCAATGGTAACCTCAGCCCCCAATTCAGCTGGCCGACAGAGACGATAGTCCCCGTGACCTTCTCCAGGCTCACCGTGCTGAGGAAGGTCGACCGAGAATCAATCTCGAAGACCTTCTGGATCACCGCGAATTTTGGCATACGAGGATGCTCAATGAAAAGAATCGCCAACTTCTTCCACGCCGCACGCTGAGGCTTCAGCGCGATGAGCCCGTCCTCGAATTTGTAAAGAGTTTCGTCTTCGATCGGCATCAAAGGCCCCAGCTCGCAAAGTATGCAAGAGACCTGTGGGGGTTTTCAGGGAACAGAGGGCACCTCGCCAGATCTCTTCTTCAACCTCTTCGGAACCGCTTTAGATTTATCCTGCTCCGACTAGGAGGATTTGCCCTTCTCCAGCGAAGCTCTCGATAGAGGACAAGGAGGCTTACCCTTCTCATAAGATCTCCCCTCAGGCGAAGGGTTCGAACCCTCAACCTCTGATCTCCCCTGAAAGAGGGATTTCAAGCCCCTTATTGGATGAAGAGAAATTTGCTTCTTCCCCATAAAACTAGCAGCACCTCCAGAAGACATTAACGGAAAAAAACCAAAACGATTGAGAACCTTTAGAGAAATTTCTTAGCACAACAGGCACACAAAAGCCCCTTGAGTCCTATTTATAGGCTCGATGGAATCCCTCGGCATATTTTTCGAGGAAAACAGGGGAATTTTTCGACTAAGCAAGAAAATTTCCTCCAGCACTTACGTAAACCGAGAGAAGCTATCCGGCCAGTTTAAGTGTAGGTTCGGGTTAGGATTATGTTAGGTTTAAGCTAGGTTTAAGCTTAAGTTAGGTTTTCCCCCACCCAGCTTTAAACAAGACCCTTCCTTTTTTGTGCAGCCTGTGCACAAAAAAAAAACCCCTCCTTTGTGCTGCCTGTGCACATAACAAGCCCACCCTTTTGTGCTACCTGTGCACAGAAAAAGACCCCCCTTTTATGTGCAGCCTGCACACAGACAAATACCCCCTTCTTTTTTGTGTAGCATGTGCATAGAACAAGATCCCCCTTTTTTGTGCAGTATGTGCACAGAAAAAGACCCCCCCTTTTTTTTATGCAGCCTGTGCACAAAAAAAGACCCCCTTTTTTGTGTAGCTTGTGCACAGAATAAGATCCCCCTGGCCCCTCTGCACGAAAACCGACCCCCCCCCCCTCCCCGCGTCTGCCGACCCGTTGCGCAGAGCCGACTGTCGTCTGTCTGCTGACCCGTTGCGCGGGTCTGACCATTGCGCCTGCCGACCCCCTACCAGGGGCCGACAGTTGCACCCGCCAACCCCCTGCCAGGGGCCGGGCAGGTGCGCGTCTACCGATCGGTTGCACGGGGCCGACCATCTTCTATCTGCCGACCCGCTGCGTGGGGCCAACCCCCCTGCCAGGGGTTAGCTGGGTGTGCGTTTGCCAACCCGCTGCGCCGGGGCGCGGCCGTTGCGCCCGCAGACCCCCTTCCAGAGGCCGATTGGGTGCGCGTCTATCGACCGGTTGCACGGAGCCGACCATCGTCTGCCTGCTAGGGGGGTCGGTTTTCGTGCGAAGGGGCCAGGGGAGATCTTGTTCTGTGCACAGAAAAAAGGGGGGTCTTTCTGTACACGGGCTGCACAAAAAAAAAGGGAGGGTCTTTTTCTGTGCACAGGTTGCACAAAAAAAAAGGGGGTATTTTTCTGTGCACAGGTTGTAAAAAAAAGGGGGGGTCTTTTTTTCTGCACATGCTGCACAAAAAGGGGGGGTCTTGTTCTGTGCACAGGCAGCACAAGGGGGGGTCTTTTCTGTGTACAGGCTGCACAAAAAAGAGAGGGTCTTGTTTGAAGCTGAGTGGAGGAAAACCTAACTTAAGCTTAAGCCTAACCTAATCCTAACCCGAACATAAACTTAAACTGACCAGGTAGCTTCTCTCGGTTTGCGTGAGTGCTGGAGGAAATTCCCCTACTCTGTCCAAAAATTCTCCTGTTTTTCTTGAAAAATGCGCCGAGTGATTCCATCGAGCCTATAAATAGTACTCGAGGGGCTTTCGTGTGCCTATTGTGCTAAGAACTTTCACTGAAGATTCTCAATCGATCTGATTTTTTTCGTTAATGTCTTCTGGAGGTACTACTAACTCTATGGGGAAGAAGCAAACTTCTCTTCATCCAATAAGGGGCTTGAAAGCCCTCTTCAAGGGGAGATCGAAGGCTAAGGGTTCGAACCCTTCACCTGTGGAGAGATCTCATGAGAAGAGTAAGCCTCCTCGTCCCCTATCGAGAGCTTCGCTGGAGAAGGGCAAATCCTCCCAATCGGAGCAGGATACATCTAAAGCGAATCTGAAGAGGTTGAAGAAGAAATCTGGCGAGGTGCCCTCTGTTCCCTATAAGCCCCCACAGGTTCCTCATATACCTTGCGAGCTGGGGCCTTTGATGCCGATCGAAGACAAAACTCTTTACAAATTCGAGGACGGCCTCATCGCGCTGAAGCCGCAACGTGCGGCATGGAAGAAGTTGGCGATGCTCTTCATTGAGCATCCTCGTATGTCAAAATTTGCGGTGATCCGGAATGTCTTCAGGATCGATTCTCGGTCGACCTTCCTCAGCACGGTGAGCCTGGAGAAGGTCACAGGGACTATCGTCTCTGTCGGCCAGCTGAATTGCGGGCTGAGGTTACCGTTGCCACCGTTTGTTGCTCGACTCCTGAATACGTCGGGCCTCTGTCCCGGGCAGATTGGAGGGAATGCCAACCTAAGCTCCAGAGGTGCTATACTGGGTTGGAAGAGGGCGAGCCGGCGAGAATCGAGCTGGGTTACTTCTTCTACCAATATACGTGGCAACTAAGTACTGTCTCGGCGGAGCGTTTCTTCTACCTTCAGGGCGTGTCTGCTCTGAAACCGATCGAGGATTTGCCTGACTCCAACAAGTCCTATGATAAAGGTTCATTCTCAACATGAGCAAGTAGTAGCCACTCTCAGTACAGGAGGTGATGCAGTCTGAAATGCAAAACGAGGTGAAGCGTTACTAAACTGGAGGGGATTTGGCTTGGTCTCCCCAGCACGCGGCGGCCATCGACAATATTTTTTTGGAGTCGACCTGCGGTAGCAGGTCTTGGAGGCAGTTCCTCTTCTGTCCGGTGTGCCACGGGACGAAGAATTTGTTGCACTGCCTCCCAAGCCGCTATCTAGAAAATGACACCATCTACTCGAACTACGGGGACAAGGAATGGCAGAAGAAATAGGCGAACGTGGAGGTGTCGTGGATGACAAAGAGGCCCAGAAAGACCATCATGATGCCCAAGCTGCAAGGGATAGTTAAGGATGCGGCTTCTGCTTCGAAGTTTCCTTCTGTGACGGAGGACGGTTCTGGTATAGGGAGGAAAAGGAGGACGAGGCCGGAGAGGGGTCTCAAAATACCGATGCTAGTAGGAGCAACGGATCGGCAAAAGCACACCCGGCCGGCCCCCGGCAAGGAGTCGGCGGGCGCAACGGTCGGCTCCGCGCAACGGGTAGGCAGACGCACACCCGGTCGGCCCCTAGCAGGGGGTCGGCAGGCGCATCGGTCGGCCCCACGCAGTGGGTCGGCAAACAAACGATGATCGACCCGCGCAACGGGTCGACAGATGCGCACTCGGTCGGCCCCTGGCAGGGGGTCGGCGGGCGCAACGATCACCCCCCGCGCAGTGAGTCAGCAGATGCACACCCAATCGGCCCCTGATAGGGGGTCGGCGGGAGCAAGGTCGGTCCCACACAGCGGGTCGGCAGACAGACGATAGTCGACCCCGTGCAACCGATCGACAGACACGCACCCAGCCGGCCCCTGGCAGGGGGTCGGCGAGCGCACAGCGGGTCGTGGGCTTCGGCCGAACTCCGTCATGTCATCATGTGTCAGTTCTTTCTCTACCTTTCTACTCTACAGTGCTTGTGTGACAGCCCAGCAAGTCACAGCTCAGCACCTCGAAGCGCTTCACATCCCGAAGGGTAAAACCTTCAATCGACAGTTGGAGGAGGATCACATACGACGGCCGAAATCCTCCCCCACAATAACATCAATCAACTAATCTCCGTCATTTGAAAAGCAAATTATCAAAGTCCATATGATATACATGATCATAGTGTCCATCCCTTTAGTATGTGACTATTTACATTAAGCTATAAAGCTTCAAACATAAATACAGCATCATGATCAACTCTAAAGATATCAGGTATACCTTTCAAAGCAAGAAGCAGATTTGTCTTATCTAAAGTTGGATCATAAAAGGTGCCGGATTGTACATTTGGATTTAAAATTTATGCTATTAGGTGAGAGAGTAAAGAAACAGTACCATGCCCTTTGTGCAGGAAAAAGATATGAATCAAAGTTAGAACATTTGCAACTATGACATAAGCAATTAGATAATCGAATCATTAGCATTAATTTATGGAAAAAATTTATGAGCATCAGCCACACTGTGTACCCGGCTTAAGAGAGCTGATACTCTTTCATGTCCAAAAGAAGCCAATGGCACAACCAGACTCTTCAATCGAACGAAAAATGCAGTACGCAATGGCTATGATAAAATTGCCTAAATATGGCAGTACTAAATTATTATTCTATACTGGTGATCTTATGAAGTAAATCAATATTTTGTATCTGTGAAGCAAGTACCTTGAGCTGAGTATTTCTTATAACAATTTGCTGCATCGATGTAAGCTGAAGCCGCTTCATGCTTGCTTTCTAACTATACTTGGGAAAAGGGTAGGGGCAGCATTACAACAGTGTAAATGACGATACACTAAAGTACTCAAATACAAAAGCGAATGAAATAGACCTTTATATGGCACTGAGCAAGTTTAATGTACACCAATGCAGCTTTCTCCCCTAAAACACCAATGGATTAAAAGTTACAAGCAACGTATTCCAGTTTAGCAGTTGCTCAATTTAGTTGATGCTTGAAAAATCAAATGAACTATAAGCATCTTTCAATATTAAACTAAAGCTAACAGAAAGGAGAATAGTAAAATGTTGGCCACAAGAAACAATCTACTGAACAAACAAGAGCACAATTATCATATGAATGTTATGTCAAAGGCGAATCTTCATCCTATTCTACCAAGAAGTCAGCATAATGATAGAGTTCAATTATCCATTGCAAATGGGTATTTATGATGATGAAACTTTAGTATGTGAGCACAATGGGAGCGATCAGACATGGACGGTGGCAGGGGCCTGGGAGAGAAGGGGCTATTTTGGGGTTATCAAAGGTGCCAAGACAAGAAGGCCGAAATGGGTTGGGGCCAAGAAAGATTTGGGTGCCGTCACTAATTCCATGAGTGCGAATAGACGGACCCATGTTCGACACAAAGTCCCAAACAGTTAGGGTTTTGAGAGTAGTCAAATAATAAAGAGGAATGTCAACTAATCGATCATTGAGGATCACAAAATATGCACATTCTACTTAATCATGCTACTTATCTATTGATTTCTTCTGATGGTTTATCTGATTGGACCAATGATCCTAGATTGATTGTGTTCAAGATCAAAGGATACCCATCTAATGACTAAACTGTCACAAAACACACAAGAACACAATTATTTTTTAGGGCAAGTTACAAAGACCTCCCCTGAACAATACACCTCATTTCAGATTGGTTCCTCACCTTTTTTTTTGAACAATTTGATCCCTAAACTATGCTCCGTCTGCAACTAGCCCCCTCCGTCAACTTTTTATCCTGAAAGTACCCTAATCAATTTCGAATAAGACTCAAAATTGTTTTAAAATGTTTAATTTATGCTTACTAGGACAAGGGTATTTACAGAATAAAAGTTGGCAGAGGGGGCTAAATGCAGACGGAGCATAGTTCACGGATCAAATTGTTCAAAAAAAAAGTTGAGGGACCAATACGACATGAGGTGTATGGTTCAAGCGTGGTTTTGGTAATTTGCCCTATTTTTTATGGAAATAGCAGCATTTAAAACCCGATTGATTTTTTTTTTTGCAGGAATTAAAACAATCAAAAGCGGTAGAAATCTTCTGCAGTGCCAGCAATCAATGAATAAATGGGTCTCATAGAATCTGTAAAACAACATCAGATTCCAGGATAAGGATCTTAAAAGCAAGAACGGATCAACTACCAAACCCTAGAGATCATTAAGAGGGGCAAGTAAACATTCGATCGAGAGCCATGCCCCCAAGGGAAATGGATTCAAGGAGAGAGAAAGGGATGCATACAGTTCTTCGCGAGCTTGTAGCAGTTCGCGGCCTTGTCGTACAAGTCTGCGGCGTCCTCGTACTTGGATCCGAAGATGCCCCACCCGCTGATCGTCTTCTCCGCCTTCCTCTCGAACTCGTCCCCTTTCGCCGTCTGGTCCGACATTTTTTCTTCCCTCGTTCTCTCCCCTCCGGATTTCTGATCTCGTACACAAAGATACGGAGAGAGAAGACAGAGAGAACAATTTTGTACAATTCTGTATTTTTTAAAAAAACCCTTTGGATCTTTCATAAATTATTATTATTATTATTATTATTATAGAGAGAGAGAATACAGGGTATGAGCTGACAGTCCATTTGCAACTTTGAGCTGTCAGCTAACAGCCCTCCGATCCCCATCACGAACCGTCCATTTTTTTAAAAAAAAAAATTTGCTGAACACCTGTCAACCCTCTCTCTCTCTCTCTCTCGATCTCGATAACCAGCCCGCCCCTGCTCCGGCTCCGACCTCCAGCCCCCTCCGACCAGCAGCCCCCGACCGGCAGCCTCGACCAGCAGCCCCCCGACCCTCGACGGCAACCGGTGGCCGGAGCCGGAGGGGACCGGGGGCGCAAGGGGCTGCCGTCGGGGGTCGGTAGTCGAGGGTCGGGGCTGGGGGCGGGCGCAAGGGTCGGCGGACGGGGGCCAAGACGGAGGCGGGCGCCGGAGGGGACCAGGGGGGCAGGGGTCGGGGGCGCAGGGCCGGGGCCGGAGGGGACCGGGGGCGCAGGGCCGGAGGCAGACGTCGGAGGGGACCGGGGGTGCAGGGGTCGGGGGCTTTGGGTCGGGGGCGCAGGGGGCTGGGGTCGGAGGGCTCGCAAGAGAGAGGGAGAGAGAGAGTGGGTTCGGTATTTATTTTTTTTATTTTAAACGGACGGCAGCTGATCACGATCGAAGGGCTGTGAGCTGATAGCCCAAATTCCCAAATGGGCTGTCAGCTCATACCCCGTATTCTCTCTCTCTCTCTCTCTCTCTCTCTCTATATATATATATATATATATATATATATATATATATATATATATATATATATATATATATATATATATATATATATATATATATATATATATATATATATATATATATATATATATATATATATATATACTATATACTAAAACGGAAGCCTCTCTCCCGTGTTGTGACACATAGACGTCTTGTAAAGAACAAGAATCCTTCTTCTATATGTGAATGCGGCTCACTTTTAAATCCTATTAAAAATCTACCATAACGATGATAAAATACTCATTCAAAGGGATTTAATGTTAATATCTCTTTCTAACAAGTGATGTCGTCTGTGCCAAATGGCATGCATTAAGCTCATCCTGACATTGATGACAAAAATGTAGTTCTCTTTTCCGTTCTATGACAAGTGGACCACTTTAAAGAGCCAGAATCCTTCTTTCATGTGTGAACGCGGTTCTCTCATAAATCTCATTAAGAACCTAATATAAAGATGATAAATACCCCATACAATTGTATTTAATGATCAATTGATGTTAGTTAAAAAAATCATTAGTAATATATTTTTCTCTCTCTAACAAGTGAATCACATTTGGATTAGTGAATCGTAATCTCTCAAGATTGTACACTTATTCGGACGGTTGTGATGTCTTTGCTAAGTGGTGCTCATCAGGTTCATTTGGGCATTGCCCGGGTTTCTTACTAGTATATATCAAAACACGTACTTTTCAACTAGGATACCTCTCAATGAGGCCGTTGGATAACTTGTAAATATATAGGGTGTTTGATGCAAAATGGCTCGGATATCCAGTTCGGAGGCCGTTGGAGTTGAACCTTTCAACTAGGATACCTCTCAATAAGGTGGCAGCAAAAAATGGGCCCCACGGTCTTAGGAGGTGCTCCTTGTTCGGATCCCGTTGGAGATGCTCTTAAAGAGGTTGGATGTTTCCGGTCTCTCTCATTGGTCTATATGGCTTTTGATCATTTCACCATGACAAACAGTATGAAATGACAAACATACCCTTGGGATGGACCAATGAGAGAGACCGGAAACATCCAACCCCTTTAAAGAGGTTGGAAAAAATTCGTACTCGAGGAATATGTGCCTCTCTCTCTCTCTCTCTGTTGCCAACTTGGGGAAGAAATATGTGCCTCTCTCTCTCTCTCTCTCTCTCTCTCTCTCTCTCTCTCTCTCTCTCTCTCTCTCTCTCTCCCTCTCTCTCTCTCTCTCTCTCCATTAGAGTACACAGACATTTGTACATAAACGAACTGATGTTTATCTACAGATATTAGAGGGCCCGCTCCATGGAATCATCTCTCTCTCTCTGGTATTGGACAGTTGGGCGCCCATCAATGGCTTAGGTTACAAGGTGTCAACGTAGATGCGGGAGAGAGTGATGTCACCTGGTGGTGATGGCATCATGTCCACTCCACGACAATCGGACCTTTTCTCTTCATTTGAGGATAGGAAAGGCGCAGGGCGAACGTAGCTACGAAGGTTGGTGGGAGTCTGGGAGATGCTATTGGTGCAATTCTGAAAAAAAAAAAAAAATTGTTGATCTTCTTGTATAATAGCTTAATTCGAACGCACCAAGTGTCCAAATTTATTATTTCCAAATGGGCAAATTGGAAAAATTTGTATCATACGGAGCCCATCTCCACCACCCATCTCATTTTCCATGCATACTTACTGGTGGGAGTATTACCGAATTCATCTCCACCATCCATCTCATTTTACATGCATCTTAGTGGTGGGAGCATTATTCTATAGGTCTTTGGGATAAACCCTAGGTGGATGCCTGAGATCCACCAAAGCCATCAGATGGTCCCTATGAATTTTGATACGGTACCAAAGTGGTACCATATAATTTTAAATTGATAGCCGCGTTGATAAAGTTTGAGGTTTCACTACCAAGGTTGGCTCGACCATAAGGCCATTAAGGCAATCACCTAAGGCCCCATTGAAAATAAGGCCTCCAAGGGTCCAACCAGCCTAATAGTTTAAGGCCCCCACAGGAAAAGAGAAAACTTTTTGATGCGTGGAGATTTCGCTGCAAATGTTGAGTGAGGCATGTGAACTGTTGATGGAAGAATAAAGAGCCGTCCGATTATACTTTGCACACAACCACGGCCCATGTATTGCATACATACTCTTTTTACATACAATTAGACTCCTCTCCTTTTCTCTTGCATATTAAGGAGCGATCCAGATGCTCACTAGCATCTGCAGCAAAATCCCCCACGCAGCAAAAAAAAATCAAAAAAGAAGAACCCCATCCATTTAAATAATTTAAGAACCTATATAAATTATAAACCTAAGGCCCAATATAAAATAAAAACTTATGATATATCAAATTTAGTATCATTTATATCAATATATTAAATATCAAAATATTATTATTTTGATTTTTTGTTTTGGGTCTCAGCATGTATTGGGCCGCCTTGCTCACTACGCAAGTTATTAAAAAGGGTCAACAATTTTTTTTCTTGCAACCCCACCCGTTTGAAAGGCGCGGCTGATGCAGAGGCCACTGAGAAAGCGAAGGGGATTGACTCAACTTTAATTAAACTTTACATTTGACATGGGAAGCAGTAATCAGTGTTTTCCACTTGGACGATCACAAGATCAAATTGGGTGGTCGCTAGGGCTGGCAATTTTGGACCCGACACGGCAGACCTGACACGAAATTAGCGGGTCTGGGTCAGGGTTAAACGGGTTCGGGTCGTAAACGGATCGACACGATAGACCCGTTTAATAAACAGGTCAGGTCTGGGTTTAGGGTCTGGACATGGTAGACCTGGTAAGACCCGTTTAAAGTTCAACGGGTCGTGTCGGGTTGGGTCGGGTCGAGTCGCTATCTGATACTGTATGTTTGTATTATATAGTACCAGTGGGTCTATCGGGCCAAGTCGGGTCGACTCAGATTAGGTTGGATCGGGTCAACTGAATAGACCCGTGTGGTAAACGGGTCTTATCGGGTCTACCCGTTTATAAACAGGTCGGGTATGGATTTAGGATCTAGACACAATTAGTTAAACGGGTCGGGTCCAGGTCTAGGGGTTTTGGACACAACCCGAAACTAGACATGACACGAACCCGACCCGACCCGACCCGACCCGACCCATTGACACCCCTAGTGGTCGCATCATCTAATCCCAGGTTTCTCTTAGGTTGTGTAGCATACAAATTGAATGGTGGACCTGTTGCAAAAAAAAAAATTTGGTGGACATCCCTGTGGACAAAAACAAGGCTCTATCTTTGATGTGTAAAAAAACATTATGCTCCTACAGTTGGCCGGTTTCTAACGTAATCTCTCCGATGCAATAACACTCACATGAGTCTTTCTAACAGGGACAAATATATCCTTTTAGAAAAACAAAATAAGCAAGAAACATAACCTTAACCTTGTATAGTTACCGGTGGGCTCTTGGCCTAGTGGTAGTTCCTCTCTCCCATATTGAAGAGGTTCCATGTTTGACTCTTAGTATAGATATCGTAGAATGAACTCTTCCTCAAGGTTGTTGTGTCTTGTCTCTGTGTGCGAATTTTTGATATGGAATTTAATAAAGAGTAATTGTGTTGCCTCTCCTAATTCGATCTTGGGACCTCTATGAGCTCTTGCTTTAGCACCCTATCCTCTAACCGCCTAGTGTTAGAATTGGATCTACTAATCAGAGTCGCAGCGGAAGCAAAAGATAGATCCGAAGATCATACGGTGTATGTTTCATTACAATTAATTCTACAAAACAATCTACATGCAAATCTATGATCTTAGCATATGTGCGGACACCCTAGAGGTATACTACGATCTACGAAAGACATGCATGCATCTAGTTAGGTGTTTAAAATCATCATACCTTGTGGATCTATGATCTGGAGAGAACGGAACGATGATGAACCGCACATGAATCGCAAGGGAAGCTGTCGGATGGCACCTTGTCCTTTGCGAATTGAGGAATCCTCGAAGTCCTATCACTGAGTACAAGGACTACGAGCCGACGGAGGAATTCGTTGGGAAGACGATGACTAGCCGCGAGATCTCCTCCTTCTCTTTCTCTCTTCTTCCTTCTCCTTCCTTCCTCCTTCTTCTTCCTTCTTCTTCCTCTTTCTTCCTTGGCCGAAACCTCAGAGAGGGAAAGAGCGAGAGGGGGTTCGGATTTTGGAGAGGGGAGAGGCTAGGGCCGGCCTCCTAGGGCTACAAGCAAGCTAGGGCCGACCCCTAGTAGATAGGGATGAGAGGGGGCGGTTTTTAGGGTTTCCAAGTGTCTATCGTGAAGCCTGGACGAAAACGCCCTTCAGAAAAAGTGAAACATTGCGAGAGAGATTAAGTGAGGTGCGCTACTCGGAATCGAGTTCCGTCAGCGCCTATGAGCTCCTGGAATTATTCCGCTCATTCTAAGATCCATATTCAATATGTCCTAAGCCATATTTCAGTATTTACCAAAATACCCCTACGGCCCCTAACACATGTAAATTAGGTTCTTAGGGTCCAGGCTTGCGCTCCATCGTGCTACTTCGCATCCAACGTATTCAACCAGGTCGGGGACCAATTCCTATACGCAACGACAGGGTGGAACCTTCAGAGTTCAGGATCTCTAGCTCCAACCGGATCCCTGATTAACTGTTCCGGTGACACCAAAAGTTTCGTTAATCAGCCCTAATCCGATTAACCCGCGTAGCCACCCAGAGTGCAACGCGAGTTGAACTCTAGTGATCCTAAACTTATGTTACTCCTTCGTAACCCTGTTCTCTACTATACTCTGATAATCCTTAGTCCCTCCTATTACTGGTGCCATGATACGACTCGGGCAGTGGGGAGCATCGTCAAATCCTAATCGATCATCTAACTAGAAATTGATGACTTGTCATCTATAACACCACACACCTTCCAGTGCTATGCCTAGCATCCGGAACATCGTTAGTCATACTGACAACCACCAGGCCAAGGTTAACTGTGTGGACAGATTCACTCATCAAAACGCACCCATCCAATACTGGACGTTGTATAACTTGTAGGGATTACATGTCACTCAAGCGCCAGCCGGGTAACCCAACGTACCGTGGTATTAGACTATGGAAGGTTCGCATACGTTGGTACATCAAACCACCACACAACTGGTTGGCCCAGTATACATGGTCCCTCAGGGTTAAGGACAGATTATCTATAGTAGTAAGACAGTTTATGCACCAGTGTCTGAATCACTGAACTGTGCACCGTCTTGGTTCCTGTTCAACACGATCATCATGCTTGGTCAGGTGAATGGAAATCTCATGTTACCGTGGTGGAGACTTCACCACATCCTCTACCTGCCAACAGCTTGTTCTCGGCGAAGCGACCAGCATCACCTAAGCTGTGAACTAGTTCTAGGTGTACATACAACTAATCCACTGGGTCTCCCAAGCATGGATCCACCATGCGCCTCAGTGGCCTACTATGTTCCCTAGGGTCCTTTATTATATGTGTATTAACATATACCAAAGTAGTATTCTAATTAAAGTAATAACCAAAGTCATTTTTATTAATGTTAATACAGAAAATCCACGCTCATGACACACGAGCTACAACAATCTCCCACTTGGCCTAGCGGGAAACAACAGTCTTAACTCCCATGACATCCATGTGCTTCTCAAAATCCTTGGTCGGTAACGCCTTTGTGAAAGGGTCTGCCATGTTATCTACAGACGCCACCTGAGTCACTGTAACCTCCCCTCGCTTCTGCAAGTCCCGGATAATGTAGTGTTTCTGCTCGACATGCTTACTATTCTGGTGATATCTTGGCTCCTTAGATTGTACTACTGCTCCATTATTGTCGCAGTAAAGGACAATAGAATCTTGAGCTCCTGGTACACATCCTAAGTCCGTGAGGAACTTCTTGAGCCACACTGTCTCCTTGGCTGCTTTGCACGCCGCAACGTACTCAGCTGCTGTCGTCGAATCCACGATGCATCCCTGCTTCACGCTTCTCCAACTGACAGCTCCTCCTCCCAATGAAAACACAAACCCTGACATCGATATCCTGGATTCCGGATCTGATGCAAAATCAGAATCCGTATACCCAATTGGCATCAGTTCCTGTGAAGAGTAAACTAACTTATAATCTCTCGTCCTATGGAGATACTTGAGTATACTTTTCACAGCAGTCCAGTTCTCTGGACTCAGATTTAACTGATACCTGCCCATCATGCCTATTGCATAGCATATATCTGGTCTCGTACACTGTATAACATATATCAAACTCCCTACAGCCGAAGCATATGGTATATTCTGCATCTCTGCCCTCTCCTCAGGAGTCTTAGGACCCTGATCCTTGGACAATTTCATTCCATGTCCGAATGGAACCAGTCCCTTCTTGGAGTTGTGCATACAGAATCTGACCAAGATAGTATCTATGTAGGCTGACTATGACAGCGAGAGTGTCTTGTTCTGGCGATCTCAAGTTACCTTGATCCCTAGAACATAACTCGCTTCACCCAGGTCTTTCATGTCAAATTGAGAGGATAACCACACATTCACTGTAGACAACGTTCCAACATCGTTTCCAATGAGCAGGATATCGTCCACGTAAAGTATCAGAAAAACTATTGTAGTCTTATCGCTCCTTTTATAAACACATGGTTCATTCATATTTTGTTCAAATCCATAAGACTGGATAGCCTGATCAAAACGCATGTTCCAACTTCTGGATGCTTGCTTCAGTCCATAAATGGACCTTTGCAATTTGTACACCATACTTTCCTGACCTTTTGCAACAAAGCCTGGAGGCTGGGACATATAGATGTCTTCTTCCAAATCCCCATTGAGGAATGCGGTCTTGACGTCCATTTGCCAGATCTTCCAATCATAATGGACTGCAATGGACAAGAGGATCCGGATTGACTTAAGCATAGCCACTGGTGAAAAGGTTTCATCATAGTCGATCCCTTCTCGCTGGGTATAACCCTTAGCGACTAGTCTAGCTTTGTAAGTCTCAACGGTACCATTCAGACCTCTTTTTCTTTTGTACACCCACTTACACTCAACAGGTTTAATGTTGTGAGGCAGTGTTACAAGTATCCAGACCGAGTTTTGGGACATCGATGTCAGTTCTGCCTCCATGGCTTTCTGTCATGCTGCATGGTCAGAGGATACCATCGCTTCGTCATAGTTCAGAGGATCATCCTCCTAAAACTCTAGATCTACCAAGAAGGCTTCTCCAATGTATCTATCAGGAGCTCTTGTGGTCCTCCCACTGTGACGAGCATGCGGTGGTTCCATAGGAGTCGATTCTATAGTATCGTTTATCTTAGTGGTATCGGTTCCCACTATGTTTTCTGTCTGCGTACTCCCATCAGTACCAAGTAATTCTTCAAGAAATACTTTATTGGTGGGCTTATGGTCTATTAAATAATTCTGCTCCAGGAATGTAATACCCGGTACGTTGATTTCAGGGCAGCCCAGTTATATTATTATTTTTATTTGTTGCTAAATTGATTGTTTTGTTTCGCATTTATGGCTGTCGATGGTGTGTGTTTGAACACGAGTTGGACCGGGCAGTGGGCCCCGGGTCCGGGTCACTAGGCGACACTAGAGGCATGGCAGGATTGTCTTGATAATTTAAATTAACTAGAATAAAAGGTTTTTTGGCGAGTCTGTCGGACTTGTGAGGTTTGTGCACCGGCCCGTCTCGGTGCGATGCGAGCCCGAGTGCGAGCCTTGCTTAATTGCGAGAAATGTTTGTTTAGTAGAGAAGAAAAAAAAAAAGAATTTAAAACTAAAACCAATCCCAACTAACCCGAACCCAACCTTTCCCACTCTCTCTCTTTCTCTCACTAACCCAACCCAACAAAACAAAAACCCCCTCTCAACCAAACTCATTCAGCCAACCCAATCTCCATACCCCTCTTGCAACCAGTGAAATCAAAAAGCCCGATCCCCTGTTTTTCTCTAACATGTTCCCTTCTCTATCTCTCTCCCTCTCTCTCTCTCTATCTCTCAAACCCGATCTCTCTCTCTCCCCCCTCTATCTCCCAACCGATCTCCCTATCCCGCAGCCCCCATCACCCCGATCCGATCGCGTCAACCGCCGCCCCAATCCACCCCTGAAATCCCGGTGATTTTCCCCCCCTCATCTCTATCCCGTCGGGCCCCCTCTCCCCTATAAAACCAAGCCCCCAAGCCCAGCCGATCCCCCCTCATCCCTCCCCGATTTCCCTCGTCATCTCCCCTATCTTTCTCGTTTTCTCTCTCCTGCGGTGGGGCTCTACTCGCACGGCGTCGGAGAGCAACCGACCGGAGGAGTTGCAGCCGGAGCCAACGACTCCCCATCAATTCCGGTCAGCACTCCCATCTTTCCCTATTTTTTTCGTTTCTTTTTCTGTTGTTCTGTTGAGATCAACCCGACAATTTTTGGTTGTTGTTCCCCTTCGACACGGCCATGGCCGTTGGGTTTGTAGCCGGCAGCCGTGCAGCTGGCGAGGCCCGACGCAGCCAGGCCAGGCCCCACGGACCACCCAATACCCAGGTTCTACCCCTTTCACTTGCCGTCGTGGTTGCCGACGGTTTGCTATCGGCAGCCTGACAGGTAGTAGCCCCCGACCAGCCACCATCGACCCGTCCTTCCCTTCACGGCGACGTCTGTGTCTTGTGCCCGATGGCCCAACGAACCCAGTCAACCTTTGGCCTTGCATGACCCCTGACCTGCCAGTTTTGGCCGAGCACCCGAAGCCGAAAACCTTGGGCGGAATTGCTATATTTATTCTTTTGGTGGTATTGTTGTTGGCAGTTGGCCGATGGCGGATTCGCCAAGCCAAACCAGATCCCACCCTAGCAACACCTCCCCCATTTGGGGCGACGACGTTGTCGACGACTCGACGGAAAGTTAGAGGTAAATCAACAGGAATCGGCCGACGCGGCTCTTGACCGCCGAGGATTCCCTTTCTATTTCTCCGGTTAGATCCGGAGAAAGACAGGGGTAAAATAATTGATTGTAGTATTCTAGTTCGCCCGATTGTTTAAGCCCTGTATTGATTTAGTAGTGACACATTGTACTCTCGCATGAGTTTTCTTTGTGCCGCTAAACGGGTTGTGTCAGTTGCATGACCATGAACCCACTATATCGATTTCTACTCGTTGTTTGCAATCCCGAGAGTCCATCGGGTGGGACTCAATGCTTGTTGCCAACCTGAGCATGGGCTCAGTAAGGCTTGCCAGTTTTTCACTTCTTTAAACCGACCAAATCAGTAGACGTGTAATATAGATTTATTCAACTTACCAGTTCGTACCAGGACGATCCAGCCGTGGACGGAGCAGAGGCCAGAGACAGGAGTCCGTGCACGTCGACCAGGTGACACAGCACGCTTTCTTTAATAATTAATAATGTCGATATAAAAATTAAGGGTAGGTGTCCATAACGCTGCATGCGGGTCCCGCCGGACGTCGTCGCATGTGGTCGAGTGGACCCCGCCTTGCATGCGGAGTCGCGAGTCCGGCGACGCATGCATAAAAAGTTATTAATTTAATAATAAAATATTATTGTTTGCATGGACACCATAACTAGGTTTTTCCCTTAATTTGAATAAATAAATAATTAAAGAATTATCGGGACCCACCCTCCTAAGGTGAGCGTGGTAACCCTAGTAAAGGGATTTTGGGTGAGAGTGCTGTATTGTTTTTTTTTTATGTAATGCTGGGTTATGAGAGAGTGCGGAACCCGGGTGTAAACCATCGAAAATGATTAAACACTGTTTAGTTTTCCTTTAATGCCATGTGGTTTTGTTAATCGTTGTTAACCTACCTGGTTAGAGGGTAGGGACCCCGTGCGCGCAAGGGTCGTGAACCACCTTGCGCGTACAGCCGAAGTTGAGTAGGTTAGGGGTCACGGGCAAGGGTTGTGGTAAAGCCAATAGGAGGTGCCCTCGAGTAGGGATTGGCCTAGCAACCCTGTCCCGGGGAGTTGAAGTCCCCATCGTAAAGCAAGTTGGGCGGTAGAGCTCCACCGTGAAAGACGGGAAACCCCTTATGATCATCTGGGTGAATTGTGCATGGAGTTGGTGGATGCACGGCGAGAGAGTTGGCCCTCTACATCGAAATAAAAGGCCCGATAGTAATGCCCGACCGGGGGCAGGTTGAACAAAATATCCGGGGTTCATGTATGAGTGTGTAATTGTTTGATTATTAAATTTTGAATTGTATGACTATTCACACGATGACCTAGTGACAGTAGGATTTGCATGTGAATGTAGAAATTGCATGGACACATAGGATGTGATTGAGAACATAGCTTGACAATTAGGTTAATCAATAATTTGTCTAAAAATTTGAGCGTTGTTAATTATTAAAATTGTTAGCTTGTCACTAGCCATTTATTTGGCTAATCTCCCAAATGTATTTTTGGGGGCTACTCATTCCAACGAGTAGACTCTTCTGCAGGAGCTGAGGCACAGGAGCAGCAGTAGGAGTCCAGCAGTCAGTAGAGTAGCAGCTTATTTTTTTTCAATTTATGTCAATCTTAGTAGTGGTACCTTTTCATCGGATGTAATCGAATTGGATTGGAATAAGTTTCTATTAGTTAGTTTGATAAGTGGTAATGTGCCAGCTGAATTTTCTTTGGGTAGGCCTCTCCTCAAGGCCCCAAGCCTAGGTTAGATCACCACAAAAATATAAAACGAATAACTGACCAAATTTGACAAGCCCAGTAGATAGGACCTTCAAACAGATGCACCGAGTGTTCGGGAGCGGGTGAGATACTCGGCTCGCCGTCGGAGGCTTGAGCCGCGTGCTCCTTTAGAGTATATTCTGTCAGTATGTTGTGACACCGTTGAGTCGCATGTACTGAAAGGATATCCCTTTTAAAGGTCGAGCCTGATCTTTATTTCTCCCCCTTCTTTCATTTGTTTGTGTGTGAGCGTAGAAAGAGCCCAGTGAGAATCCTAAATTGGCATAGTTAAGTAACCATACCCATAACCCTCTTCCTTTCTCACCTCACACCCCAGGAATCGGTCTTCAGATTTCTGGGGCGTGACAGCTGGTATCAGAGCCTAGGGATATGTTCCTAGGGGTTAGTTTCTAGGATTATGAGTCAGTCTAGAGCCTAAATAGTTGGTTAGTAGATAGTTGACGTTAGGACTATCTTTTCTATTTCAGATGGCGGGTACTAGGAGTGGAAATGGTGCGAGCAACGGAGCAGGATCGTCCTCTGCGTCTGATAGCACGGCGAGGATGATGAAAATGCTCCAGGGGATGGCCACCATGGTCCAGCAGCAGCAGGCTGCTGTTGCGCAGCAGCAGACGGCTGCTCAGCAGCAGACCGAGCTAGCACAGGCTGCTCTTGCCCAGGCCCAGGCTCGTCAGCAGGCTGAGGGCGAGCGGCAAGGGAAATTGCTGAAAGACTTCAAGGCGATAGGACCACCGAGCTTCAAGGGCGAGCCAGACCCCATAGAGGCCGATCGATGGTTTCAGCAGACTGAGAAGATACTGAACGCGTTGGGCATCACCGACGATAGGAGAGTGACCTTCGCCTCATACCAGTTTGAGGCTGAGGCAGACTTCTGGTGGCAGACTGTCCAGCGCACCAGAGCAGCAGATCGAGGAGCGATTACATGGCAGGAGTTCGAGGAACTCTTTCGGAAGAAGTTATTTCCGGTTACCGTGCAGAACCGGATGGAGATGGAGTTTCTGGCGCTCTATCAGGGATCTCGTACTGTGACACAGTATGAGGCCAAGTTCTCGGAGCTTGCGAGGTATGCTCCACACCAGGTGGCGACCGACGGTAGGAGAGCCTTGCGCTTTGAGCATGGCTTGAATCCAGCAATCAGAGGCAGGGTTACCCCTTTCATGGGGCAATCTTATGAGGAGTTGGTCAACCGGTCCCTGGCAGTGGAGCAGGAGTTGAAGGAGTCCCGCGCTATCATGGAGAAGCGGAGTGGCAGCAGTCGCAACGGTCCACCGACACAGAAGAGGTTTAGGCCCATGGAGACTCGACCCCCGCCGCGCCAGCCTCAGAACTTTCGTGGTCCTCCAGCTCTTGGACCGCCGCGGCGTGGATGTTTTCAGTGCGGTTCGTTTGAGCATCTGAAGTGGAATTGTCCACAGCTTCGTCGGCAGCCACTCCTACCAGCTCCACCCCAGAGGCCTGCTCTGCTGCCACCACCTGTGCAGCAGCAGAGGCCTCCATAGAGAGCTCAACAACAGCAGCGTCCTCCCCAGGCACAGCAGCAGAGGTCTTTCCCCCGTCAGGGCGGAGGAGGCAACCAGGCTCAGGGAAGGACGTACATGCTAGTTGGTCAAGACCCAGAGGCTCCTGGGGGAGCGATCGAAGGTAACCCTGAACTTAGAATTACAATTCGTAGACGTATGGTGTAGTTGTCTTTGCTATTAGTTTTGATTCGTTAGAACTTGTAGCAACCAGTAGCTAGATTAGTTTCTTACATGTTTCCGATAACGCTAGGTACCCTTCTTGTCTTTTCAACCCTTGCTTTCGTTCATTTCGATAGCGGGTCTACTCACTCCTATATCGTCCCTAGTTTTGTCAAGACTTTGGGACTGGAGTCGGTTCAATTGGGTCATACTCTGTCGGTGTTTTCACCGCTCGGGGTAAGTACCGATGTGGACCGGATCTGCCGGGACTGCATCATTCATATAGGAGACAGAGAGCTCTCGGCAGACCTCATTGTCCTGAACTTAGGAGGAGTGGACGTACTGCTTGGGATGGATTGGATGTCAGCCTATCACGTTACCCTCGACTGCTTTACTAAGAAGGTCACATTCTCACCTCCGGGGAGTGAGGCTTTTTACTTCTTGGGAGACAAGCAGAAGATCTTGTGCCCGGTACCGCTGCAACAGATAACCCTCAGCTTACTAGCACAGCTACCGAGTAGAGATAAGGATGGGAATCCAGTAGTGCTACCACCGATGGTTCGTGAGTTTTCGGATGTCTTTCCAGACGAGCTTCCAGGCTTGTCTCCACCTCAAGAGGTTGAGTTTGCTATAGATTTGGCACCGGGAGCAGCACCGATCTCGGTTGCTCCGTATAGGATGGCTCCCGCGGAGCTAAAGGAGCTGAAGACCCAGTTGGAGGAGTTACTCGATAGAGGCTTCATTCGTCCCAGCACGTCTCCTTGGGGAGCCCCAGTTCTTTTTACTCAGAAGAAGGATGGGACGAAGAGGCTTTGTATCGACTATCGTAAGCTGAATAGCATAACGATCAAGAACAAGTACCCTTTACCCCGAATTGAGGACCTGTTTGATCAGCTGAAAGGGGCTTGCTATTTCTCGAAGATCGACCTGAGGACCGGATATCACCAGTTGGCTGTGAGAGCGGAGGATATTCCGAAGACGGTGTTTCAGACACGATATGGGCACTATGAGTTCTTGGTCATGCCCTTCGGTCTAACGAACGCCCCTGCAGCATTTATGGATCTGATGAACCGAGTCTTCAGCATGTTCCTGGATAGATTCGTTGTAGTATTTGTGGATGATGTTCTCATTTACTCCAAGACGGAGGGAGATCATCGAGAGCACCTGAGTGCTGTGTTGCAGACCCTCAGAGACCACCAGCTGTATGCCAAGCTCAGTAAGTGTGAGTTTTGGATGCAGGAGGTGAAATTTCTCGGACACGTTGTCTCGCAGGAAGGCATCTCCGTAGATCTGTCGAAGATAGAGGCCGTGATGGACTGGGAGCAGCCGAAGAACGTATTTGAGATCAGGAGTTTCTTGGGGCTAGCAGGCTATTATAGACGTTTTGTGGAGGGATTTTCTCGTCTAGCAGCACCTCTCACCCGTCTGACAAAGAAGGGTGTCAGGTTCGAGTGGTCGGAAGATTGTGAGAAGTCCTTCCGGGAGTTGAAGAGGCGTCTTACTTCGGCCCCAGTGCTTACGATTCCGGCCAGTGGCAAAGGTTATGTTGTCTTCACCGATGCCTCACTGATGGGGCTTGGAGCTGTACTGATGCAGGATGGTAGGGTAGTAGCCTATGCCTCTAGGCAATTGAAGACTCACGAGAGGAACTATCCCACCCATGACTTGGAGTTGGCTGCAGTGGTTTTCGCCCTGAAGATATGGAGACACTACTTGTACGGTGAGGAGGTCGATATGTATTGCGACCATAAGAGTTTGCGATACATCGGGAGTCAGAAGGATCTGAATATGCGTCAGAGGAGATGGATCGAGGTCCTGAAGGATTTCAACTATTCGTTCTTTTACCAACCTGGTAAAACGAATGTAGTTGCAGATGCCTTGAGCCGGAAGTCACGCAGCCAGCTTGCTAGATTGGTGACTGATCGACAAGACTTTTTGGCCACGATAGAAGGCTTTGATTTGTGGGTTCAGTGGGAGTCCTCTCATACCGTGTTGTGCACCATGCGAGTGCAGCCTAGCCTACTTCAGAAGGTGATTGCAGCACAGAGGTTGGATTCTGAGTTGGAGGAGATTAGAGTGCGGTGCGGCAGTGGGGAGTCTGTCCCTGATTGGTCGATCGATGCTGATGGAGGTCTGAGGTTTCGGAGGAGGTTGTGCCTCCTTGCTGATGAGGAGGTTCGAGAGGAGGTGTTGTCAGAGGCGCATCGATCCAAATTCTCGGTGCACCCTGGCGGCACCAAGATGTATCTTGATTTGAGGAGACAGTTCTGGTGGAAGGGCATGAAGCGTGACGTGGCCGCCTTTGTGTCTAGATGTTTGACTTGTCAACAAGTCAAGGCTGAGCACCAGAGACCGGCTGGATTGCTGCAGCCGCTTCCAGTAGCTGAATGGAAATGGGAGCACATTACGATGGACTTTGTTTCGGGGTTGCCTTTAACCCGGAGCAAGCATGACTCAGTTTGGGTGATCGTGGACCGACTGACGAAGTCGGCGCACTTTCTTCCGGTGCGGACGACGATGACATCCATCGACCGAGCGAAGTTATATGTGAGGGAAATTGTCAAGCTGCACGGAGTTCCAGTTTTCATTGTCTCGGATCGAGATCCTCGATTCGTTTCTCTATTTTGGGAGAGCCTACAAACAGCTTTGGGGACGGAGCTCAGTTTTAGCACTGCGTTTCACCCGCAGACGGATGGCCAATCAGAGAGGACGATTCAGATTTTGGAGGATATGTTGCGGGCTTGCACAGTAGATTTTGGAGGCAGTTGGGAGGAGCACTTACCTCTTGTGGAGTTTGCCTATAACAATAGTCATCAAGCTAGTATCGGCATGGCCCCCTATGAGGCTTTGTACGGGAGGCCATGTCGATCACCTCTTTGTTGGGCAGAGGTAGGAGAGCGGAATCTCTTGGGGCTAGAGCTTGTCCAGGAGACGACTGAGAAGATCCAACTGATTAGAGAGCGACTTAGAGCGGCGCAGAGTCGACAGAAGAGCTACGCAGATGTGCGTCGACGCCCACTCGAGTTTACTGTCGGAGACCATGTCTTCCTGAAGGTTTCCCCTCGGCGAGGCATCACCAGATTTGGGAAGAAAGGAAAGTTGGCTCCGAGGTTCATAGGTCCTTTCGAGATCTTGGAGAGAGTTGGTGAGGTGGCATATCGTCTAGCACTGCCCCCGCAGCTCTCTAGCGTCCACGGTGTCTTTCACGTGTCAATGCTTCGGAGGTATGAGCCAGACCCGTCGCATGTGTTAGATTGGCAGGACCTGACCCTCAGTTCAGACGCGTCCTATGAGGAGCGACCGATTAGGATCTTGGCTAGAGAAGATCGAGTGCTTCGTATAAAGACCATCCCCATGGTGAAGGTGCAGTGGCAGCACTGTAGTGAGGAGGAGGCTACGTGGGAGCTCGAGTCAGCGATGCGGTCCCAATACTCTTCCTTGTTTGATGATTAGTGTTAGTTAATTTTCGGGACGAAAATTTTAATAAGGTGGGTAGGATGTAATACCCGGTACGTTGATTTCAGGGCAGCCCAGTTATATTATTATTTTTATTTGTTGCTAAATTGATTGTTTTGTTTCGCATTTATGGCTGTCGATGGTGTGTGTTTGAACACGAGTTGGACCGGGCAGTGGGCCCCGGGTCCGGGTCGCTAGGCGACACTAGAGGCATGGCAGGATTGTCTTGATAATTTAAATTAACTAGAATAAAAGGTTTTTTGGCGAGTCTGTCGGACTTGTGAGGTTTGTGCACCGGCCCGTCTCGGTGCGATGCGAGCCCGAGTGTGAGCCTTGCTTAATTGCGAGCAATGTTTGTTTAGTAGAGAAGAAAAAAAAAAGAATTTAAAACTAAAACCAATCCCAACTAACCCGAACCCAACCTTTCCCACTCTCTCTCTTTCTCTCACTAACCCAACCCAACAAAACAAAAAACCCCTCTCAACCAAACTCATTCAGCCAACCCAATCTCCATACCCCTCTTGCAACCAGTGAAATCAAAAAGCCCGATCCCCTGTTTTTCTCTAACATGTTCCCTTCTCTATCTCTCTCCCTCTCTCTCTCTCTCTCTATCTCTCAAACCCGATCTCTCTCTCTCCCCCCTCTATCTCCCAACCGATCTCCCTAACCCGCAGCCCCCATCACCCCGATCCGATCCCGTCAACCGTCGCCCCAATCCACCCCTGAAATCCCGACGATTTTCCCCCCCTCATCTCTATCCCGTCGGGCCCCCTCTCCCCTATATAACCAATCCCCCAAGCCCAGCCGATCCCCCCTCATCCCTCCCCGATTTCCCTCGTCATCTCCCCTATCTTTCTCGTTTTCTCTCTCCTGCGGTGGGGCTCTACTCGCACGGCGTCGGAGAGCAACCGACCGGAGGAGTCGCAGCCGGAGCCAACGACTCCCCATCAATTCCGGTCAGCACTCCCATCTTTCCCTATTTTTTTTCGTTTCTTTTTCTGTTGTTCTGTTGAGATCAACCCGACAATTTTTGGTTGTTGTTCCCCTTCGACACGGCCATGGCCGTTGGGTTTGTAGCCGGCAGCCGTGCAGCTGGCGAGGCCCGACGCAGCCAGGCCAGGCCCCACGGACCACCCAATACCCAGGTTCTACCCCTTTCACTTGCCGTCGTGGTTGCCGACGGTTTGCTATCGGCAGCCTGACAGGTAGTAGCCCCCGACCAGCCACCATCGACCCGTCCTTCCCTTCACGGCGATGTCTGTGTCTTGTGCCCGATGGCCCAACGAACCCAGTCAACCTTTGGCCTTGCATGACCCCTGACCTGCCAGTTTTGGCCGAGCACCCGAAGCCGAAAACCTTGGGCGGAATTGCTATATTTATTCTTTTGGTGGTATTGTTGTTGGCAGTTGGCCGATGGCGGATTCGCCAAGCCAAACCAGATCCCACCCTAGCAACACCTCCCCCATTTGGGGCGACGACGTTGTCGACGACTCGACGGGAAGTTAGAGGTAAATCAACAGGAATCGGCCGACGCGGCTCTTGACCGTCGAGGATTCCCTTTCTATTTCTCCGGTTAGATCCGGAGAAAGACAGGGGTAAAATAATTGATTGTAGTATTCTAGTTCGCCCGATTGTTTAAGCCCTGTATTGATTTAGTGGTGACACATTGTACTCTCGCATGAGTTTTCTTTGTGCCGCTAAACGGGTTGTGTCAGTTGCATGACCATGAACCCACTATATCGATTTCTACTCGTTGTTTGCAATCCCGAGAGTCCATCGGGTGGGACTCAATGCTTGTTGCCAACCTGAGCATGGGCTCAGTAAGGCTTGCCAGTTTTTCACTTCTTTAAACCGACCAAATCAGTAGACGTGTAATATAGATTTATTCAACTTACCAGTTCGTACCGGGACGATCCAGCCGTGGACGGAGCAGAGGCCAGAGACAGGAGTCCGTGCACGTCGACCAGGTGACACAGCACGCTTTCTTTAATAATTAATAATGTCGATATAAAAATTAAGGGTAGGTGTCCATAACGCTGCATGCGAGTCCCGCCGGACGTCGTCGCATGTGGTCGAGTGGACCCCGCCTTGCATGCGGAGTCGCGAGTCCGGCGACGCATGCATAAAAAGTTATTAATTTAATAATAAAATATTATTGTTTGCATGGACACCATAACTAGGTTTTTCCCTTAATTTGAATAAATAAATAATTAAAGAATTATCGGGACCCACCCTCCTAAGGTGAGCGTGGTAACCCTAGTAAAGGGATTTTGGGTGAGAGTGCTGTATTGTTTTTTTTTTATGTAATGCTGGGTTATAAGAGAGTGCGGAACCCGGGTGTAAACCATTGAAAATGATTAAACACTGTTTAGTTTTCCTTTAATGCCATGTGGTTTTGTTAATCGTTGTTAACCTACCTGGTTAGAGGGTAGGGACCCCGTGCGCGCAAGGGTCGTGAACCACCTTGCGCGTACAGCCGAAGTTGAGTAGGTTAGGGGTCACGGGCAAGGGTTGTGGTAAAGCCAATAGGAGGTGCCCTCGAGTAGGGATTGGCCTAGCAACCCTGTCCCGGGGAGTTGAAGTCCCCATCGTAAAGCAAGTTGGGCGGTAGAGCTCCACCGTGAAAGACGGGAAACCCCTTATGATCATCTGGGTGAATTGTGCATGGAGTTGGTGGATGCACGGCGAGAGAGTTGGCCCTTTACATCGAAATAAAAAGCCCGATAGTAATGCCCGACCGGGGGCAGGTTGAACAAAATATCCGGGGTTCATGTATGAGTGTGTAATTGTTTGATTATTAAATTTTGAATTGTACGACTATTCACACGATGACCTAGTGACAGTAGGATTTGCATGTGAATGTAGAAATTACATGGACACATAGGACGTGATTGAGAACATAGCTTGACAATTAGGTTAATCAATAATTTGTCTAAAAATTTGAGCGTTGTTAATTATTAAAATTGTTAGCTTGTCACTAGCCATTTATTTGGCTAATCTCCCAAATGTATTTTTGGGGGCTACTCATTCCAACGAGTAGACTCTTCTGCAGGAGCTGAGGCACAGGAGTAGCAGTAGGAGTCCAGCAGTCAGTAGAGTAGCAGCTTATTTTTTTTTCTATTTATGTCAATCTTAGTAGTGGTACCTTTTCATCGGATGTAATCGAATTGGATTGGAATAAGT
Organism: Chamaelirium japonicum; assembly: GCA_947650365.1. Taxonomy (NCBI): domain Eukaryota; kingdom Viridiplantae; phylum Streptophyta; class Magnoliopsida; order Liliales; family Melanthiaceae; genus Chamaelirium; species Chamaelirium japonicum. The sequence continues at coordinate 54,865,609 of OX393550.1, forward strand.
TTCTATTAGTTAGTTAGTTTGATAAGTGGTAATGTGCCAGCTGAATTTTCTTTGGGTAGGCCTCTCCTCAAGGCCCCAAGCCTAGGTTAGATCACCACAAAAATATAAAACGAATAACTGACCAAATTTGACAAGCCCAGTAGATAGGACCTTCAGACAGATGCACCGAGTGTTCGGGAGCGGGTGAGATACTCGGCTCGCCGTCGGAGGCTTGAGCCGCGTGCTCCTTTAGAGTATATTCTGTCAGTATGTTGTGACACCGTTGAGTCGCATGTACTGAAAGGATATCCCTTTTAAAGGTCGAGCCTGATCTTTGTTTCTCCCCCTTCTTTCATTTGCTTGTGTGTGAGCGTAGAAAGAGCCCAGTGAGAATCCTAAATTGGCATAGTTAAGTAACCATACACATAACCCTCTTCCTTGCTCACCTCACACCCCAGGAATCGGTCTTCAGATTTCTGGGGCGTGACAAGGAATACGACGTTCGTCGAGACAACAACCTTTCTATCCTCAGGATCATAAAATAAACTACCCTTTATCCCTTTTGGATACCCAACGAACAGACATACCTTAGTCTTTGACTCCATCTTATCTCGCTTGTCCTTCCGCATATGTGCTGGACAACCCCAAATCCTAAAGTGCTGCAGGCTTGGCTTTCGCTTCAACCACAGCTCCCAAGAAGTTGAAGGTACCGACTTTGATGGAACAAAGTTCAAAGTATATACTGTTGTCTCTATGGCATATCCTAAAAAACTAGGTGGCAATGTTGCATAACTCATCATAGTGTCTAACAAAGTTCAGTTTCTCCTCTCAGATACATCGTTTTGTTGTGGTGTCCCTGGTGCAGTCAACTGGGATACGATCTCATGCTCACGTAGGTACCCAATAAATTCATTCGATAGGTATTCGTCTCCTCGATCCGATCGAAGAGACTTGATACTCTTACCCGTCTGCTTTTTTGTTACAGCTTTGAACTCCTTGAACTTATCAAAGGATTCAGACTTCTGCCGCATTAGGTATATGTATCCAAATCTCGAGTGATCATCCGTGAAGGTGATGAAAAACTCGAAGCCTCCTATGGCACGGACACTTATGGGCCCACATACATCAGTGTGTACCAACTCTAATACCTCCTGAGATCTACTATCTTTGGCTCGGAAAGTTCTTTTAGTCATCTTGCCTTCCATACAAGACTCACACATTGGTAGGCTTTCTAAAATATCTAGACTTAAAAGTCCTACCTTAACCAACCTGTGAATCCTATCTGAGGCTATGTGTCTAAGGGATTTTTCCTTTTAGATGAATTAACCATACAGGCTTCAGTTATGTTATCCTGCTTATGATTGGAGTTAATTACATAGAAACTGTTATGTGGCTTTTCCTTACAAACAAAGAAACCATTCAATTTAATTAACACACCAGAAGCATCAAATAAAACTAAAAAACCTTCATTATTCAATAAGGAAACAAAAATTAAATTTTGTCTCAAGGACGGTACATAAAGTATGTCTCTAAGTAATAAACTTCTTCCATCAAGAAACTATAAGACGACATCCCCAACTGCTTCAGCCTCTGCCACGGCCTCAGTTTCCATGCTTAGGATTATCTCCCCATCACCCAGTTTTCTTATCTCCTTGAACCCCTGCAAATTATTGCAAACATGGTTAGTGGAATCAGAATCCACAATTCATGAAACTGGAGAACAATTGGATGCTACAAGGGATTCCACTATGTGGATTTGAGATATACATGTCTCAGCCTTATTGGGAGCCGCACGGCAGTCACCCTTCCGGTGCCGCTTCTTGCCACATCGGAAATATTTTCCTTTGGGCTTCGTCGAACCATCCTGCTTAGGAACATGCAACTGCACCTGGCCCATCTTCACATACTTCTTAGACTTTCTTTTCTGAAACTTGCCTTTGGCTTTCAGAGAAGACTTCCACTCTACGTTCAGGGATTGGGCTCCTGCCTTTATCCCATCCTCTGCAGCCTGGAGTGCCGCTAAGAGCTCTGCGTTAGATATCTCCAACCGGTTAAGGTTAAAGTTGGTAACAAAGCCCTCGAACACTCCTGACAGAGACGCAAGAAAAATGTCGGTCTGGATCTCTGCTTCCAAAATGACATCGAAGGAATCAAGCTTATTCACATAGCCAAATAATTTCAGCATATGATCCCGAACTAAAGTCCCCTCTGCCATCTTCGTGGACACCAAATTCTTGATGGTCATATAACGGGTTACCCGACTACGACCCTCGAACATTTCCTTTAAATAGAACATCATGTCTAAAGTGAAGGCCATGTCTTCGACTTGGTTCTGAAGGACGGTCTGCAAAGATGCCACTATGTAGTACTTGCATATCTCATCAGCATCTAGCCAGTCTTTCCATTCCTTCAACTGAGCCTCAGTAGCACTTGGTCTCGGTATGGCCGGTTGAGGGGTACTTAGGATAATTGTGTGTTTGCCAACCCTTAGGACGAGCATCAGGTTACGCTTCCAGTCCTCGTAGTTTGGTCCCGTAAGTTTGTTATCATTAAAGATGGAGGCAAGGGGGTCGAGCTTGGTCATGATTTCTGTAAACAATGGTTTAAAGCAAAAATTATAGTCTACCACAATCTATTTTATAGAATTTAAAAATAGATAATGTTTACTCCAGCCGCTATATTTTCACTACGTCAAGTGGAGACATCCAGGAATCTAAATTCCCTAGGCTCGAGCACTGAGACTATCGGCCTTGAATTGGAGACAGCATCTCGGTGAGAGCATGCAACCGCTTCTGCCAATGGGGTTTTTACAACCCAGTCTTCATCAGAATTACCCATGGCAAACTGAAAGACCTCCCAGTCTTTTTTTGGCCAGCTTTATGTGACCCGCGTGTGCAACAACGGTGGCTTCACACAAGCTTTCGGATACTTTCTACAAATCTAGGTGGTATAGGCAGGGGGATTCATAGGCTCCCGCGGTGCAGAAAAAAATCGTCACCCACTGCCACCGGTATCCTCTATGTCCCGAAGGAACACTGGGCGAACCAACATGGAAGAAAACACAGCTCTCACCCGGTGGGAATATCGAATTGCGTACCTCCCGCTCAGACCCTTAGCCGATTGATTGTAGAGGCCAGGGGCTCCCCTTTGGAGGGAACCTCTTACATATCCCTTCTTTATGAGGTTTTATGCATATCTAGAAAGGTCACGACCTCCTAGACTTAGACCCTAGTCTACCGCGCTCCCACTAGGATTACAAACCTTCCCGCAAAGCATTAGTATCCTTGAAAAATATCATAGTCCCTACCACGAATACTCAGCTTTCGCCTTTCTTGTAAGGATCACATTACATATATTCCAAGGATCCCGATATCTCTTTCTAGAACCAGAGCTTCTCTCTCTAGATTTTGGGGAGATCTTGGTGTCCTTCTCTCTTCCCCATCTGGGGGTGGAGATGCAGCCCCCCCAAGACCCAGATCTCAATCGGCTTCTAGATGGGAAGGAGGATGGTGAGGCTCGGGTGGATCAGGAGGTCTCTTATCAACCTCCTCGCGCTCCCACCATAGCTGATTTTGTTGAAGCGGGCAGTATCTATTCTGCTAAGGGGCGAAGAGGAGGCGGGAGATCTACCTTTATTTCAGCTGCTAGAGGTCTGCATGGTTCGGGATATAGACCTGGTGGATCGGGTGCTAGATCTGGTGGCTTGGGTGCGAGATATGGTGAGGGCCCTTCTCCAGATTTCTCTTTTAATGGCAGAGAGTCGGGAACAAGCTTTGCAGGGTCGGGTTCCATGGGTGTTGTGGGAGAAGGCGAACGAGGTTCTGGAGGGGCGATTCCCAGATCTGTGATTGCTAGAGACATATGTCCGACTGGGCAAGATGATCCTTTACTTCAAGTTGCTGACCTTCAGTCGAAGGTGTTAGGAGATGCCGAGGAGTTCCCGCCCCTTTGCTTTACCCAACATAGTCCTAGGAGTGTCACTGAAGCAGCTTCTGCCCACCAGGTGTTCGGTGAGAAATTTGGATCTGCAGGGGACCTTTCAGCAGGCAAGAAGCAGCTTGGTGCCCACCAGGTGCTTGATGGAATGCCGGGTTCAAGCAAATCTGCTAGTGTGGCAGCTGATGATACTGGTTATGTGGGTCTTTGTGATCAACAAGAGTTGGGTGAGGGGGTCGGTCGAGTGTCATCTACAAGGTCTGATCCAAGATGCTCTAAACTGAGGTTTATTGCCCCCTCAGTTAGAGGTTCCAAGAAAGTTGCTATTTGTCCAGAAGCGGAGATCGAGCAAAACCAGAAAATTTGGGAGAGGACTCTAGTGGGATACGTGCTGGGGAGAAGACCCTATTTTCTGCACTTGAAAGCTTTATTATTGCAGAAGTGGAGGCCAAAGGGGAGTTTCGATCTACTCTCTCGTGACAATGGTATTTTCCTTTTCAAGTTCGGGAATGAGGAAGACTATTTCAAAGCCTTGGAGGGAGGACCGTGGCAAGTTGACGGTAGGCCATTAGTCTTGAAAAAATTGGTGAAGGGTATGAATTGCGAACGTGATCTTCTAACTAAGGTTCCGATTTGGGTGAGATTTCCTAACCTGTTAGTGGACCTATGGTCTGAAGAATTGCTCAGCAGAATGGGGAGCGTCATCGGGATTCCATTGTATATGGACCAAGCTACTACTGACCAATCCAGGGTAAGTTATGCCCGCTTTAGTGTGGAAATTAACGTAGAGGATCCCTTGCCTAAAGAGGTGGAAGCCCGAGATAGCAAAGACAATCTTCTTTCCATTCAACCAGTCTTGTACGACTGGATCCCCCCAAGATGTCGTGCCTGCAAATCCTTCGATCATGGTGAAGGAGCTTGCAGCAAACATCCTAAAATTGGAGATCATTGGAAGAAGAATGGGCCGGCATTCGCCAAAGGTGGCATGTTGGGGAGAAACTTCAGTTGGAAACCAGTTCCCCCAATGGTGACAAGGGGGCCGCCTCCCCCTTCGACGACTTCAACTCAGCCTCATGGGGTTCGTCCCATTGTAGGCGAGCATGAGTGGACACAAGTGGGTAAACTTGATAGAAGGAAAGGGAAAGAGCAAGTGGGGGGTGGCTCTATGGGAACAGGCAATCGATATAGCCCTCTAAGGGAGTTTGCTGAAGTTGCAGAGGGGATAACAGGTGTTGGTGGTAGGGATGATGCAGGGGCAGGTGTTGAGGTTGTGCAACCGGCTACAACTGGTACAGAAGTTGGTGCTGGAACTGCTGTTGTTGATGTTGCGCAGTCCCAGGGCAGTATTGATGATGATGATACAGATTGTAGAGGCGTAGTAACCGCTGGGGTCTTCGATCAGTTTGATGTGATCGTAACACAGCCTGCTGGCCTTCTTACGTTGCAGGCTGATGCTGGCTTGGGTAAAGTAGGAGTAGACCAAGGATTATTAGGTGTTGCTGCTATTGGCTGTGTAACAGTGGGTGATGGCACTGATAAGGTTGATGTTACGCGGCAATCTGGGTCCATTGTTGGAACTGATGTTACGCTCAATGTGGCGGTCGTCGTAGAGCAGCTTGATGCTGTCGTAATAATGCCTGCTAGGCAACCTGTGGATGTTGCTACTCGTGGAGATGTTGTTGTAACACCATATGTGGCTGAAGCAGATCCTGCTGTTACACTGCCTAAGGATGATGCTACTGAACAGGCTGCTACTATTGCAGTACCTGATGCTGTAACACCATTTGTTGCTGATGTTACACCGCCTAAAGCTGCTGTTACGTTGCCAGAAGTTATAGAAGCAGTTGATGTTACAGAGTCAGCAGTTGGGGAAAAAGAGGATGTTACGATGCCAGAAGCTGGTGTAACAGATGATGATTCGGAGGATGCTGTTGGTGCTGATGCAGTACCTGCTGCTGTAACACCAAATATTGCTGATGCAATACCTGATGTTACATTGCCTAAGGATGCTGTTACGCAAGGAGAGGCTGATGCTGAATGTCAAGCTGATGCAATACCTGATGTTACACTACATACGGATGTTGTTACACAAGAGGTTGATGCAGTACCTAATGCTGTAACACCAAATGCTGCTGATGCAGTAGTGGGTGGTAATGCTAGTGACGGAGTTGGAGTTGGAAGTGGTGTTGATGATTGTGAATTACGCAATATTGCAATAATTGAGCTAGCTGCTATTCGCCTATTGCAGGTTATGCCTTCAGGGATTGAATCGTTCAAAACCTTTGTGGAGGGACTTTTCAAGAGACATGGTCAAGTTCTAGGAGATCTTTTGTTTTCTTCTCTCGAAGCAAAGGCATTCACGGATTTGCTTGGTTCTAATAGATATTTTCATGCTCTGCGTGTTGAACAAGCGTTGCTCGATTTTCTGGGTATTCAGAGAGAGCCCTCTAGAACTGAACAATTTGTGGTGAGAGGGGCTGATGCTAGCACTGCACTAAGTGCTAATACTATAGTCACCCAAAATTCTGCAGGACCCGTGCGTGGAGATGATGGAGGTGAAATAGATTCTCTTGGTATTAAGAAAGAATTGTTGGCCAAAGAGCAACTTGAGAATCGATTGGGTGCAGGCAAAAGACACAAGGCGAGTTGGCCAAAGGGTCCTTGTGATCGCTCTACTAGGAGTAAACGTTGAAATCCTTTGGATTGCCTTTGACAGTGTTTGCTCGCCTGTTGGAGCAAGTGTTTTTTATTTTTTCGGGTTTTAGTGCTGGTGTGTGGCCTTTATTGTTATAGAGTTGTCGGAGTCTTTGGGCTTTGATACTGCTTGCTCAGTCAGAGTGAAGCCGTGATCTGTATTTTATTACTCTATTTATAATACATATTTTTACTCTTCAAAAAAAAAAAAAGGATCCCGATATCTCATTAGTTTGCCCATAATCCTAAGATCTGGAGCATAGCCTAAGGTCAACGTGGAAAGAACTCCCACTAGAATGACGCCTCATTCATAATTTAATGCCTGATGTCATAGTAGACCTCATCTCATTATAGGTTTCGATATTGGCCAAATAGGGACATCCGACAACCTCCGCCGGACCTCAACCTAATGGTGGCATAACCAAATCGTGATGAGTTCACACTACCATCAAATGTAAACTAGCAACGGGTATCACTTAGTGGAATCCTAACCTAACTTGGTCGCTAGGACCATATAGGGAAAAGGCATCCCACTAGGGTTATCATACTTCTTATGGGGATATTAGTTATCTTTAAACAAATCTAACACTGCGTCTATCTCGGCGTGCAGTGCTTGGCTACCTGAACTACCACAAGGGCGGTTACCACCTTTTCTTTTAGTTAGCCACCGGATTCGTACGTGTTAGAACCATATAGAGACACCGATGAATCCATAAGTTTAGTACGAACCCTAAGCCTGATCTAGAGACTAACTCACAAGCAAGATAGATAATTAAATTATCATCGGGGTTCTCTAAACACTAAGTAAAGAGAATCAACAAAAATAACATCCAAACTGAATCAAGTCCACCGTCCAACCCCTGAACCTGAATAGCACAGCCAAGATATCCTGCTCTTCCATTCTGCACGATCTCTGACGACGATCCTGATCATCGCCAACGTGCACGCTTTCGCCGGGTCTTTGCACATTATGGTACCGCTTGCCTGAACCGTGGATGTAGTATCATCTCCTTCTTCCTGTGACCGAAAAACTAACACGCTCCGAGCAAGTGCTCGTTCGTGTACAATTTCGCTAGAAAGAAAAGGAAACAATCCTAGAAAACATAGTCAGGGAACCGAGGGTGGTCAACCTCCACCCCCGCCCATCTAGAGCCTTAAAATCCACAAGCACAATAATAATCAATGCAAAATTAAATCCGGGGTCCGACCCCCGGAGGCATACAATCACATATTACTATTCAGCGCGGCACCTGCAAAAAGACGATATATAGCACAATCTATATGCATGATCTATGCCGAACCCCAATGAAAACATATGCCATAATATATTCACATGATGTTTTCACGAATTCATGCATGAAACATACACCAAAGCGTGCTCTGATACCAATTGTTGGAATTGGATCCGCTAATCAGAGTCGCAACGAAAGCAAAATATAGATCCGAAGATTATACGGTGTATGTTTCATTACAATTAATTCTACAAAACAATCTACATTCAAATCTATGATCTTAGCATATGTGCGGACACCCTAGAGGCATACTACAATCTATGGAAGACATGCATGCATCAAGTTAGGTGTTTAGAATCATCATACCTTGTGGATCTATGATCCGGAGAGAACAGAATGATGATAAACCGCACGTGAATCGCAAGGGAAGCTATCGGATGGCACATTATCCTTTGCGAATTGAGGAATCCACGAAGTACTATCTCTGAGTGCAAGGACTACGAGCCGACGGAGGAATTCGTTACGAAGACGATAGCTAGCCACAAGATCTCCTCCTTTTCTTTTTCTCTTCTTCCTTCTCCTTCCTTCCTCCTTCTTCTTCCTTCTTCTTCCTCTTTCTTCCTTGGCCGAAAACTCAGAGAGGGAGAGAGGGAAAGGGGGTTCGGATTTTGGAGAAGGGAGAAGCTAGGGCCAGCCCCTCCCTCTCTATTCCTCTTATAGGGCCGGCCTCCTAGTACTACAAGCAAGCTAGGGCCGGCCCCTAGTAGATAGGGATGAGAGGGGGTGGTTTTTAGGGTTTCCAAGTGTCTATCGTGAAGCATGGACGAAAACGCCCTTCACGAAAAGTGAAACATTGTGAGAGATATTGAGTGAGGTGCGCTACTCGGAATCGAGTTCCGTCAGCACCTATGAGCTTCTGAAATTATTTCGCTCATTCTAAGAACCATATTCAATATGTTCTGAGTCATATTTCAGTATTTACCAAAAAACCCCTACGGCCCCTAACACATGTGAATTAGGTTCTTAGGGTCCGGGCTTGCGCTCCATCGTGCTACTTCACATCCAACGTATCTAACCAGGTTAGGAAACAATTCCTATACACAATAAAATGGTGAAACCTTCAGGGTTCGGGATCTTTAGCTCCAACCGGATCCCTCATTAACTGTTCCGGTGACACACCGAAAGTTCCGTTAATCAGCCCTAATCTGATTAACCCGCATAGCCACCCAGAGTGCGACACGAGTTGAACTCTAGTGATCCTAAACTTATGTTACTCCCTCGTAACCCTGTTCTCTACTATACTCTGATAATCCTTAGTCCCTCCTATTACTGGTGCCATGATATGACTCGGGCGGTGGGGAGCACCGTCAGATCCCGATCGATCATCTGACAAGGAATTGATGACTTGTTATCTATAACACCACACACCTTTTGGTGCTATACCTAGCATCCGAAATATCGTCAGTCATATTGACAACCACCATGCCTCGTGTGGGTGCAAAAATTGTACCGGACCAGATCAGAACAGCATGGGCCCGCGCAACGGCCCAAATGGGTAAGCCCGCCTGGGCTCACATGGGCCCACTCTACGAGGCTCGCAGATCAAGCCCTACCCCTTATTGGGCCCGAACAACGGCCCAATAAGGGCCCAACAAGGAGGCCCAGAACCAGTGCCACGTCATCACTGCCATATCGGGCACGTGCCTACGCTATAAAAGAACCCCCAAGGCATCCAGGAAGGAGGTTGGTCATTCGATCAGAGGAAGAGAGGATTCAAAGCCAGAGCTTACTTCTCTCCTCCTAATTGTTTTCTTGTTGCTCCGTGCAACCCCCACTGTAAACAGCTTCTCTCGGCCTGTCGAGGGAACGCTTCACACCTTTATATTTATTATAGTGGAAACCAGGTGGCACCTCTCGCCCGGAGACGTAGGTCGTAAGACCGAACTTCGACAACAACTCCGTGTGTCATCTCTCTCCTTCTCAACTTTCTAATCTCTAACTCTACAAACAATCCAATTCAATCAAGGCTGTGGGGTGGGATTCTCGATCAAGGTGGCTCGGAAATTTCCCCCCACAATCTTTGGCACCGTCTGTGGGATATCGATAGAGGTCTTACCCACACCTCTACCGACTCCTATTCAGCTTGTGGTGACGAGCCACAAGTCCTCCTCCAAATCAACCTCAACGCCTTCATCATGCCGACATCAACACGCTCGATGGTGAAGGCCAGCACAAACCCACCAAAGGCGGGTGCTGAACGAATAAACGATATGTTGATCGAAGAAGAACAAGAAGTCTCGGTTGCAACCAACCGAAGAAATGTTCGGGAGCGGCTATGGCCGCAAGGCAGCCATCCAGAAGGGCACATCGATCGGCGAGAACTGTCATCCCCGAGGCGTCGATATGGCAAAGAACACGATATTCAAGGGAGCAAGTCTCAGGCTATATTTGAGATCTCGGCTGCTGATTTCCAGCTACTAAATCTCCTCAAGAAGAATGCGGCCCTCGAGCAAGAGAGGGATTCCCTAAAGAAGGCGGCTGAAAGAGCGAGGGTTATGGCCCACAACTCTCTAGCTACTGATAAAGACCAACCAAGGACTCGCCCAGCCGTGAGTCATCATCTTGAAGAACCACATGTACCGCGTATCGAGATGCATCAGGTATCCACACAAGCACCAAAGCAAACGGTGTGGGATCGCCTCGACATCAACGGTGTGCCCAGCTATCGCGGAGAAGGATCACCTCAGTCAACAAGGTCCACTAGACATTCTATCCCTTCGCACACGAAAGCAACAGATGCCCGCGAGCTGCTCAACCGACTAAGGCATACTGCCGACGTGGGACGCCGCCATCAAGACCGTAGGCAACTAATCACCTCGGTGGGGCCACTGCATCCCAAGGTTCTTGCAACACCATTTCCTATGGGTTGGCGAACACCGAACCTACCAAAGTTCAACTGCATCCAGGGAGACCCTGCTCTCCATATCCTAGCCTACAAGCAGGCCCTGACGCCCTACGAATATGAGAACCATGTTCTCTGTCGTATGTTTGCGGGAAGCCTCGAGGGACCTGCCCTCGACTGGTACTACACACTGCCTACTGGTACGGTGACCACATTCAAAGAATTGGCTGAACTCTTCATGGACCATTACCGGCTAAACTTAAAGCCGAAAAAGAAGCTGGATACACTCTACCGGCTGAAGATGGGCTCCGATGAGTCTCTAAGGAGCTTCACGATGAGGTTTCATAATGAGCACTCTGAGCTCACCGGTCGGTCCCACAATGAGGAGGCCATCATGCTGGCATTCCAGAATGCTATCCGGCCAGAGCTCCATGTCTACACCGACTTCATCCGGCATCCTCCCAGTAACCTGGAAGCGATGTTCAAGCGCGTACAGCGGGAGATAGAGGTGGAAGACAATCAGCGGGCCAGAAGATTACGCGAGCCCCACGAGTCTCACTACTCCCGACATAAGAAGGATGATGATGCCCCGAATGAAGCACACTACAAGAAGTCTGCCCATGCTGCGTCCGACCAAAAGGCCCAGGCCAAAAGGTACAATGAAGATCCGACAGCCCCTCCAGCAGAAAAGAGGCGAACTCCAAGGGAGCAAAGGGTATTCACTGAGCTGAATACCTCCATTGAAGACATCTTCGCCTACTTGCAGAACGAGCCCTTTTGCAAGTGGCCATAGCCTCTCCCTCCAAATTTTGACCAGGCGGGAGATACGACAGCCTACTGTGAATTTCATCACAGCCATGGCCACCCAACCTCTACATGTCGGAAGCTAAAGCATCACATCGAAGACCTGATCCAAGAAGAGCGGCTCGATGGCTACCTCGCTAACAAGGAACCAGGTCGAGAGAAGTAAAGGCAGCAGCAGTGGAGAAAGAAAGTCAATGTAACACATGGATGCATAATCATAACGTCCGCTGAGCAGCCTCTAAAAAAATGTAACCGCAACTTTGTTCTATCAATAAAGTGTCTCTTTTTTCTCAAAATCAAATCTCTCGAAGTTCGATTCCGCCCGTTCAAGTCGGAAGCTCGAAGGCAATTCGGCTACGCCCTCTCGAGGCTAAAGTCCGATAAAAAAACTCCTGGTAACCCAGGTCAACCAAAGACCTTCGATTCCGCCCATTCAAGTCGGAAGCTCGAAGGCAATTCGGCTATGCCCTTTCAAGGCAAAAGTCCGATAAAAAGGCTCCTGGCAACCCAGGTCAATCAAAGACCTTCGATTCCGCCCATTCAAGTCGGAACCTCGAAGGCAATTCGGCTACGCCCTCTCAAGGCTAAAGTCCGATAAAAGGCTCCTGGCAACCCAGGTCAACCAAAGACCTTCGATTCTGCCCGTTCAAGTCGGAAGCTCGAAGGCAATTCGGCTACGCCCTCTCGAGGCTAAAGTCCGATAAAAGGCTCATGGCAACCCAGGTCAACCAAAGACCTTCGATTCCGCCCGTTCAAGTCGGAAGCTCGAAGGCAATTCGGCTACGCCCTCTCGAGGCTAAAGTCCGATAAAAGGCTCCTGGCAACCCAGGTCAACCAAAGACCTTCGATTCCGCCTGTTCAAGTCGGAAGCTCGAAGGCAATTCGGCTACGCCCTCTCGAGGCTAAAGTCCGATAAAAGGCTCCTGGTAACCCAGGTCAACCAAAGACCTTCGATTCTGCCCGTTCAAGTCGGAAGCTCGAAGGCAATTCGATTACGCCTTCTCGAGGCTAAAGTCCGATAAAAAACTCCGGGTAACCCAGGTCAATCAAAGACCTTCGATTCCACCCATTCAAGTCGGAAGCTCGAAGGCAATTCGGCTACGCCCTTTCAAGGCGAAAGTCAGATAAAAATGCTCCTGACAATCCAGGTCAAGCTAAACTATCAACTATACTTATCCGAGGCGATGAGAATAAGTCTAAGGCAGACGTCGCCGCTTTGACATGCCCAAGTTCGAGGAGACATCCTCGGCACTCGAAGACAAAGTTCGAGGTGACCAATGCCTCGGCACTCTACAAGCCCAAGGCCCAGTCCTTGGCACTTGAAGACAAAGTTCGAGGTGACCAACGCCTCGGCACTCTACTAGCCCAAGGCCCAGCCCTTGGCATTCGAAGACAAAATCCGAGGCAACTATGTCAGTGGTTGGTCTAACTGTGTCAGTGCGTGTCTCCACACTGGTGCAGTCGGCGGTGGGCAATACGGGATAAAATGATGCTTCCTTGATCCTGGCCAAGTCAACACCCTCACGTGACCGTAGTACCTAGCGAATACAGTAACCAGGTGCGGTAGTACATTGGGTGAATACTGGCTGGCCATCATGCGGCGTCATCCTAGATTATCTCTAAGAAGCCCCCTCGAATATAGCATTGTCCCTCGCTGACATCCCCGCGCACCAGCGTTTTACCGAAAAAGTGTCGATTTCAAATGGGGCTGAAATTCGAAAAATACACTATTTTCAATACCGACACTTTTTGGCCTCTTCTAGCAGCCCCAATAATGGGGTGTCGGCATCGACAAGCAACCCCCCCTCGGTTTCACACAAAAACCAAATGGGAAGGGGGTGACGGTACACCATCAACAGCACACCCCTCGGTTTCGTCAGAAAACCGAGAGGGGGTATGTGTCGGCATCAACAAGCAGCCCCCCCTCGGTTTCACACAAAAACCGAGTGGGGAGGGGGTAACGGCACATCAGCAGCACACCCCTCGGTTTCGTCAGAAAACCGAGAGGGGATGTGTGTCGGCATCAGCAAGTAGCCCCCCCTCGGTTTCGCACAAAAATCGAGTGGGGAGGGGGTGACGGCACATCAACAGCACACCCCTCGGTTTCGTCAGAAAACCGAGAGGGGGTGGGGGTCGGCATCAACAAGCAGCCCCCCCTCGATTTCGCACAAAAACCGAGTGGGGAGGGGGTGTCGGCACTAACAACATGAACACCCACCCCTCGGTTTCGTCAGAAAACCGAGAGGGGAGGTGCTCGGTGTCATCCACACACAATGATTATTCAAAGACGAAGGGCTATCTTCCATTGGGTCGGTTGGATAGAATCTCATTCAAACCTATTGATTTGCTTGTACAAACTTCACAAGAAAAAAAAAATCCCCTCTCTTATAAAGGGTGAGCACGCGGTAACTGTTGCGTCATCACAGGGGCCCGACTGCAGTCCCTAGTGAACACAGTAACTAGGTGCAGTTGGGTGTCGGACAAAGCGGATGAGTTACAGCGTGCCGAGACATCCTCAAGACGAGCGACGGACACTCGGCCAATGCGTTCTTTAGAGTCATCTGTTTATGAAGGTGATTACCGGAAAAGTTACTCGTCAAAGTGTGCGATGTTTCACGTCCACTTTGATCGATTTTTCGGCGCCTACACAACGGCACCTTATACGCGTTGATCCGACGCACGTATGAAAAGTTACGGCTATCAGAAGTTTTTGAGGTATTTTTCTTCAAAGACAGACATTGGAAAAGTTGTACGTCAAGGTGAACTATATTTCACGTCTACCTTGATCAGTTTGTCGACGCGGACGCAATGGCGCCTTATACGCATCGATCCGACGCACGTATGAAAAGTTATGATTGTCGAAGGTTTTCGAGACATTTCTTCCTGAAGACCAACTTCAGAGAGGTTACACGGTAGCAACGGTCACACTGACGCCTTCAACCTGGTTCACTATGCGAACAACTCGCAGCAGGCCAAACACTGCGCCTAAGAGAAGAACGCATGCCTCTCCTCGCGAGCATGGGTACTTGGTCGGAACGGGGACAAGGGGTTGGATGAACCAAACCCCCCTTCGTGTGACGGCCCACGACGACCTGGGTAGGAGACGCAGTCCACCCGCCTGTGCGCGAAAAACATCAGCCGCCACGATGCGCTCGCCGATGCGCCCGCCACCTACACCATCTCCTTCTATGCGCCAGAGGCCTCTCTCATCCCGGTGCTGGACCGGTCGACGGAGGGAGGTGGGACCCGACTCCCCCCCATGCGTCCTCTTCACGTGGCGTGACCCGAGACATGAAGTGAAGGGGGGGACGAGGAAGCCGACTCTTCCCCCACGCGCTCTCTCGTTCGAACCCTCTCTCTCACCGAGGGCTCTCTCTCGCACCCGCTCTCTCTCACGCGGACCCTCTCTCTCGCCGAGGGCTCTCTCTCGCCCCCGCTCTCTCTCGCAGAAGACAGAAGGGAAGGAGAGAAAGAGAGACGCCTGCTCTCTCTCTCACGGAAGAGAAGGCGGGGTGCAACCCGCAGGCCAGCGCCCGTGCCCACCTCCAACCCGGCCGGAACCCGCGCCCGAAGCCGCTGACCACCACCTCCGCCCGCGTCCGGAGTCGCACCCCGACCACCGCCTCCGCCCGCGTCCGGAGCCGCACGCCGACCACCACCTCCGCTCGCACCCGGCCGCCGCTGAGCCCCGCGCCACAGCCCGCGCGCCGCACGCCGTCACCACCGCCTCCGCCTGCGCTGCAAGGCTCTCTCTCGCACCCGCTCTCTCGCGAAGATCTCCCCCTCTCGCTGCTGCCCACTCACCGAACAAAGAAAAGGAGAAACAGAGGGAGAGAGAAAGGAAAGAGAGAGAGAGAAAGGAAAGAAAGAGCGGGCTGCACGGGCTGCAGTCTCACGTGAATGTGAGCCAAAGAGGAAAGAGAGAGAGAAAAGGAAAGAGAGAGAGAGAAAGGAAAGAGAGAGAAGAAGGCTGCTCTCTCACGTGAAAAAAAAAGGGGGGGTCCGATTTGCATCCGAGCGGGTCCGGGAGGGCGTGTACCATGGGACGACTGTGATGCAGCCGGACTCAATCTAATGCCCCTTCCGCCGAGAAAATAAGGAAAGAGAGAAGCAAAGAAAGGAAAGAGAGAAAGAAAGAAAGGAAAAGAAAAAAGCTTTTCTTTTACCAAAAGGCTCTCGGTATGCTCTCGGTACCCACTCGGTATGCTCTCGGTATGCTCTCGGTACCCACTCGGTATGCTCTCGGTACCCTCTCGGTCGGAAAACACACTGTTTTTTCGAAAACACACCCTTGCAAAACCGAGACTTTTTGGCTTGCACCAAAAGGGTCTCGGTACCCACCTGGTATGCTCTCGGTACCCACTCGGTACGCACTCGGTACCCTCTCGGTATCCACTCGGTCGGAAAACGCACTATTTTTTCGGAAACACCCCCTCGCAAAACCGAGACTTTTTGGCTCGCGCCAAAAAGGGTCTCGGCATCGGCGGAAGAAGGCTCTGCTAATACGAACCGCGGCACCGACAACCCTCGCCAACCGCGCCAGGATCCTAAAGCGTTTGCACCTTGGAATCCCAGCCAACCCAGGGGGTCTTGACCCGACTGGGAGGGGGTAACTGTGGGTGCAAAAATTATACCGGACCAGATCAGAGCAGCATGGGCCCGCGCAACGGCCCAAATGGGTAAGCCCGCCTGGGCTCGCATGGGCCCACTCTATGAGGCTCGTAGATCAAGCCCTACCCCTTATTGGGCCCGAACAACGGCCCAATAAGGGCCCAGCAAGGAGGCCCAGAACCAGTGCCACGTCATCAGCGCCACGTCATCACTGCCATATCGGGCACGTGCCTACGCTATAAAAGAACCCCCAAGGCATCCAGGAAGGAGGTTGGTCATTCGATCAGAGGAAGAGAGGATTCAAAGCCAGAGCTTACTTCTCTCTTCCTAATTCTTTTCTTGTTGCTCCGTGCAACCCCCACTGTAAACAGCTTCTCTCGGCCTGTCGAGGGAACGCTTCACACCTTTATATTTATTATAGTGGAAACCAGGTGGCACCTCTCGCCCGGAGACATAGGTCGTAAGACCGAACTTCGACAACAACTCCGTGTGTCATCTCTCTCCTTCTCAACTTTCTAATCTCTAACTCTACAAACAATCCAATTCAATCATGGCTGTGGGGTGGGATTCTCGATCAAGGCGGCTCGGAAATTTCCCCCCACACCTCGGTTAACTACGTGGACAGACTGACTCATCAAAACACACCCATCCAACACTGGACGTCGGATAACCTGTAGGGATTACATGTCACTCAAGCGCCAGCCGGGTAACCCAACGTATCGTGGTATTGGACTATGGAAGGTCCGTACACGTTGGCACATCAAAGCACCACATAATTGGTTAGCCCAGTGTACATGGTCCCTCAGGATTAATGACAGATTATCTATAGTAGTAAGATGGTTTATACATCAGTGTCTGAATCAATGAACTGTGCACCGTCTTGGTTCCTGTTCAACACGATCATCGTGCCTGGTCAGGTGAATGGAAATCCCACGTTCCCGTGGTGAAGACTTCACCATATCCTCTACCTGCCAACAACTTGTTCTCGGCAAAGCGACCAGCATCACCTAAGCTATGAACTAATTCTAGATCTACACACAACTGGTCTACTGAGTCTCCCAAGCATGGATCCACTATGCACCTTAGTGGCCTACTGTGTTCCCTAAGGTCCTTTATTATATGTGTATTAACATATACCAAAGTAGTATTCTAATTAAAGCAATAACCAAAGTCATCTTTCTTAATATTAATACAGAAAATCAACGCTCATGACACATTAGCTACAACACCTAGCCGGTCTAAAAAAAAAAAGAATGATGCTTTGGCTCAAGGATGAGAAAGATTCATCATTCATATGGTGAAGACAGTGCTCTAGGCTATTACTCTAGGGGTCCTTGATCTGAGACGTTTTAATATTTTCATGCTCGGTAAATGGTGGTGGAGACTGCAAAACGAGGCTGGGGGATCGTGGAGACAGATTATTTTGGCCAAATACTTCAGGAGATTCTTTCCAAATAACTCTCGCGGTTGGGTTTCAGGACGGATCTCACACTTCTGGAGAGGTGTGATTAAGGTTAAAGACCTTTATAGGCCAGGTTGCACCATTTCGCTGGGAGACGGCAAGAGCGTGCATTTCTGGCCAGGATGTTTGGATTGACGATGTCAAGTTGAAGAACCTTTTTCCAAAGCTTTTCTCGATCGCCATAAGGCAAGAGGCTTCGGTTCATTCTATGGTTCGGAACTCTAATTCAGGTAGTCGTTGGAGGATCCGGTTCTTCGGCCACTTCCCTTTCCCCATCGTTACGCCTTCAGTTAACTGATCTAAGGGAGATCTTCTCGGCAGTGAATTTCAGCCATCGAGCAGATCGAACAAGGTGGAAGTGGCATCCTTCTGGAGTATTCTCGGTCAAATCCTTTTATAAGAATTTACTGTCCCTGGTGGAGAGATTTTTACCTTATAAATCTATTTGGAGATCTAAGGCCCCGGCGAAGGTGAAAATCTTCTCTCTATTAGCTTCAAGAAACAAGATTCTGACAAAGGTAAACTTGATGAAGAGGCATAATCCACTTGTAACAGAATCTTCATGTACTTTCTGCGATCGGGTGGAGGAGTCCCCATCGCACCTACTGCTTGGCTGCTTCATGGCGAAGACGATCTGGTTGCATTTTGAGGACATCGGGGGTACAACCTCTCATCCTCGTAACCTACGGGCTCTCTGGCACTTTTAGAGACGCCGTGAGATAAATAAGGAACTTCGCAGCCCTTGGGATATTCTGGCTATGTGCATTCTCTTGACCCTTTGGCTAGAGCGGAACAGGCACATTTTTCATCAGAAATTGAATACGGAGGATGAGCTTAGAAGGTCAGTCGTCGCAACTTTTAAGATCTGGATTGTATCATGGGTGAAGAAATTCTCGGTAGAGCCGAGAGATTTTTCTAACCGTATCATTCCCTGATTTTGATTTAATATAACTAGTTGGGGGTTGGCTAACCCTCCCTCCTTAAAGGAGGGGTTCTCAAAAAAAAAAAAAAAATTGTTAGAAATTAATGTGAAGCTTAATTATGGAATATTACGAGAGGACACATGGGTATCTATGCAGCAGGACTTGTGGCCATAGAGAGAGAAAGGATCGATGCCATGCAAATTAATCAAATCAAACCCAGTTTAGAGAGGGAATATCTATGAAGTTCTTAGAGCATCTCCAACCGGTTCCTCACCCATCCTCATATTTGGGGGTGATACGATGCCAATTAAGTTAGCTTTTTTGGGGGTGGGCTACATCATGTGCTTCCAATGGGATCCCCCATGATGCAGGACGCCCGTCCACACCCGAACCGCAAGCACATGCCAGCTGGAAACACCGACACCAGACGATGATTGGAGCTACCATCCGAGAAAATCATGGCCTGTTATGATTAGGATAATTTTGTAGGTTAATTAGACCATATTTTAGATTTGAATAAATTGTAATCTCGTTTTATAAGGGATGGACTCTATCTGCAGTTGTGGTTTTTGGTTATTTAAGGAGATCTTTCTCCTCTTGTTAGGGGGCTGATGCATTAAGAAATAAGAAGGAATTTTGTATCTCTGTGAAACTTGCGATGGGTTATCTGATCTTCTTCTCCCCTCTTCTGCGTGAGAGACGCCGGATCCTTCCTCTCGATAGTGTGTGAAGCACCACATGCTACCCCCCCTTCCTCTCATCTCTACCAGTTTGTTTTCTGTGTT
Source organism: Chamaelirium japonicum (assembly GCA_947650365.1). Taxonomy (NCBI): domain Eukaryota; kingdom Viridiplantae; phylum Streptophyta; class Magnoliopsida; order Liliales; family Melanthiaceae; genus Chamaelirium; species Chamaelirium japonicum. The sequence continues at coordinate 54,884,937 of OX393550.1, forward strand.
TGCTGCGAAGTCGACGAGGCCGACTCAACTCGTCAGCAGCCCGCCATCTGACTGCAACCCGACCTCCGGTCTCGGCCGGGCCACCCTGTAGGCCGTCCGTCGCCTCCTCGCGCACCTCCGTCACCGGCCAAACCATGCCCAGTTGACGGGTCCTATCCCGCCCGCTCGCGCCGCCTACTAACCCGCTGAAATCCCCACCTCCCGCTCCTCCATTCACTGATTGGGTAGAATAGAGAGAGTAGATAGAAGAGCAGAGAGAGAAAAGTCACAGGTTACCCGTGACCCCTTGATCCCCTTTTCCTACAGACGATCTGAACGGAGGTGGAGAGGAGAGGAGAGGAATGCTACAAAAAAAATGTCCCTGGATAACACAGATATCACAAGTTCCGAATCAAGAATGCTACAAAAAAATGGAGGTGGAGAGTAGGGCCTTCATGCTGCTTTTCGCCGTAACCGATTTTGATGCTATTGGTTTAGGGTTTGGTAACCCCCAGTATGTGTGGATTTGTTAAACCAAAATTTTTAGCACATCTAGCGTACCATACAACTGTGAAGCTCATTGCCCCCCATCAAAATTAATAATCTATATGTATAAATACTAAAATGGAAGCCTATCTCCCGTATTGTAACACGTGGACGTCTTTTAAAGAGCTAGAATTTTTCTTCTGCGTGTGATTGCAGCTCTCTTTTAAATCCATTTAAAAACCTACCAAGAAGATGATAAATTTTGATTCAATGATATTTAATGGTCATTTGATGTTAATCTCTCTCTTACTCTCTCTAACAATTGAATCAGACTCATTTCAGATTTCACACTTATTTGAACAGTCATGATGTCATCTTTGCTAAATAGCGTGCATCAAGCATATTCCGATATTGCCCGGGTTTCTTACTAGTCTATACTAAAATGGAAGCCTCTCTCCCGTGTTATGACACGTGTATGTCTTTTAAAGAGCAAGAATTCTTCTTCCTTGTGTGAACACGGCTCTCTTTTAAATCCATTTAAAAACCTACCATAAAGATGATAAATTTTTATTGAATGGTATTTAATGGTCATTTGATGTTAACCTCTCTCTCTCTCTCTCTCTCTCTCTCTCTCTCTCTCTCTCTAATAAGTGAATCACACTCGCTTCAGATTTCACACTTCTTCACATAGTTGTGATATCGTCTTTACCAAATGGCATGCATCAAGCATATTCGGGCATTGCCTGGGTTTCTTACTAGCCTATCAATATATATACTAAAATGGAAGCCTATCTCCTGTGCTGTGACATGTGGACATCTTTTAAAGAGCTAAAATTCTTCTTTCGTGTGTGAACGCGAGTATTTTAAATCCATTAAAAACCTATCATAAAGATGATAAATTTTCATTCAGTGGTCATTTAATGTTAATCTCTCTCTCTCTAACAAGTGAATCACACTCACTTCAGATTTCACACTCCTTCGAACATTCGGGCATTGCCCGGGTTTCTTACTAGAATCTATACCAAAACAGAAGCCTTTCTCCCGTGTTGTGAACGTGGACGTCTTTTAAAGAACCATAATCCTTCTTCTATGTGTGAACGCGGCCCACTTTTAAATCCTATTAAAAATCTACCATAAAGATGATAAATACTCATTCAATGGAATTTAATGTTAATATCTCTTTCTCTAACAAGTGAATCATACTCATTTTATATTTTATACTTTTTTGAACATTTACGATGTCGTCTGTGCCAAATGGCATGCATCAAGCTCATTCGGGCATTGATGATAAAAATGGAGTCATTTCTTCCATTCTATGACAAGTGGACTACTTTTGAAGAGCCAGAATCATTCTCTCGTGTGTGAACACAACTCTCTCTCATAAATCCAATTAATAACCTAATATAAAGATGATAAACACCCCATGCAATTGTATTTAATGGTTAATTGATGTTAATTAGAAAATTCATTAGTTTCTAACAAGTGAATCAAACTTGAATGAGTGAATCGTAATCGCTCAAGATTGCACACTTCTTCAGACGTTTGTAATATCGTCTTTGCTAAGTGGTGTGCATTAAGTTCATCCGGGCATTGCCCGGGTTGTTAGAATTGGTGAGGTCTACAGCTCGTAAAAACCTATAGTTTAGCTATATATGGTTAATAGCTTAGGATTGCATCTTGGTACGTACCTTAGTACGTGTTCTGATTACAGAACAGAGATCCAAAGCTATATGGTAATCCACTTGAGTGGGAGACTCAAGAGACTGGTCCCATGTAACCTAAATACGTTCGCAGCTTTGATTAAGGTTGGTCGCCCTATCAGGATAAGCTGTTGGGATGACAGAGCGTGGGTGTCTCCACCACAGTCATTACAATGCATAGTGTCTGTGGCCGAACGGAACCAACACGGTATATAGATCGGTGAGCAGACACCGGTGCATTAAGCCGTGTTTCTACTTAAGGTAAAACGGTCTTAAACTCCGAGGAACCATGTCTGGTGGACTAACCAGTTGTGTGGTGCTTTGGCGCACCAATGTGTGAGGATCCGGATGCAGTGATCCAAAACCACGGTGTACTGGGTTACCCGGCTGACGTTGCATCGGCGTGTCACTCCTGCAGGCCATCCACACCCCTAACGGGAGGTACGTTCCTTGGTCTCACCTACGTCATATTAAACCCTGGCCAGGTGGTCATCAGTTGGGCTGGTGATAGATCTGGTTACTCGATAGAGTAATCGGAGGTACGATGTATGTGGTCAACCTGGAATGAACCGAGTTATATGAGTACTCGAGTCTGACGGTATTCTCCACCGCTCGAGTTGCATCATGGCACTAGATGGACGGACAACGGGTTTACCATACTAAGCGGAGAGCAGGGGTATACAGGAGAACACAGTAAGTCCGGGGGGGTTGGAGTGCAGCCTGCGTCGGACTCTAGGTGGCCACACAGGTTAACTCGGACTCAGAGGATCGATGGTACACTCGAATAGTGTGTCGATCGAGTCTAAGTTGGAAGCCATGAACCCTGGTCCCTGAAGGTTCCACCTTATCCACATTATGTACGGTCCTTATACCATCTTCTCGAAATACAGAACGCAGTTAGAGAAAGCGAGAAGTCCAAGCCTACGCTCCGTGAGTGCTTCGCACTAGTGCACGGTAGATGCGTAGCTACGTGTGTGCACTAAGGGAAAACCCTAGGTTAGTGCAGAGATGCATGTAGTTATTCCTTGCCATAAGTGGACTTTGCCACATGGGTGCGATGCACTGGGACATGTTGTGAGTTGACTAGTTGACTTCACTAGGGGCACCCTACGGGAACCTCAGATAATAGTGAAATCACTGGTGCACTTCACTTATGTATGCCTTGCAAAGCCTTGCACACGAGGAACGGTCAACTAGTGACGTAAGGGCATTTTGGTCATACCATGCGCCACTATGTACTAGGGGGGCCGGTCCTAAGTGTTGGAAGATTGGTCAAGGCTGGCCCTATTAGTTTTAGGAGGTTTTTGCCTCTAATGAAGGGGCCGGTCATGAGGCACAGAAAATGGGCTGGTTTTGACCGTTTTCAAAACCAAGGAAAAGATAGAGATAAAGGAGAGATATATAGGGAGAGGTTTGAATTAGTTGAATCTTATCCGTACTAGCATCATCCATAAGGATATGGTAGCCCTATATTAGAGTAATGGGGGAGAGGGGGGGTCGGTGATGACAAGCCTTAGGGCCGGCCATGCCATGGGAAAACCCTAGCCGCCCCATCTCTTATCTTCACTTTTCCTCTATCGTCTCTCTCTCTCTCTCGCTTGAGCCATTGGATTGCGACTTGTCTTCCTCACGTAGGGTTTCATAGAAGGAGAAGGCTTGTCGGATGGAGACACTCAGGGATCCATCGACGAGACGTCGTGCATTGTGCGAGATCGGGTGAACTAGAAGGCATCTCCCGCAAACTTTTGCTGTCCAAAATCTGCACAGAAAATCAGTGATGTTTCTGTAATTCTAGGAGCTATAGAAGTCCAAACGAGGCGAAACTTATTGCAAAAGTTGCGTCTCGAAGTTCTATACCTTCAGTCAAAAATTCAGACCAATCAGAGTTTGAAGCAGAAAGTTATGGCCGTCACACCGAAGCTATATCAAGCAGATCCGAGCCCGTCTCCATCGACAAAGAAGAAACTTGTCACGGTGAAAAAATCCGCACGCAGATATGATCTCTAACATGTAGATCTAGCATAGATAGAACATGCATGCATGCTAGATTGTTCTTTCGAATTAGATCGACGTTAGGGGTTCGCGTAGTTGCATGCTAGATTCATACACGCATGTGTAGAACATTTCGATGAAAATTTTGATATGTAATGCACACCGCTCTCGGTCTTCAGACCTTCACTTTGCTTCCGCTGCGGGCCTCTACCATGGAATTATCTCCAACACGGGTTTCTTACTAGTATAATACTAAAATGGAGTTGTTTCTCCCATGTTGTGACACGTGGACATCTTTTAAAGAGCCAAAATCCTTCTCCCGTGTGTGAACAAGGCTCTCTCTCATAAATCCAATTAAAAACCTTATACCCATTCAATGACAGTTAATGGTCATTTCATACTAATTAAGAAAATCATTAGCACTATCTTTCTCTCTCTCTCCAACAAATGAAGAACACCCAGATGATTGAATTACAGTCACTCTAGATTGCTCACTTCTTTGGACGGCTGTGATGTCATCTATCCAAATGACGTGCATTAAGTTCATCTAGGAATTATTCGGGTTTCGTACTAGTGTCTGTTGAATCATAGTGAGCCCCAAGGTTGTATGGTACGCAGGATGTGCTGAAAATTTCCCCATCGGTTAGACTGATGAATCTAAGATATGCACATGATACCATACCACTTTAATGGCAATATCAGAGAAAAACAACTTCGATTTATTTCCCATCCCAAGTGGGACTATAAACAGTCCACATCTATACATATATATTATAACAGCAACCTCAAACAACTAGGTGCGACGTGGCAACCCTCTCATCTTTCTCTAGGTATCACGTGGCAACCTCACGAGATGGTTCCTCTCTCTCTCTCTCTCTCTCTCTCTCTCTCTATATATATATATATATATATATATATATATATATATATATATATATATATATATATATATATATATATATATATATATATGAGTTTTGATCACCTACGGGACATCCCGCACCGGCGAAATGCACGACAGTCTGTGAACCGTCCGATTGGGATGGATCCCACGAATGAGATTCATTCGGACCAACACAAAACGTTGTTACTGTAGCGGCTACAGTAACAATGATTTGTTGGTCCGGATGAATCTCATCCGTTGGATCGATGGATCAAACGGCCCAAACCAATTTTCGCTGTTACTATAGCGGCTACAGTAACAGCGAAAATTGGTTTGGATCGTTCGATCCAACGAATGAGATTCATCCGGACAAATTTTCGCTGTTACTGTAGCCGCTACAGTAACAGCAAAAATTGGTTTGGGCCGTTCGATCCATCGATCCAACGGATGAGATTCATCCGGACCAACAAATCACTGTTACTATAACCGCTACAGTAACAACGTTTTGTGTTGGTTCGGATGAATCCCATCCATGGGATCCATCCCAATCGGACGGTTCACAGACTGTCGCGCATTTCGCCGGTGTGGGACGTCTCGTAGGTGATCAAAACTCTCTCTCTCTCTCTTTATATATATATATATATATATATATATATATATATATATATATATATATATATATATATATATATATATATATATATATATATATATATATATATATAATATTTCAGGGTTTTGTGGGGGGGTATAAACATTTAATTCAGTCGAGAGACAAACCTAAGAGACAAACACAGCCGTTGATTGCTTTTAGGGTGAGTGCCATTTACTTGAATGATATATATTAACAGCTGTGATTGATCCGATCAGCCCTCCAAAAATGGAAAACAACTCTGTGGGTTAAAAATGGAAGCCATCCGGATCCGTCAGGGGTTAAAAATGGATGGTGATAAATACACCATTATCTCTCTCTCTCTCTCTCTCTCTCTCTCTCTCCTCTCCCCTTCTAAGCCCCCGCCCCAGCCCCCTTCGCCAAACCCCCTTCACGGCTCCTTCTCTCTCTCACCCTCCCCGTCAGTGAAGCCCCCCGCCCACGAGATCTCTCTCTCTCTCTTTCTCTCTCTCTCCCTCTTTCCTTCTACGACCCTCGGACCCCTACCCTCATCGGTTGCCTCCGCGCCGCCTTCGAGGAGTCCGACAGTCACGCCGCTTCCGGCTTCTCTCTCTCACCCTGCAGATCTCTCTCCCTCTCCCAAATCTGGACCTCGCCGGAGGAGATCTGTTGTTGTTACCAGCCGGGCGCCGGTCCTCCCGTCTCCGCCCAGCCGCTTCAGGAGGCCTCCTCCGCCTCCGCCTCTGCCGGGCAGAGATCGCGCCCCTCCGCCTCTGTCCGACAGCTTCAGGAGGCCTCCTCCGCCTTCGTCTTCGCCAGGCTGAGATCGCGCCTTTCCTCCTTCACCTCCGCCTCCGCCGACTGCGACCACCACCCACCCCCTCTCTCTCTCTCTCTCTCTTTCTCTTTTTCTAATCTCTGTTTTTTTTTTGTTTTTCGCAGAGCAGATGAGGGAAGGGAGCAGACTCAGTGGAGGAGGGGAAGAGGGTGTGGGGGGATGACGAGATCCATGTCGAAGGGGGATCGGGAGCCCCAATCCTACTAATCTCTCTCTTCTCCCGGTCAGATCTCTTGCTCCAGGAGAAGGATGCCGATGTGGCTGCGACCAACACCCCCTTAGGTTCTCTCTCTCTCTCTCTCTCTCTCTCTCTCTCTCTCTCTCTCTCTCTCTCTCTCCCCCCTTCCTCTCTCTCTCTCATATTTTTTTTCTTCTTTCGATTGGCAACCATATTTTTTTTGTCCCTGTTTATATGCTTGAACTTCTGATCAAAGGCTCAAGTCGGAGAGAAAGCTGCATAGATCAAGAAACCGGCAGAGAAGTAAAGCACAGGAAACCCAATTTCGAAGCAATTTTGGATTCGTGATGTGATCTTCAATTGGTTGGTGTTTGTGGGGTGCTTTGATGAATTGCAGGAAGAGGGTGGTGTCGTCAGAACCAAAGGAGAAGAGGAGCAAGAGGGAGAAGAGAGTGAAAGACTCCAATGCGCCAAAGCGCCCTCATTCTGCATTCTTTCTCTTCATGTATGTCTTCAATGCTCAAACCCCATGATTGTTTAATGGGATCAAAAATCCAGTGATCCAAAAATAAATTTTTGTTTTCTATTTGGTTGTTTATCTTGATAGGTTTTCTGTTTGGTTGTTTACACTGAAAGTTTAAAATTTTAGTTTACACCAAAGCCTAAAACAAATTTCTCCATATTCAATCACAAGCATTTTTTTTTGTTTGGAATGGTGATCAAAGTTTAGAATTTCGGTGGCGGGGGGGGGGGGGGGGGGGGGGGGTAAGGGCATTATGATCAAATTAAGATAAAAAAAAATTCATTTAGAAAAATATTTTTAAATGGTGATCTTGATCTTTCATACTTGGTTTCGCTGGTTTTTTTTAAAAACTGAGAAAACTGAGATGGATATGGAAGACAATCTTTTATCATTTTGTCCATCTCCGGGAATCACTCAACTTTTGTTTTATAACCTGTGATAGGGGTAGCTTGACTTGAAGATAAATAGAAAAACTTATGGCAGCTTGATTTTTTTGAATTGAAATCCCCAATATTTGTTATGCAAGTCTATTTAGACCTATATAACTATAATTTGGACCTGATGCAGGAAAAAGGTATTGATCAAGTCCCTGAACAATTGTTATGTCTTTTTTTTTTTATTGATCTTTTTTTTTTTTTTGAGTTTAGTTTAGAGACGGACTTGCCTGATCCCTTTGGTTGCCCTATTCGATGACGAATTTGATCTTTTCGAGCTCCATGATCAGGTTAAGTCCTTGAAACAAACATCATTTTTTTTTTAATTTTATGATTATATTGATTGATGAATAAGATTGTGTAGTAGTTTCTTTGTTTCATTTGATCTTTTCAATTCCTTGCATGTTGCTTTGTTGATGGACTTGATCTCTTCAAGTTCTATGATCAACGTGAATTCCAGAACCAAACATTATTTTTCTTATTGCCTCAAATTTTTTTATATTAATAGTGGACTTGATCTCTTTTAGGTGCCATGGAAAATTTCATGCTCATGAGTCCTCCGAGGACCTTTATTCTACTATGTTGCTTGAATCGAGGCTCGACCCCGATCCCCCAATCTTTGATTTCCCACTCTCTATTTCATTGGGATAAAAACCATATGATTTTTGTATAACTTATTATTTCGAGATGTTTTTGCATTGATCTTGAATATTATCTTTTAGTAATTAATTAAATTGTTGTAATTTAAATGGAGAAACTTGGACCTCTAATTTTTATTTATTTTTTTTTGTCAAGTTTTGTGGAGGTTGTCATTTAATTTGTCAAGTTCTTAACTATATCTTATATTGTTGGCAGTGTCTATTCGAATGTGGTTGCCCCGCTGATAATGGCAATGATTGACGAACGTGGTTGCCGACATTCGGCTGTGGCAACCATATTCGTTAGCCGCAGTCATTTTCAGTGGGAGTGGTCACCATAGAATATGGTCGCCCCGCTAAAACTATCCGTTGTGGACAAATATGGGCGCCGTCGACGTATTATGTCAACCCTCGCTGAATGTGATTTGCCATCTAAGGCGGCCACCCCGCTTAAAATGTCGGCTGTGGATGAATGTGAGTTTTGTCGAAATATTATAATCGTTTTTTAATTATTTCCACCCTCAAAATTTTCACGCCGAATGAGAGGCGTATTCCAATCGTCTGTGGATTTGAATTAACACAACTCCCAATCTTTTGACATTTTTCCGAAACTGATCTCTTCGTCTCTCTCCCTCTTATCTAAATTCATAGCTCTCTCTTTGTACATTCTTCGGTTGGGAAATATGTCTCTTCTGTTGGGAAACGTGTTTGATTATATGTTTGTGTAGTATGTATAAAACTCCTCTTAGAAAAACTCTAAATCGTGAAGTGAAATTACATGCTAAATTGCAATGACACTGCCTACTTCAGGATTTTTGGGAACTTGGGTCATGGTTTTCCTCAAACCTAACATGGTAGGGACATGGTTTGTATATAGCGTCTCATTTTCTTGACAATTGACATGGGTATGGACCTGGTTTGTAAATTATAAGAACTGAATTCTTAGATTTGCTCACGAAATATTACTTTCACCCTCGAAATATTAGTATCGCTCTCGAAATATTTTTTTGCCGCTTTTAAAATATTGTCACTTTCTTCGAAATATTGTCACCTTCCTCGAAATATTGTACTCGCTCTCAAAATCTTTTTCGTGCCGACAGGCACGGGCATTACTAGTATATATATATATATATATATATATATATATATATATATATATATATATATATATATATATATATATATATATATATATATATATATATATATATGGGCATGCTATACTGCGGCATGCGGTAAGTGCGGCACCGCACCGCAGACGTCTGATGCACACGCTGCGTGCATCGCTGCACGCAGCAGTGCATCAGACGGCAGCGGTGCGATGCCGCACTTACCGCATGCCGAACTATAGCATTTATATATATATATATATATATATATATATATATATATATATATATATATATAGAGAGAGAGAGAGAGAGAGAAATGCTAAAATGCGGCGTGCGGTGTGTGCGGCATCGCACCGCGGCCGTCTGATGCACCGCTGCATGCATCGCACGCACCGCAGCGGTGCATCAGACGGCCGCGGTGCGACGCCGCACGCACCGCACGCCGCAGCGGTGCATCAGACGGCCGCGGTGCGACACCGCACGTCGCATTTTATCATATATATATATATATATATATATATATATATATATATATATATATATATATATATATATATATATATATATATATATATATATATATATATATATATATATATATATATATATATATATATATATATATGCAGCGTTGTTGCTGCACCTCGGGTGCAGGCTCCCCGCCCCCAGATATATATATATATATATATATATATATATATATATATATATATATATATATATATATATATATATATATATATATATATATATATCTATATAATAAGGGACGACGGTTGTGGGGGGGACAAATGAACTGAGACAAAGCAACGGCTCAGATTTATGCAGAGGAGGGGGATAAACAGGGAGAATAAATCATAGTCGTCCATTTCCTAGCCCTGACCAAGAATCCCACTCAGCCTTAAATCCCATCCCAAACCCTTCCAAGCCCGTCCGATCCAAATCCCATCCGATCTGAGCCATCTAATTTTCAAGTCCCTCCAACCAACATATCCCACTCACAGTCCTTAAATCCACCTCTTAAATCCTGTCAACATTGAAACCGACACTCTCAGCCCACCCTCTCTCTCTCTCTCTCTCTCTCTCTCTCTCTCTCTCTCTCTCTCTCTCAAGACCAAACCCCCGCCCTCCTTTGGAATCCACGCCATCAGCCCCACCCACCCATTCTCTCCCCCCCCCTCCCCCTCTCTCTCTCTCTCTCTCTCTCTCTCTCTCTCTCTCTCTCTCTCTCTCTCTCTCTCTCTCTCTCTCTCTCTCTGAAGACCAAACCCCCGCCCTCCTTTGGAACCCACGCCATCAGCCCCACCCACCCATTCTCTCCCCCCCTCCCCTCTCTCTCTCTCTCTCTGAAGACCAAACCCCCGCCCTCCTTTGGAACCCACGCCATCAGCCCCACCCACCCATTCTCTTCCCCCCCTCCCCTCTCTCTCTCTCTCTCTCTCTCTCACGGGAGACCAAACGCCCGCCCCCACTACCCTCGCTCTCTCTCAAGCCCTTAGCCCCACCCCCGCCCCCGCCCCCGCCCCCAACCCCGCCACCGCCACCGCCACCGCGATGAAGTCTGCCGATTCTCCCCAGATCTGAAGCCCGCCTCCCCCCTCCCTCGCGATGAAGCCCCTGCTGGCCCCCCTCCCGCACCCACAGGTTCATCTCTGTTTTTTTTCCCATTTTCATAATTTTCCTTTATTTTTTCCCATATTTTCTCTATTTTTTTCTCAGTTCCAGCATTTTTTTTACCTGTTGTATCTCTCTCTCTCTCTCTCAGTTCCTCCCCCCCTCTCTCTCTCTCTTAACCCTCCCAGGTTCTTCCATGTTATTTTTCATTTTTAATACTGATTTTTCTTTTTCAGTTGTCTCTTTCTCTTTCTCTCTCTCTCTTAGGTTTTAGTACTGATTTCTCTTTTCAGTTTTAGTTCTGATTTCTGATCAGTTTCATCTCTGTTTTTTTTCCCATTTTCATAAATTCCCTTTATTTTTTCCCATATTTTCTCTATTTTTTTTTCAGTTCCAGAATTTTTTTTACCTGTTGTATCTCTCTCTCTCTCTCTCTCTCTCAAACCCCCACGGTACTTTCTCTTTTCTTTTTTTTTTCAGTTTTAGCAAGTTCTCTCTTTTTTTTGTTAATTTTCTGATTTTTTTTTTCAGTTGTCTCTCCCTCTCTCTCACAACTGAACCCCCCCCCCCCCCCCTCTCTCTCTCCTCAACTGAAACCCCAAGTTTTACTGATTTTTCTTTTTCAGTTTCAGTTTCAGTATTTTTTCCCAGATTTTCTCATTTTCTTTTTTTCGGTTTCAGCATTTTTTTTTCGGTTGTATCTCTCTCTCTCTCTCTCTCTCTTTCTCCCTCTCTCTCTCCCTCTCTCTCTCTCTCTCTCTCTCAAACCCCCAATGTACTTCTCTGGTTTTTTTTCCCCGTTTTAGCAAGTTCATTTTTTTATGGTTTCAAGGTTTACTGATTTTTCTTTATCTGTTTCAGATTCAGTATTTTTTCCCAGATTTTCTAAATTTCTTTTTTTCACTTTCACCATTGTTTTTTTTTTCCCGGTTGTATCTCTCTCTCTCTCTCTTTCTCCCTCTCTCTCTCCCTCTCTCTCCCTCTCTCTCTCTCTCTCTCTCTCTCTCAAACCCCCAAGATACTTCTCTGTTTTTTTTTTCCGTTTTAGCAAGTTCCTTTTTTTATGGTTTATTTTTATGATTTTTTTTCAGCTCTCTCTCTCTCTCTCTCTCAACTGAACCCCCTCTCTCTCTCTCTCAACTAAAACCCCAAGGTTTTCCTCTGATTTTTTTTCCCAAGTTCAGCAGTTTCTTTTCTGTTTCTTTTTTCCAGTTTCACAATTTCTCTACTTTTTTCCCAGATTTTCTCTATTTCTGTTTTCAGTTTCAGCATTGTCCTTTTTCAGCTGTTACAGTTTGGGAAATGCTATCAGTGAGTTTTAGAGAACAATGCTATCAGATTTCCAGCATTAACAATGTATTTTCTGCATTGTTACTCACTTTTAGTACTGATTCTAGATAACAATCAGTTTTAGTACTGACTTTTCTTTTTCAGTTGTCTCTTTCTCTTTCTCTTTCTCTATCTCTCTCAATCAGTTTCTCTTTTTCAGTTCTATTTTCAGCTTTTAGTACTGATTTTCCTTCTCTGTTTTTATTTGCCAGTTTTACAATTTCCCTTTAGTACTATCAATGATTTTGCTGAAACTGAAAAAAAAAAAATGCTGAAACTGAATAAAAATTTGGGTTAATCCGGGAAACCATAAATTAAATCAAGTCTGATCAACATGATTTTCAGCATTGCTATCACTGATCTTCTCGGCTGGGTACGGTCCCACTGAAGAATCCCACGAACCATACGCTAGAAAAAACATTGGGTTAATTCGGGAAAATTAGTGATTTTACAGTGATTGGGTTAAGTCGGGAAAATTGAAAAAGCTGAAACTGGGAAAATTGATTGGATTAACCCAATTTTTCCATTTTCAGAAAAAAATTAGGTTACTCCGGGAAACTGAAAAAGCTGATAGTACTAAAGGAAAACTAGAAAAAATTCAGTGATTTTACAGTTTTAGCATTTTCTTCTCTATGTTTCCCAGTTTTACAATTTCCCTTTAGTACTATCAGCTTTTTCAGTTTCAGCATTGTTTCTTTCCGATTGTCTCTCTCTCTCCCTCTCTCTCTCCCTCTCTCTCTCTCTCTCTCAACCCCCCAAGGTTTCTTCTATGTTTTTTTCAGCAGTTCTTTCAGGCCAACCCGAATATCTCACTGATTTTTTTTTTCAGTAGCAGCTCCCACCACTGAAACCACACTGGATATCCCCGATCGCCAATACTTTCCAACACCGATCGCACCAGGTTCTCTTTCACTGTCTTCTCAAAAATATCTATATAAATCATTTTTTCACTTTGTTAGTATTTTAGTGTGCCGATATAAGTCATGTGATATCACTTTGTTAGTACTATCAATGATTTTTCAGTTTCAGCATTATTTTCTCTGTTTCTTCTCTATTTTTCCCAGTTTTACAATTTCCCTTAAGTACTATCAGCTTTTTCATTTTCAGCATTGCTATTACTGATTTTGCTTTTAGTACTAAAGGGAAACTAGAAAAAACATTGGGTTAATTCGGGAAAATTAGTGATTTTACAGTGATTGGGTTAAGTCGGGAAAATTGAAAAAGCTGAAACTGAGAAAATTGATTGGATTAACCCAATTTTCCCAGTTTCAGAAAAAAATTGGGTTACTCCGGGAAACTGAAAAAACTGATAATACTAAAGGGAAACTAGAAAAAATTCAGTGATTTTACAGTTTTAGCATTTTCTTCTCTATGTTTCCCAGTTTTACAATTTCCCTTTAGTACTATCAGCTTTTTTAATTTCAGACACTGGATATCCCCGATCGCCAATACTTTCCAACACCGATCGCACCAGGTTCTCTTTCACTGTCTTCTCAAAAATATCTATAACAATCATTTTTTCACTTTGTTAGTATTTTAGTGTGCCGATATAAGTCATGTGATATCATTTTTTTTTCTTATACAATAAAATCTTTTAACTGTTTTCGGTTGGTACTTGCTGAAATTCAATATGGTGAATGTATGATGTGGTCTCTATTTTTTTGTTGCACCTTCTTTTTTACCTGGTGAGAGTAACATTCTTCTATTAACCCGACCATGTATTATGTGGTCTCTATCTTAATTAGGAGGAAAGTAGGAAAATTTTAATCTTTATGGTCTTTTGGTATTCAGTGGGTCGTTGGATTGTTGAGTGGTCTCTATCTTACATGCTCTGAGGATTGTCTCTTTCTCTTTCTCTTTCTCTCTCTCAATCAGTTTCTTTTTTTCAGTTCTATTTTCAGCTTTTAGTACTGATTTTTCTTCTCTGTTTTTATTTCCCAGTTTTACAATTTCCCTTTAGTACTATCAATGATTTTGCTGAAACTGAAAAAAAAAATATGCTGAAACTGAAAAAAAATTTGGGTTAATCCGGGAAACCATAAATTAAATCAAGTCTGATCAACATGATTTTTCAGTTTCAGCATTATTTTCTCTGTTTCTTCTCTATTTTTCCCAGTTTTACAATTTCCCTTAAGTACTATCAACTTTTTCTCTGATTGGGTTAAGTCGGGAAAATTGAAAAATCTGAAATTGGGAAAATTGATTGGATTAACCCAATTTTCCCAGTTTCAGAAAAAAATTGGGTTACTCCGGGAAACTGAAAAAGCTGATAGTACTAAAGGGAAACTAGAAAAAATTCAGTGATTTTACAGTTTTAGCATTTTCTTCTCTATGTTTCCCAGTTTTACAATTTCCCTTTAGTACTATCAGCTTTTTCAGTTTCATCATTGTTTCTTTCCGATTGTCTCTCTCTCTCCCTCTCTCTCTCTCTCAACCCCCCAAGGTTTCTTCTATGTTTTTTTCAGCAGTTCTTTCAGACCAACCCGAATATCTTCTTGATTTTTTTTTTTCAGTAGCAACTCCCACCACTGAAACCACACTGGATATCCCCGATCGCCAATACTTTCCAACACCGATCGCACCAGGTTCGCTTTCACTGTCTTCTCAAAAATATCTATATAAATCATTTTTTCACTTTGTTAGTATTTTAGTGTGCCGATATAAGTCACACTAGAATTTTTAAGAATCAGATTTCGAATGCATTTTTAATCTTATTCTTAAAAATCATATTTCAAAATGCCAAGATTTCAGAATTCACCATCAGCCCCGATCTTAATTGCCGAGCGCCGCCGGTTTTGCCCGCTTGCTATTCGACCTCGATTTGCTCCCTCATGGCCCCAATCAGTGCCGCCCGACCTTCGCAACGTCGTCCCGCCTCGGTCAATCTTTATCTTATTTGAAATCGGATTTCAAAATCTGATGACCATGTTGGTCAGGTTGGTTAGATATTGGATCCCATGTTGAGTCTGATCATCAGCATATTCATACATTTTTGGATTTTTGTCCGATTTTGCAAATTGAATTTTGAATCGGATTTTTAAATTGACAAAAATCAGGTTTTTTCATCGAGTCTGATCATCAGTATATACACACTTTTACAAAAAAATTCTCTCAACAGTCTTTATCTTATTTGAAATTGGATTTCAAAATCTGATTCCCATGTTGGTCGGGTTGGTCGGATATTGGATCCCATGTTGAGTCTAATCTTCAGCATATGCACACTTCTTCGGATTTTTGTCCGATTTTGCAAACTGAATTTTGAATCAGATTTTTAAATTGACAAAAATCATATTTTTTTCATCGAATCTGATCATCAGTATATACACACTTCTTCGGATTTTTTTACCTCAACAGTCTTTATCTTATTTCAAATCGAATTTCAAAATCTGATGCCCATGTTGATCGGGTTGGTCGGGTATCGGATTTTTTTTTCTCTCAACAATCTTTATCTTATTTCAAATCGGATTTCAAAATCTGATGCCCATGTTGGTCAGGTATTGGATCAAATTTAAAAATACAAATTTGTTTAAAAATTTGGATTTTTGTTCTCTCGACAGTCTTTTTCTCGGATTTCAAAATCTGATGCCCATGTTGGTCGAGTTGGTCGGGTATTGGATCAGATTTAAAAATACCCAGGTTGTTCGTGTTGGTCGGGTATTGGATCAAATTTTTGCAAATTTCTGATACCCATACTGCCTGTACTGATTTTTACGTTTCTACAGGAAACGATGGAGATCGACATGGAAGAGGTATTGTATGTGTTTTTATCTGATCTCGAGAAGTCCAATGAAGCCCAAAATTAGAACCATTCAAGTTTTTTTATATGCAGTTTTCGGAAGTTTGGGAAGAGGTGCCATGTTAACCTCTCCAATAAGGCAAGCTGCCATGTTAAGCACCAGATTTGAATTCATTTTTAAATCTTATGCTTAAAAATCAGTTTTTTTGAAATCTAATTTAGGCATTTTGTAATATGATGCTTTAAATCTGATTTTTTAAGCACCAGAATTTTTAAGAATCGGATTTCGAATGCATTTTTAATCTTATTCTTAAAAATCATATTTCAAAATGTCAAGATTTCAAAATACAATTTGATGCCAATTCGTTTCAAGTCTGATCCTCCAATTTTTTATTCTTCACTATTTTAATTTTTTTTTGGTATTTGAAATCTTTTCATGCATATTAAGGTTAAATTGCCCAAATGAATTGAATCTTTGGTTAAAATATCCAATGAGGATGTGAGAGCTATTGAAAAGATTTGTGGACGAATATCCATAGAACTGATCTATAATCGATTGATTAGGCTTGCTTCCTAAAATTTGAAAGCCCCACAAAATCAAGTTTAGGGTAAAAGTGCTAAAGAAAAAAAAAATCAGGTTTGAAAGCATTGTGTTTGCAGAAAATTGTTGTGCACTCATGTGGTGACTTCAGTACTTGCTGGGGAAATGGATATTTTTGTTTTTATCTTTTTAACCACACAGGGGCCTCTTAGCATCATGAACACTTCAACTTCATATGATGGCAAAATGGTCTCCCTTCTCCGGCAATGATCGACCTCGACCTCGCTTCGGCAGCGACAAATCCTCTGATCGACCAAGGTGAAAACCCTAATCACTCATTTTTCCTTCAATAAAAATTCTTCCATGAGCCTCACAGAACAGTGGAGAGAGAAAGAGAGACTCTTTTTTCTTGCTGTTAGTTTTTTTTTCCGTCTAAATGCTGATGTATATGGTCTGAAGGTGTAAATTTTGTTAAGTGGGATAATGGACTTTGGGCTTCCGATCCAAATCCCGTCGCTACTCTTTTTTTCAGTCGGGCCGGCGGCGGGGAATCGGGGCATGAGTTGCACATCCTGGTGATGGACAACAGCTCCGGCGACCTTTGGGTGCTTAGCTGGCAATTCACATGACGGTGAGTGATTGCTCTCTTTGCTACTCATTGTTTTGTTGAGTCGGGCTAATTGCTCTCTTCCCTACTTATTGTTTTTGTTGAGTCTGGGCTAAACAAAATATTTATGAGGTGTTTTGAAAATTTTATGAATAGTTTAGGGTATGTTATTGCATCTAGATTTCGTTCCGTACTCTTTAAAGATGCTATAAATTATATATTTTATTCTCTCTCTCTCTCTCTCTCTCTCTCTCTCTCTCTCTCTCTCTCTCTCTCCTTCTGAATTCTTAGTTTCAATCCCATGAACCTTTAAATTTGGTCATTAAGTAAGCATTGCAAGTACTGACTAACATAATTATGTGAGGCCATAAACTAATTGGAAGTATGGAAATTCCATAATTGATTGGTTCCACTCACAATCCACAGCCTTTATTGGGTTTAAAGATTCAAATTGAATGGTTCCATTAACTATTAGAGTCAAGTATATTTGTTTGACCATATTGATCTTGCCACTCCAAACATTCGGGTTAGGTTTAACGTTCGATGGGTTAGTGAGCTCGGGTTGAAAGTCTAATGGGATTTTGCTCTTAGATCCGTCTGCTACCGATTCACCGCTGGAGACCGTCGATTCGATGGCTGAGCAGGACTAGCCAGCCCAAGGCACGCCACAACAAAACTGCACGCTTGCGCTCCCTCCTCGAGGTCTGGAATCTTTGCATGTTTTCCATGTGTGATGTTTTATTTGGGTTTAAAAATTTTAGTATTTTTTTCATGGTTCCAATTTGAAAATATTAATTAGATTATAATTTTTTTGGGTACATCTGCAGAGGCAGAGCAATTGGTGAATGGTGAAGCTACTTGGGCCACTAGATTTGCCAAGGATGTAGCCCGTGACAACTCAGGCAGAGGTTGCGCGGGGGGGAAACTTCTCCCACAGAGATCACATGTATATATAGATTCCTTCATGTTTTCGTTGAAAATATTTAAAATTTCTTCTATATATGGATATGTACTATTTGGCTCCAAATTTGACTGTATAGGAAATAATCAAAGAATGGAACATGTAATTTCATTTTGTGCTTTAAAATACTCTACAAAATATATAAAACCAGTCCTTAGCAGAATTTTTGATAAGGTATCTTAAATGTATTCTTGGTATCATAATTTAAAAGACAAATAAAATAACAATAATGAACCCCCAAATAGACATTTCAGTCACTTGAGGTCATTACTATACTAGAAATAAATTGATCACCAATCTAATTGAATGATTTTAATACAATATGATACAAATAACACTAGATCGCGTGTTGTTAGTTCAAATTGGCATTCAAAGGGTTGTCTACTCACATTATTGGCTTGCTTTGCACCTTAATGCAGCTATTGCTTTGCATGTCGGTTTGGGCTTACGTTCGATGCACCGATCGGGCAATCCCAATGCAGCAAAGAGTTATCGGTAGTGCACCCAAAGAGAGAGAGAGAGAGAGAGAGAGAGAGAGAGAGAGAGAGAGAGGGGGGGGGTGGAAGACAACCTGTGAGGGATTATTCTTCATTGCGAGGGAGTGAAAGATCATTTTCTCGGCCGGCTACCACCCGATCTGAGATCTGAGCCGGTGACCACCGCAAGTCCCAACCAGATTCCTGGCCCGACGACCACCCTCCTTCAGATTGACCTCTAGATCTGAGCTCCGGCGACCACCCACGCGGCCCTCACGGTCCAACGACCATCTGATCTAAGCTGCTGCCTCCAGATCTGCGGCCCTCCCGACAAGATCCATGGCTGAAATCGCCTGTGCACGTCTCCCCTGCATCGAATCTGCTGGTCACCCCTGTGATCTGATTTGCATCGAAGTCACAGGGGTTTGGGGGATGGGGCGCGATCAGCGGGAGGAGGAATGGGGCACGGATGAGGGAAAAGTGGAGGGGGGGGGGGCGGGGTGGGTCTGACGTGTAGAGGGGAGAGGGCGCGCTCGATCAGCGGCAGAGAGAGGCCGGGGACTGGTTTCCGCTGGATCGTGTGGTTAAGAGTGGGTTAGAGAGCAACGATAACAACCGTTGTTTTATACCCCCCACAATAATAGAGGAGCATACCAAGAGGACATGTTGTCCCTCCTCCTCCAACAAACTTCATATTCTTTCACCTTCTAAATATTGGCACTTCCATTGAAATATTTCTAGCTTTTTCAAATATTATTGTCAATCTCGAAATATTGTCACCTTCGTCGAAATATTGACTGCCTTCGAATTATTGTCACCTCCCTCAAAATATTATCTAAGCCCTTAAAATATTTTTCATCTCTCTCTAAATATTTTTCGTGCCCTCGGGCACGGGGTTTTCACTAGTATATATATATAGGAAATGAGTTGTTAGCCTATTTCGAAAAAATAGGCAGCCACCCATTTGATGCCCTTAGGAGTCTTAGAATGTGCTGATTTTTTATGAGCATAAGTATCATATCTTGGATAGAACACCCACAAAAAATCAGCACATTCTAAGACTCCTAGGGGCATCAAATGTTAGAAGTTTTATCGAGCGTTCGTTGTCACCGTTAATCTGAAATATTACATTTGATGCCCATAAAAGTTTTAGAATTTGCAGATTTTTTGTGGGTGTTCTATCTAAGATAAGATGCTTATGCTCACAAAAAATCAGAACAATCTAAGACTCCTAGGGGCATGAAATGGGTGGCTGCCCATTTCGTCGAAATAGGCCGCCAGCCTATACCCCGTATCCTCTATATATATATATATATATATATATATATATATATATATATATATATATATATATATATAGGAATGATTAGGCGCGGCGTGTGGCGCCGGCCCGCAGCCGTCTGATGGACTGCTGCGGTGCAACAGTCCATCAGACGGCTGCTGCGGTGCGCCGCACGCACCGCACGCTGCATCCTAACATTACCTTTTGTCCTATTTGATGGTTTCCCACGGGATCTCACCCGTTCGATCATTCGAATCGAACGGTTAATAATTTTAACCGGTCGGAGAGATTTTAAACCATTCGATTCACGCAGATCGGACGGCCAGCGTTCACCCCACCCACCGAATCGCTGTTATTGTGCCCGGCACAGTAACAGCAGCGGTCGGTGGGCGGGGTGAACACCGATCGTTCGATCGGTTGATCGGACGGTTGCTGTGTTGCGGTGTGGGTTCGGATGTGCGGTGCGGTGCAAGCTGCGGTGCGGTGCGGGTGCGGGAGCGGGAATCACTCCGGACCGTTTGATCCAACCGGAACGGACGGCTGCTGTGCGCAGCTCACTTTGGGTTCGGCAGCGCACAGCGCAACCAAGCATGCCTATATATATATATATATATATATATATATATATATATATATATATATATATATATATATATATATATATATATATATATATATATATATATATATATATATATATATATATATATATATATATATATATATATATATATATATATATATATATATATATATATGATAAAATGTGGCGTGCGGTGTCGCACCGCGGTCGTCTGATGCACCGCTGCGGTGCATCAGACGGTTGCGATGCGACGCCGCACGCACCGTACACCGCAGCCTAACACGCCTATATATATATATATATATATATATATATATATATATATATATATATATATATATATATATATATATATATATATATATATATATATATATATATATATATATATAATATATATATATATATATATATATATATATATATATATATATATATATATATATATATGTATATATATATATATATATATACATATATATATATATATGTATATATATATATATACATATATATATATATGTATATATATATATATGTGTGTGTGTGTGTGTGTGTGTGTGTGTGAGAGAGAGAGAGAGAGAGAGAGAGTGAGAGAGAGATTTTTAAAGCATGGGTTGAGAGTCTTGAGATGGCCCAAACAACTTGTTTTACCTATAGTGTTAGGGTTTTTCTAAGCGCAACCTTTTTTTTCTTCATAAAACTTTATGCCCGTGCCGCCCCACGCCGGTCCGTCCAACCGTTTGCCCTGTCTACTTCCTCCTCGGTGGCTTTGCCCGCCGACCATCACAGCCTGACTGCCCGTCTAAATGCTAAAACGCCCATGAGCCAACCAACCAGGAACCAAAAAAGGTTTTTTTTTTTTCAAAAAAAACAGTGCCTTACGAACCAACGTGGCCTAAAATTGTGCGATATCTACGCTGGATTGCTGCTCCTCACCATGCCGCCAATCGTGCCATTGATCAAGCAATCATCACAGCTGATTGCAGCTGTATATTGCAGCAATCAAGGGATTCATTCAGCATTGAATAATCACCATAATAGCATGTATATGATGGGATTCATTCCAGCATTACATAGTTACCATAACAGCTCATATTATATATGATGGGATCCATTCAGCATTGAATGGGATTCATTGCAGCATTGCATGGTTACCATAAAAGCATATATTGTATAATATGGGATTCATTCCCTTATGAGTGTAATCTGTACATTATATATAGTGATGAAATAGAAGAGGCATAACAAGCCATACAAATTAATCCCACTAGTCATTCTCTTTGTTATCTCTAGTTCCTGTTTTCTCACATGGTATCAGAGCGAACCATCATGGCCAATGTTGAGAATACCTCCACCAATGCTTCCAACCACAAATCCGTCCTCTATGATTCCAATATTGATGCCGTGGATTCCTCTCTCCCGGCTGTGAAATCCATCCGTCAGGAGGTGGCAATCAAGCTGCAATCAAGCAACTATCTCCCGTGGAAGACACAGGTCCTTCCAGTCCTTCGTTCCCTTGGACTGGTTGGATTTGTTGACGGCTCTGCAGTCCGTCCCAAGCCAGAGGATCTCTCGCCTACTGCTGTTCAATGGCATCGCCTAGATCAGATGGTCTTGCGTGGCTTACAAACTCTCTCTCCGAGGCCGCCGTTACTCAAATCGGCACATGTGAAACCTCGGCTGAGGTTTGGCACTCCTTGGAGGTGCTATATGGGACACTCACTCGATCCCGAGTTCTCCAACTCAAGTCGGAACTCCAGTCCTTGTCAAAAGGAGCTCTCTCTATGGCCGACTACGTTCAACGGGCTAAATCTATAGCCCAAAATCTCACTAGTGCTGGTAAACCCATTGATGAGGATGACCTCGTCATGTGGGTTCTCCGCGGCCTTGGATCCGAGTTTGATCCAATTGTTGCTGCAATTAATCTCTCGCGAGATTCTCCTACAGTAGATGAGGTCATCGTGCTATTGTTTGATTTCGAGCTTCGACTTCAAACTACACGCCGGGATGTCGAGACACCCGCCGCGATGTATACCACTCGCAGTCGCGGTCGTTCCCAATCGGGAAACCGCAGCTCCCGCAGCCGTGGACAGTTTAGCGGAGGCCGAGGTGGAGGCCGGGCCGGGAACGGTCGCGGATCCACTTCTTTTGCACCTTCTCGTGATGGTCGTGGGGCACCAGGTCGGCGCAATAGAGGCCCGCCTCGCTCAAACGGTGATTCCGACGTTGTCTGCTACCGCTGCGGACATCCGTATCACAAAGCCAACAATTGTTTCGCTCCAGACTCAGCTATTTCTAATCAGGTACAATCTTTTGCTGTAATGCATCTATCTGATCAGGTTGACCAAGCATGGTATCCTGACACTGGAGCGTCCAATCACATGACCGCTGACACCGCACAGACTGAAGGTATGGCTCCGTATTCTGGTCCTGATTCTGTAATGGTTGGCAATGGAACTGGTTTACCTATTACTCACCTGGCTAAGGTATCCATTCCGAATACATCGGTTCATCTAGATCGTGTTCTCATTGTCCCTCAGTTGAAAAAGAACTTATTAAGCGTGTCTCAATATACTCGTGATAATAATTGCTGCTTTATTTTCTATCCATGGGGATTTGTTATCAAGAACTTGAGGACAGGCCGGACAATGCTGCGAGGGAACTAGGCATGGTGGGCTCTATCCAATAAGCGTGGGGACGTCACCATCTGCAGTCAGCCTCTTCACCAATAAGATCGATGGGGACACTTGGCACGCGCGCCTAGGACATCCGGCTTATTCTTTGATGAAATCATTGTATCCGTCTTTAAATCTCAGCTGTCAGGGAAATAAGAGCATTTGCCGAAGTTGTAAACTAGGCAAAGCCTCAAAACTTTCATTTTCTCGCCGAGAATCTTATTCAAATAAGTTATTGCATACTCTTCATAGTGATGTTTGGGGCCCAGCACCTGTTACCTCTCTCGATGGTTTTAGATTTTATCTTATTATCGTTGATGAGTGCTCGCGATTCTCGTGGTACTTTCCTTTACGACGTAAATCTGAAGTCGGTATCCTCTTTATACAGTTCATCAAACTCATGGAAAATCAGCTCAATAAGAAAGTGAAGTTTGTGCAAACGGATGGTGGAGGGGAGTTTATGAGCCATACTCTTCAAGACTATTTCTTAAATAAAGGAATCTCTACACTAGATCGCGTGTTAGGAACACCCGAACAAAATGGCTTAGCAGAGCGCAAGCACCGGCATGTTGTGGAAACTGGACTTACTCTCATGGCGCATGGATATACTCCCAAACAATATTGGAATCATGCATTTACCACTGCTGTCTATCTGATCAATCGTTTACCCTCCAACACGATCCGCATGCGCTCTCCCCTTTGAAGCCCTCTTCGGTGTGCGACCATCCTATGATCATTTGCGCACTTTTGGGTGTGCATGTTTTCCTGTGCTAGCCCCCATTTGGACGAGGAAAACTGGACTTCAAATCGTTGGAATGTATTTTTCTTGGCTACAGTAGTCATCATAAAGGCTACAGATGCCTTGATCCGGTCACGGGCAAAGTTTATATATCCCAGCATGTGTCGTTTGATGAAACAAGGTTTTCGCTCTCTCATCCCTTCGTCAACAAGTGCAACCGTCTTGTCGGGACTTTTGTGCGCGACCCTTCCCCCGTGGACTCCTTTCAACAGTTGCTGACTTCAGGATCACATGGCCTCACTTCTCCGCTGCCTTCCTCCCCTAACACATCTTCTCTTCATACATCTTCAGGTTCAGCAGGATTGCCACCACTTGTACCTGAACCTCATGGGCAGTCTTATGCCACTGCCGGTCGATGGTCCGGAAGGTGCTTCCCCAGCATGCACCAGTAGCTGTCTCCCTCCTGCTAGCTCCACTGCCACTCCTACATCTGCTTCGGCACCTTGTCCGGAGGATGGGGGCTCCGGTCACGTAGACGACTTGCTTGGTTCATCTCCAGCTTCCGACTCTGGACCTGCTGCTGCCTCCGGCTTGGCCTCTGCTGGATCGACTACTCCCTTGGTACCTCCTCCGTGGCCTAGCCATGCCTCTATTCAGCAAGCTCGAGGTCCTCGCGGAGGTCCTGACGCAGCACCTTTTGATCCTCATGCCACAAGTTCGTCCTCGACCCACTCCATGGTCACACGCTCCCGTGACGGCACCCGTCTTCCAAAGGTTCTATTTGCATCCCGTCATCCAATACCCTTGGCTCTCCTTTCTACTTTGCCAGATCATGTGCCGGAGCCATCCACTTACAAGCAAGCGGCCCGTGATCCTAACTGGGTACAAGCTATGGACGAGGAGTTTGCTGCCCTTCAACGCAACAAGACATGGTCCCTTGTACCTTTTACTCCGTCGATGAATGTCGTCGGGTGTAAATGGGTATACAAACTCAAACACCGTGCCGACGGCTCAATCGAACGATATAAGGCTCGTTTGGTAGCCAAAGGTTTCAATCAGCGCGAAGGCTTTGACTTTGAGGAAACCTTCAGTCCCGTGGTCAAATCAGGAACCGTGCGCCTCATTCTCTCCTTAGCCCTCTCTCGTGACTGGTCATTGCGCCAGCTTGATGTTAAAAATGCATTCTTACACGGGGACTTGACCGAGGTCGTCTACCTCCAGCAGCCACCCGGGTTCGTTGACCAAGCCCGACCTAATCATGTTTGTCACCTGCACAAAGCTCTTTATGGTCTTCGCCAAGCTCCACGGGCGTGGTACACAAGATTCACCACCTTTCTCCTTCAGCTTGGGTTTATCTGCTGCCCTCACGATACTTCGTTATTTTTGTGGCAACAACGCGGTTGTATTATTCTCGTCTTACTATATGTCGACGACCTTATCATCACTGGAAGCCATGATAATTTGATCTCTCAGCTTGTTCGACGTCTCTCCTCTGAGTTCGACATGAAGGACATGGGAGCACTTAACTTCTTCTTGGGCATGCAAGTTGTGCGGCACAACGACTCTCTTGTTCTCTCTCAAACTCAATATGCTCTTGCTCTTCTTACTCGCTTTGGCTTATCCGGTGTTAAGCCAGCCAAGAGTCCCCTCGAAGCCGGCATCCAACTATCAGCTTGTGCCCCGGATCCTCTTCCTGATCCAACGGTCTACAGGCAGATGGTCGGGTCTCTTCAATACTTGACTATGACCCGCCCAGACCTTGCTTACGCTGTTAATTATGTTTGCCAATTTATGCAAAAACCATGCTCCTCTCATCTTTCTGCAGTCAAGAGAATTTTTCGCTACGTCAAAGGCACTCTCTCCTCTGGCCTTCGGTTCTCAAAGTCGGCTTCACTAGCGCTTCGTGCTTTTTCAGATGCAGATTGGGCGGGTTGTCCAGATAGTCGACGCTCAACAACGGGCTACGCCGTCTTCCTCGGGCCAAATCTACTTTCTTGGGGGTCCAAGAAGCAACCTACTGTATCTCGCTCTAGTGCCGAGGCCGAGTATCGTGCGCTGGCTTCCACGACGACTGAAGTTCTTTGGTTCCTCCACATGCTTCGATTTCTTCACGTTCGCTTATCTGGAACCCCCTTACTCCTCTGCGACAACATTAGTGCACTGCACATGGCTAAGAATCCTGTTTTCCACAGCAGGACGAAACACATTGATATCGACGTCCACTTCATACGCGATCATGTACTTCGGGGTGATGTCACTGTCTCTCATCTACCAGGGAAAGATCAAGTCGCTGATATCTTTACAAAGTCGCTTCCTAGTCCGCGATTTCTCTGGCTTCGGGACAAGCTCTCCTTACGGGTTCACCCTTCGTCAGCTTGAGGGGGGATGTGCGATATCTACGCTGGATTGCTGCTCCTCACCATGCCGCCAATCGTGTCATTGATCAAGCAATCATCACAGCTGATTGCAGCTGTATATTGCAGCAATCAAGGGATTCATTCAGCATTGAATAATCACCATAATAGCATGTATATGATGGGATTCATTCCAGCATTACATAGTTACCATAACAGCTCATATTATATATGATGGGATCCATTCAGCATTGAATGGGATTCATTGCAGCATTGCATGGTTACCATAAAAGCATATATTGTATAATATGGGATTCATTCCCTTATGAGTGTAATCTGTACATTATATATAGTGATGAAATAGAAGAGACATAACAAGCCATACAAATTAATCCCACTAGTCATTCTCTTTGTTATCTCTAGTTCCTGTTTTCTCACAAAAATGACTTCTTTGCTGTTGGTGACTTAGTGGTCCGGCTGTTTACAAATCCGAAGTGCCACAAGTTCTGGTGATAATATTCGTCTGGGATCGCAAACGACAGCAACGACGGCAGCCGGCGGGAAAGGTGGACGAACACCAGGCCGGATTCCAGTTGCTGGTCTCGGCTTGCGGATGAAGCTAAACGCCACATGGGGGCACCAAACCACGTGGACCCTCCTTACCAACAAGCCCCACTCGCCCGTCCCTAATCCGCTGCTAACGATATTCCGTGCACTCATGACTATACCACCAGCATTACCCACCCACAGCGGCATGCACTGAAGTGGGAGTACGATTTTGTTCCAACCTTCTAAGGAGGTTGGATGTTCCCGGCCCTCTCTCATTGATCTATATCGAGGGTTTTTGGTCATTTCATACTGCTTATCACGGTGAAATGATCAAAAGCCCTCGAAATGGACCAATGAGAGAGGGCCGGGAACATCCAACCCCCTATTGAGGAGGTTGGAACAAAATCGTACTCCTGTAGTGGGGACTGGGGGACTGACTACCTTGATCCACAAGCAAAACCGACAAAAAAGAGCTGGGGACGTGGCCCCATCGATGCGGAGGACGCGGGAATATCGGGTGACAGGTGGAGGAAATAGGAGATCGGATCTCCGCCGTCAGTCCGTTAACCGGGCCCGTTAGCTATAAACAGTGGGGGATAAAAAAGAAAAAAAGGTTTATTTTGACTCTACCCCTCAAATTCGCCTTGAATTAGACTTTTCCCCCATATTTTCATTAATTAGACTTTACCCTCCAAAACTAATTGTTCCGTCGGCTAACCATCTAAGAGAAAGGGTGAGCTGACGGAAAAGAAATCAAGTTTTGGGTGGTGAGCGGACGGAACAGTTAGTTTTGGGGGGTAAAATCTAATTAATAAAAATATGGGGAGTAAAGTCTAATTCAAGGCAAAATTTTGGGGGCAAAGTCAAAATAACCCAAAAAAAAAAGGTTATGCTTTGCCCTCATCGTCCGCCTCCGTGGGTCCCCCCTCCCTCTCCTCTCTCGAGCCTTACTTGTCGGAGAGGAAAGTGGATCAGCCTCGCCACCCGCCGAGGACTTCACCCACACTGACACCTCGCCACACATCAGATGTCTCGCCACCCGTCAGAGACTTCACCGACGCCTCGCCACTCTTCAAACGTCCCATACCCAAAATAAAAAGCAGCGAGACCGATTGGATTTCATCTCCGATGAGGAAGACTTTACAAATCAACCCCCTACAAATTAACTAATCCAATTACATATTAAACCCAAAAAATCTTATATTTGCATATCGACCCTC
Source organism: Chamaelirium japonicum (assembly GCA_947650365.1). Taxonomy (NCBI): domain Eukaryota; kingdom Viridiplantae; phylum Streptophyta; class Magnoliopsida; order Liliales; family Melanthiaceae; genus Chamaelirium; species Chamaelirium japonicum. Next base: position 54,912,982 of record OX393550.1, read on the forward strand.
CAAAATATGTAGAATTGTGCATATTCACCCCTATGTCTCAAAATGATGAATATACTTAGAATATTCTCCTTTTGGCTGTTATGTGTAAATGATGAGGGCTACCAAACCTGTCGAACGAGCGTGGATAGCTCTCAAACAAGTGTAAAGGGTTAGACGAGCATCGAGAGAAGATTAGAGTGGAGTTAGGGTTAGAATACTCACACTGAAAACAACCGAAATAAGCCGATGTAGGTGGTAAGTCACCCTTTGAGCATAGGTAAAATGGATATTTGGATCTCAGGTTAGAAGTTCATCGTGTTTAAGTCACTTTTGTTGATGGATAGTAATGGAGGGGTAAATATGCAACACTCTATATATTTTGAAGTGTCGATAAGCAAGTATGAGATTTACAGTGGTTAATAAGCAATTAGACTAGTTTGTAGGGTTTGATTTGTAATTTTTTTTTCTATTATATCGCAACTCTATATATTTTGAAGTGTCGATAAGCAAGTATGTGATTTACAGTGGTTAATAAGTAATTAGATTAGTTTGTAGGGTTTGATTTGTAATTTTTTTTTCTATTATATCGTAACTCTATATATTTTGAAGTGTCGATAAGCAAGTATGAGATTTACAGTGGTTAATAAGCAATTAGACTAGTTTGTAGGGTTCCATTTATAATTTTTTTTTACTATATTTTTATCGCCTAATGTTTTTCGCTAAAGACATGAACGTCGTTAATGGGACGTAAATAAAAAAAAGATAAATTACATATAGACCCCTGTAGTTTGACCGATTGTCACTTACATCTTATGTTTAATATCTTAGAAATGCCCTCCCATAGTTTGAAAAATCATACACATATACCTGATGCAAGTATGTGTTTTTCAAACTGTAGAGGACCTTTGTAGGGTTTTAAACATAAGGGATGTAAGTGATAACCAGTCAAACTACATGCGGTTTATGTGTAATTTACTGTAAAAAATTAATAATAAAACTGTCGACCGGGGCCGACCGACTGGAGGACATCTGACCTCAGGAAATAGTGGCCCGGGGAGGACCTGTCCGTTGTAGTTCACCGGTGTCGAGGAATAGCTGGCGGGCAGCCGGGCCCGTTGCCCGCGCCATGCGATCCTCAAACTCGCGTTTTGTACTTTAAATATCTAAGCCCCGGTGTTGGGCCGTCGTCTTCAACTGGTGAGGTGCTCGCCAGAGAGAGAGAGAGAGAGAGAGAGAGAGAGAGAGAGAGAGAGAGAGAGAGAGAGAGAGAGAGAGAGAGATTTAAATCGAGAGAGAGAGAGGATTTAAATCGAAGGCCGTGGAACGAGAATCAGGAATTGAGGATCAGGGCACAAAGAGATGGAATGGCAGGCGTCTTTGGACGAGTACGAGAAGCTCGTCATCAGGATGAACACTCCAAGGTCTCTCTCTCTCTCTCTCTCTCTCTCTCTCTCTCGTTTTCCTTTCGAATTGTTCGATCTTCAATCCGTTCCCGTTTCTGTGGAATTTCTTCGCTGCAAGCTTTTACGGCATTCAAGCATTCCAAATCTGGAAATTTCTCTGCTAATGCCAACCCCTTCTCTGTTTTCTATGACTACAGGGTCGTCATCGACAATGGCGTCTGCTCCACCGCGACCCTCGTCAAGGTAGCACTCTACAAACTCCCAAGCCGATCCCGTTCGATTTCTTTTATTGAGTGGCGGACTAAGTGCCCTTCATCACCAGGTAGACAGCGCTCGGAAGCACGGGATCCTCCTGGAGGCGGTCCAGGTCCTCACCGACCAGGACCTCTCCATCAGCAAGGCCTACATATCATCCGACGGCCGCTGGTTCATGGGCGTCTTCCACGTCACCGACCAGCACGGCAACAAGCTCATCGACGACAGCCACATCTCCTGCATCGAGCAGTCCCTCGGAGCCGGAGGAGACGGCTCTGGGTCCCATAGCGATTCCAACGGCGGCCTCACGGCCCTGGAGCTCACCGGGACCGACCGCCCCGGCCTACTCTCGGAGGTTTTCGCCGTGCTCGCCGACCTCCAGTGCAGTGTCGCGGAGGCCAGCGTGTGGACCCACAACGGCCGCATCGCGTCCCTCATCTCCCTCCACCACGAGGACTCGGGATCCCCATTCCATGACCCACACAAGATCCACCTCGTCGAGTCCCGGCTCAGCAACGTCCTCAAGGGGGACGACGACGCCCCCGGCGCCGCCACCGTCTCGTCCGCATCCGCCTCCCATGCCGACCGACGGCTCCACCAGCTGATGTTCGCCGACCGCGACCACGAGCGGCCCTGCCCGTCATGGTCGCCGCGGCCCTCTGTCTCAGTTCAGAACTGGGTCGAGCGAGGATACTCCGTTATCAACGTCCAGTGCCGCGACCGCCCGAAGCTGCTCTTCGACGTCGTGTGCACGCTCACGGACATGGGGTACATTGTGTTCCACGGCACCATCAACACTGACGGTGGTCGAGCCCATCAGGTAATAACATCACCATTCATAGAAATTAGTTTCTGGTTTGTAAAAAAAAATAATAAAATAATTTCTTTCAAATTTTCACATATTAATTGATCCTACAGGAATTTTACATCAGGCATTCAGATGGGACCCCAATCAGCATGGAGGCTGAGAGGCAGCGAGTGATTCAATGCCTGCAAGCCGCCATTGAGCGGAGGACGTCCGAGGTACTCCGGCCACTCTTGTGATCAATTTGTTTTGAAGTAATTGGGCATTAATGGAGATTAATGACATCTAATTTTTGTTATTAACGTTTTGGGGATAGCAGGGGTTGAGGCTAGAGCTGTGCGCGGTGGACCGGAGGGGGCTGCTGGCGGACGTGACCCGGACGTTCCGGGAGAACGGGCTGTCGGTAACGAGTGCGGAGGTTTCCACCCGGGACCGGACGGCGATGGACGTGTTTTACGTGACGGGTGCTGGCGGCCACCCGGCGGACCCCAAGACGGTCAGCGCGGTCATCGAGCGAGTAGGGGCGGGGAGCCTGAAGGTGCGGCCGCGGCGTATCTACGAGAAACGGACGGGCCGGGGGGAGGAGGAGGTGGCGGACAGAGCTGCGGGTGGCGGTGGTGGGGTCGGGCTGTTCTCCCTGGGGAGCATCGTGAAGAGGAATCTGTACAACTTGGGGCTCATTAGATCCTGTTCTTCGTCTCGCGCTACTAGCTACCAAAAAAGGTCAGGATTTCGCACGTAGGGAGGGGATTCTGGCCAAGCACAACTAGGTGGGTGCGCGTGTGAATAGAGTATAATACCTTGCTTGCTTCCGGTTTGAGTTTTGGTTTGAGTCTGTGAATACAAAGGGTATATAGCCGTTGTTACACACAATGAGGATAAGATATCGTAGTGGACTCGTTGTTGCCAGCTTAGGGGAGAAATATGAGTATTGTTAAATTAATAATTAAAAAAAATACTTAATGAAAAGGGGGGGGGGGGGGAGGAGACTCAATGAAAAAGGGGTATTTTTAAATTAATAAAAAAAAAATACTTAATTAAAGGGTAATAGAGAAAGAAATATTTATCAGATTAGTTCTCTAACAGCCACGTGGATTATTCAGCGCTTACCACGCCAGAGTATTATTTATTATCACTAGTAAGAAACCTGGACAACGCCCGAATATGCTTGATGCACGATATTTGGTAAAGACGACATCACAACTGTTTGAAGAAATGTGAAATTTGAAGCGAGTGTGATTCACTTGTGAGAGAGAGAGATTAACATCAAATGACTATTAAATGCCATTGAATGTCAATTTATCATCTTTATGGTAGGTTTTTAAATGAATTTAAAAGAGAGATGCGTTCATACACGGAATAAGAATTCTAGCTCTTTAAAAGACATCCATGTGTCACAACACGGGAGAGAGGCTTCCATTTTAGTATAGATATATAGATGTCCTATAAACCCTGTCATCTGGATTGCTGGATTTTAACATGATGTCCAGAATGTCGGGTTTCTTACTTGATTTATTAGGTTTTCTCTCTATCTTTGTAGTCATCTAGATATAATTACTAATTAAATTTTTTAAAGTTTGATAATCATATCAGTTCCAAATCGGTGGTGGAGCACTTGGATTGGTTAAATATCAGTCTATTTTAGTCAGTTTAGTGCCCGATTTGACCAGCTTTTCTACGACAGACAAATAGAAGAAAATTCAGAAAAAGTCTAAGAGACAACAAGAAATAAAAATCTTAAGAAATTGAACTAATCACTCTTAGGGAATATAACTAATCTAGATAAATGAATAGAACTAAGTGTACAAACTAGCTTTCAAATTGATGGGTGAAGTTCTATTCTACTAGCACGCACTGGAGAGAACAACTCGCAAATGTTGATGGGAAGTTAAAGGTTTTCTACAGAGATTCAAACATCGGAGAGCGAGAAAAAGAGAATGATAAACTTATTGGTAGTGTCGAGTCGAGGCTTGTACCTGCACAATACCCTGAAAGCTAGTTAGTAGCCGTAGGATGGTGCTCACAACCTCCAGTAATAAGCTCAACAGGGTACAACGACATAGAGCTTCGCCTTGCACCAAAAAGAGCTTCGAGAACACTCCATGAACTCCAAAGAACGACATAAAAATATGATCCGATTACCCAACTTCTTTTCCAAGCCGCGGTAAGTGGGAAGATGGCAGCTCCTCCACATGCTCTTTCTCTTGCCACACCAATAGGGTAGAAAATAGTCATTCTTATACTCCTTATGAGCTGCGGCAGGGGCAGCTCCTCCAAGAGATAACCCGACTAAGGAGCTTGACTCCTTCACGCTGTAGTCGGCCAAGGAGCTCGACTCCTCCACTCAAGCACCAGGTTTGTGGGTGCAAAATTATACTGGACCGGACCAGACTCGCCTGGGCCCACGCAACAGCCCAAGTAGGCAGCCCAGGCCCATGGACTTGCTCTATAGGGCCCGCAAATCAAGCCTTCTCTTATTGGACCCAGATAACGGCCCAATAGGGGCCCAGCAAGGAGGACCAGAACCAGTGCCACATCATCACAGCCATATCGAGCACGTGCCTCAGCTATAAAAGGACCCGGTTGGTCAGTTGATCAGAGGAAGAAAAGATTCCAGAGCCAAAGCTCTCTTCTCTCCTTCTAGTTCGGCCAAGTCTTTGATGAACACACAGTTCATTCCATCTGTCAAATTATCCTTCCAATCCATACAGTAGATGGGGTAGACAAACTTATTTGGCAGCCCATCCCGAGTGGAAATTTCAACAGCAAATCGGCATATAGGATTGTTAAATCAATTCACTTTCCGAACTCCACTGATCCAGGTTCATCCCAACACCCTACTTTTTGGAAGAAATTGTGGTCCTACAAGAGCGTTATACCCCCGTATTAAATTCTTCATTTCGCGACTCCTGGCCGACACCATACCAACGTTAGACATTATGGCCAAACGCATTCCGAGCATCAATTCCACATGCATTCTCTGCAGGAATGCTGAAGAATCTTACACTCATGTTTTCTTTACATGTCCTTATGCTTCTTCGGTTTGGTTTGGATCCCCGGCAGCCATTGATTCAAGAGCTTTCCCCACTCCCATCTAACATTGGCTTATCAGTTCTATGGACACTAACATACATAGTCGGGGATTTGAAATTTGTGCCACAACCCCCTGGTTCATTTGGAAAGCACGATGTACAAAATTATTTGAGAGAAAGCTCATTTCCCCAATTAAAACTATCAAGCTCATCACAGGTATGCTCCAGGCAACGAATCAGGCTTTTTCGTCAATTGATTCGGTCACACTCAACATATCGAAGAAGGGAGTGTTATGGACGCCACCCACCAAGACCATTTACAGTTCAACGTAGATACTGCAATTGAAAAAAATTCGGCAACAACTTCCTTCATTCTCCGAGATCACAAAGGAAACTTGATCACTGCTGCTACCTCATCCATTCCCACACTAGATCCACTACTCGCTGAAGCCTTAGCAATGAAAGTAGCAATATCAGAAGCAACCAAATACTCAGGAAAGTCTATTATCCATAAAGGAGATGCTAAAGTCACATTTGATTTGCTCCTCCGGTCGGACTTATTGATACCATGGCGCATTCACTCAACAATCCTTGATTGCAGAGCACAATTGAATCAGCTTCCTCAAGCTACGATTCGTCATTGCCCGAGAGATTCTAATTCGGTAACGCATAACTTGGCTAGATTTGTGATTTCTAACTCAGCTTTCTGTATTTGGGACATACTTTCTGTACCCACTTGTGTCAGACAGGCTTTATCCCTTGATGCTATGAATATATAATCCAAGCCTCGCAGCTCCTTTCCAACACAAAAAAAAAAAGAATGGCTACATACATACGAATGAATTAGAATGGCTCTTACGAATGAATTAGAGTAGCTACCTTCGTATGAATGAATTAGAATGGCTATATTCATACGAATGAATTAGAATGGCTATATTCATTCGTACGAATGAATTAGAATGACTACATTCGTACGAATAAATTAGAATAGCTCGTACGAATGAATTAGAATAGCTACCTTTTTACGAAAAGATTATAATGGTTATATTCGTTCAAATCAATTAGAATAGCTCATATGAATGGATCAGAATGGCTATCTTCGTACGAATGAATTAGAATGACTACATTCATACGAATGAATTAGAATAGCTATATCCGTTCGTATGAATGAATTAGAACATCTCGTACGAATGAATTAGAATGGCTCATACGAATGAATTAGAATGTCTCGTACGAATGAATTAGAATGGGTACCTTTGTATGAACGAATTAGAATGGCCATATACGTACGAATGAATTAGAATGGCTATATTCGTACGAATAAATTAGAATGGCTATCTTTGTATGAATGAATAAGAATTGCTACATTCGTACAAATGAATTAGAATGGCTATATTCGTACGAATGAATTAGAATGGCCCGTACGAATGAATTAGAAAGGCTACCTTTGTAATGATCGGCATTCCAAAGTGATTTTACCAAAGCAACCCAGTTTTTATAGTATTATTTTAATATATTTAATGTGATGCTATTGGTTGTGCTTGTACGGGACCAGGCAGTGAGTCCCGGGTACGAGTCGCAGGGCTGCAACTGTGGTGTAGTTACACGAACAGTGAGCATGTGTATCGAGACAAGGCACGAACGTTCTTTTTATATAAAATAATTTTAATAATAAATATGTACTGTGGCGGGTCTATCGGACCCGGCGAGAGTCGCGTGCCGGCGTGCCTCGGTGCGACACGAGTCGAGTGCGAGTCGGCTCAAAAAAAAGAAGAAGTAAAACCCATCCCCAACCCAACCCAACCCTCTACCCGAACCCAGCCCAAGCATCAAACCCGACCCGACCCGACCCTTTCTCTCTCTCTTCTCTCCCATCTCTCACTCTTCTCTCAGATCTCTCTCTCACTCTTCTCTCAGATCTCTTTCTCTCTCTTCTCTCAGATCTCTCCCCTCTCTCTCTCTCGAATCCCCTCTCTCACTCGGATCTCACCTCCCCCCTCTCACCCAACCTCCTCTCAAACCCGATCCGATCCGACCCGGCCCCTCAAAACCGTCGCCCGAGCCGCCCCCCCTCTACTGTCACGCATCATGAAATCTGGCCCGGATTCCCGCCGAGCAGTCAGCCGCCACCGCCACCCCAGAATCCCTCCGAGCAGCCAGCCGCCGCCCCGAATCCCGCCGGCTGCCGCCCCTTTCTCCCTTTAAAACCCATGACAGCCCCTCTCCCCTTCCCTCATTCAGCCCCTCTCCCCCCTTCCTCAGCCCGAACCCCTCACCCCTTCTCCGAGCCCTCTCTTCCCCTTCGATCTCTCTCTCTCTCATTTCCCTCTTGCTCTGCGCAGCCGGCCGAAAGAGGGCCGCAGCCGGAGCATACCGGCGCCGGGGAGGAGGACACGCCTGAGCAGGGAGGACCCGCAGCCGATCGGAGCTGCCGAAGCCGACGAACCCGGTACTAGGTAGGCCTTTCTCCCTTCCTCTGTTTTTTTTTCTTTGTGTTCTGTGCTGTGGAAACCGCCGAGACCCCTCCCCAATTGTGACCTGCGCGACTATGGCCATCGGCCATGTTGCCGGTGGCTGTGCAGCCGGTGAAGCCGATCCGGTGGCCGACAATTGTGCAACCAAAGGAGCTTGACCAACCCCGACCAAACACCCGGTGGCATCCGACCACCCTTGGGTCGCTATTGGGGCAGCCATTGCCGGTCGGCCAGGTGGCCGCCGGCTATGCAACCGGCCTAGAGCCGACATAGGGCAAACCTTCTCCCGGCGTAGCCTAGTGCACGCCACCGAACCTTACTCGAGCCGGGTGGAAATCCGGCGATTGGATAGCCAGCAATGCCAAGCGTTGACCTGGCACACCAACCCCGACCCTCGATTTTCCATACGAAGTCGATCTAGCCCCGTAAGAGCTCACACTAAAGGTTAGCGAGCCTGATCTCCTTGGGTGACGCTCGTAGGAAGGTTAAGGATGTCGATACGGGTCCAAACACCGTATATAGTTGTTGCGCACGAGACCGACCCTTTTAGCGGCAATGATGTGCTACTTAGCAACCTAGAATGGTCACTAGTGCGATTCCCGTGCAAACACGTCCTTTGGCAAATCAAGCTGATCGTGATCAGCTTTGTCAATTTTGCCATCAACCGACGCGGTTACGATCGTTTTGTCGGAATAGCGCCATTGAACCCTAAAATGACTTTTAGCATTGACAATGCTTTTTAACCGAGATGATGCCCTTGGAACATCGTTTTGCGTACCGGTAGACCAGTGTCCGATGACGCATTAATTCTCGACTCGGCCAATCAGGGCCTAAGCTAGTGATATTGTAGTAGCACTTAATGACCATAGACCCGCTGGTATGTTTGGCAGTTAGTGGGCACGTGGACCAAGTCGGAGACGAAGCGGAGGACGCCTAGCAGCATCAGCCCGAGCACACTTTTTCAGGTGACACTGCACGCTATTTAGATAATTAACTATGCTGTTATAGAAATTAAGGGTAGGTGTCTATAACGTTGCATGCGGGTCCCGCCGGACATCGTCACATGTGGTCGAGTGGACCCCGCCTTGTATGCGGAGTCGCGAGTCCTGCAACGCATGCTTAATAATATAATTAAATAATAAATTTTTTGATTGCTTGGACACCGTAAGTAGGAATTCCCTTAAGGTTAGAAATTAATAATTAAATAATAATTATCGGTCTTACTCTCCTGGATGGAGTGTGGAGACCCGGGCATACGGGAATACGGGCGAGAGTAAATTTTTATAGTTATTGTGATGCATGGGTTGTGAGTGCAGTGCGAATCCCGGGGTAAAACATCGAAATTATTTTATTGTTTGATATTCTATTTTGTGGAAAGATTCGGACCCCGTGCGCGCAAGGGCTGTGAACCACCCTGCGCACCCAGCCGAAGATCAGTAGGCTAGAGGGTCACGGGCAGGGATTGTGGCAAAGCCAATAGGACGTGCCCTCGAAGAAGGATTGGCCTAACAATCCTGTCCCGGGGTAGTTGAAGCCCCCAAGGAAAGCAAGTTGGGCGGTAGAGATCCACCGTGAAAGACAGAAAACCTCTTATGATCATATGGGTGACTTTGTACATGGTGTCGGAGTATGCACGGCAAGAGAGTTGGCCCTCTATATCGAAATAAAAAGCCCTATAGTAATGCCTGACCAGGGGCAGGATGAACAAAATACCCGGGGTTCACATTGTGTGTGTTTAATTTTATTAATTATAAAATGGTACTCTCGATAATCTAGTGACAATAGGAATTGCATGTGAATATAGACATTGCCTAGACACTTATGACGTGATTGAGAATATAGTTGGACAACTAGGATAATCAGTAAACTGTTTATAAATACGGGTGTTATTAATTACCTAGGCAGTTAGCTTGTCACTAGCCATTTATTTGGCAAATCTCCCAATTTATTTTGAGGGCTACTCATTCCCACAAGTAGGCTCTTCTACAGGTTCGGAGACTCAGGGGTAGCCGCAGCACGAGGCCAGCGGCAGTGTTAGGACGTCGGTGAAGTTTAGATTTCAGTATGTTGTGTAGCAGAACTGTTTCCTTCTGGCATTGTAATCGAACTAGATTTAGCTTAGTGTATGTTTTATGCCTAGCAATGATACAGCAGATATACTTTTGGGTAGGCCACTCCTCAAGGCCCCAAGCATAGGATACATGCAATATATATATATATATATATATATATATATATATATATATATATATATATATATATATATATATATATATATATATATATATATATATATATATATATATATATATATATATATATATATATATATATATATATATATATATATATATATATATATATATAGAGAGAGAGAGAGAGAGAGAGAGAGAGAGAGGAATGATAAAATGCGGCGTGAGCTGCGTGCGGCGTCGCACTGTAGCCGCATGATGCACCGCTGCGGTGTGTGCGATGCACGCAGCAGTGCATCAGGCGGCTGCGGTGCGACGCCGCACGCACCGCACGCCGCATCCTAACACGCCCCATATATATATATATATATATATATATATATATATATATATATATATATATATATATATATATATATATATATATATATATATATATATATATATATATATATATATATATATATATATATATATATATATATATATATATATATATATATATATATATATATATATAGAGAGAGAGAGAGAGAGAGAGAAATGCTAGAATGCGGTAAATGGTAAATGCGGCACCTTATCGCAGCCGTCTGATGCACGCGCTGCGTGCACTGCGTGCATGCGATGCACGCAGCGCGTGCATCAGACGGCTGCGGTAAGGTGTCGCATTTACCGTTTACCGCAATATAGCATACCCCTATATATATATATATATGGGAAATGAGTTCCTATGACATGTCAAAGGGAGTACCCTATGACATATGGTAAGTTAGTAACCCTAGAATATTTAGAATGTTCTGAATTTTTATGAGGATGATCAGCCTATCTTAGATAGGACCCCCGCAAAAAATCGGCTCATTCTAAAACTTCTAGAGGCATCAAATATGATTTTCAATTTAACGGTTAAAATGGATGACCGATAAAGCTTCTAGCATTTGATGCCCCAACAAGTTTTTGAATGCTTTGATTTTTTGTGGACATTCTATCTAAGGTAAGGTGATCACCCTCAAAAAAATTCAGCACATTCTAAACATTCTAGCATTACTAATTCACCATATGTCATAGGGTACTCCCTATGGCATGTCATAGGAATATATATATATATATATATATATATATATATATATATATATATATATGGGGCGTGTTAGGATGCGGCGTGCGGTGCATGCGGTATTGCACCGCAGCCGTCTGATGCATCGCTGCATGCATGGCACACACGCAACGGGTGCATCAGACGGCTGCGGTATGACACCGCACGCACCGCACGCCGCATTTTATCATTTCTCTCTCTCTCTCTCTCTCTCTCTCTCTCTCTCTCTCTCTATATATATATATATATATATATATATATATATATATATATATATATATATATATATATATATATATATATATATATATATATATATATATATATATATCTTAAAGTGAACAAATTAACAAGCCCATTAGATAGGATATGTGAACCAGTGCTCGAGTGCTAGAGAACGGGCGAGGCTACTCGACTCGTCTTCAGAGGCTTAAGCCTCGTGCTCCCTTAAGAGGGACTTCTATCAGCATGTGGGGCACCGATAGGCCGCACATACTGAGAGGATAGTCCGGTTGAGGGTCAAGCGTGATCATCTCTCTGTCGACAAAATTGTATCTCTATCCTTTCTTTTTTTAAAAAATGTTTTCATAAAAAAATCAAGTTTTAAAATATTCCTTGAGAGAATAGAAGCCCTGTGAGAAATCCTAATTGGAGTAGACAGTTGACCAAACCCTAAAATCCTTAGTTTTTTCTCAATTCACACCCCAGAGATCGGTTCTAGATTTATGGGGCGTGACAGCGGGTATCAGAGCCTAGGGATATGTTCCTAGGAATAGTTTCTAGTTAGGTCTAGGGTCTTATTAGGAGGTTAGCGTTTGACTAATCCCTTCTCTTTTTAGATGGCGGGTACCAGAAGTGGTAATAGTGCTAGCAATGGAGCAGAGTCGTCTGCTGGGCCAGACAGCGCAGCGATGATGATGGAGGTGCTCCAGGGGATGGCCACCATGGTCCAGCAGCAGTAGGCTGCTATTTCTCAGTAGTAGGCCGAGCTAGCTCAGGCTGCCCTTGCCCAGGCCCAGGCTCGTCAGCAGGCTGAGGGCGAGCGGCAAAGGAAATTACTGAAGGACTTTAAAGCGATGGGACCACCGAGCTTTAGGGGTGAGCCAGACCCCTTGGAGGCCGATCGATGGTTCCAGCAGATGGAGAAGATACTGAACGCATTGGGCATCACCGGCGACAAGAGAGCCACCTTTGCCTCATACCAGTTCGAGGCTGAGGCAGACTTCTGGTGGCAGATAGTTCAGCGTACCCGAGCAGCAGATCGAGGAGCCATCACTTGGCCAGAGTTTGAGGAACTCTTTCGGAAGAAGTTATTTTCAGTTACCGTATAGAACCGGATGAAGATGGAGTTTCTGGTGCTCTTCCAAGGGTCTCGTACTGTGTCACAGTATGAGGCCAAATTCTCGGAGCTTGCGAGGTATGCTCCTCATCAGGTGGCGACCGATAGCAGGAGGGTCATGCGCTTTGAGCATGGTTTGAACCCAGCGATCAGGGGTAGGGTTGCTGCCTTCTTAGGGCAATCCTATGAGGAGTTGGTCAATCGGTCCCTGACAGTGGAGCAGGAGTTGAAAGAGTCCCGTGCTATCTTGGAGAAGCGGAGTGGCAGCAGTCACAATGGCCCACCAGCTCAGAAGAGGTTCAGACCCACGGAGGCTCGAACCCCGCCCCGTCTCTCTCTATCTCTCTCCCCTCTCAATCTGTCGGATCGCTTTTTATAGTTTTTTTTTTACCTTGCAAATTTTGATCATCTGGGAATTGGGTCATTTTTTGAGCGTATGATTTGGTTTGCTTTGATGTTTGCTTGCCCAATTTTTCATCTGATCTATTGAGGTACAGTACTCAACATGAGTTTTGTAATTTTGTAATTTTTTGGGAAATTGTTGACAGTGCTGAAGGTAGCAAGTGCATTGCAAATTATTTGTTCCTTTTTTGTGATATCAATATAGTGTCTTGATTGCCATGCATTGTAAATTATTTGTCCATTTTTTGGAAATTGTCATGCATTGTAAATTGTTTCTTTTATTCATTGTAAGCACTTATATAAGGGTTACAAAATTGCATATCATTCGGAAGAGGGTTATAACATTTGTTTAAGCATCTGTAATAGCTTCTATGACATTGTAAATTGATGTAAATTGAAAGCCATCATTCGGAAGCCATTGGAAGCCATCATTCGAAAAAGGGTTACAACATTTGTTTAAGCATCTGTAATAGTATCACATAGAGGCTCGGAGCGCCCCCTTTCACCGTTTCCCATTTCCCTGGTCTAGGGTTCCGTCGATCGCTCCCTTAGTCTAAGGTTCCGGCGACCACTCCGAGAATGCCAGGATCTCGAGTGCTTGTCTCCACCCGGGCTCGGATCGTTTTTTCCTTATAAGAAATTTAGATGATCATTTTTTTAGTCTTCTTTTATTCATTGTAAGCATTTATATGATAGTTACACAAATGTCTAAAGGGGGTATGATTATCTTTCAGGTACGGAAAAAGTTGAGAGTGATGATAATGGCATACCAATGGTCGGGATGCAATTCACAACACATGAGGAAGTAAGAAGTTATTATGAAGAATACAGTAGAAAAAAAGGATTTGCTATTCGAGTTCGATCCTCGGTGAAAACTAGGCGAACTTCAGATGGAATCACAAGCTACATATTTGTATGCTCCCGGGAAGGGTTATACAAACCGAAAGCTATCGGAGAACCATCATTAAGATGTAGAAGTACATCGACAACAAGAGGGGGGTGCGATGCTCATATGTGGGTTCTAAAAGACTTAAAAAACAACAATTGGAATCTGATAGTGTTTTCAGACGAACACAATCACAATCTTGTATCTCCACAAAAGAGGGTTCATTTGAAATGTAATAGAACAATGTCTGATGCCGTAAAATCATTGATTGAAATTTTTAGCAAAGAAAACCTTCAAATAAATAAGGTTGCATCAGTTCTTTCAGGTAATATAGTGGGGTTTAATGATAGAGATTGCTGGAATTACCTAAGATCGGTGAGACACAAAAATCTGGGTATGAGACACGCTCAATCGGTTTTAGATTACTTTCAGAAGAGACAAGTAGAGAACCCATAGTTCTTTTATGTAATACAGTGCGACCAAGGCGGAAGAGCAGTCAATTTTTTTTGGGTTGACGCAGCCTCACGAATGTCATATAAGAACTTCGGCGATGTTGTCACCTTCGATATGATATATCGGACAAACAAGTATGACATACCGTTTGTACCATTTACCGGTGTAAACCACTACTTCCAAACAATACAGTTTGGATGTGCGCTCTTACAGGACGAAACAAATGTCACTTTCATATGGTTGTTTTAGACATGGCTATAGGCTATGGACGGATATCCTCCAGCTTCTATTATTACAGATCAGGATTTGGTAATGAAAGCTGCTATATCGAAAGTTCTTCCCATGATAAGACATCGTTTATGCATTTGGCATATTAAAAAAAAAATTGAAGAGAAGTTAGCATACATTTACTCGAAAAGGGTCAAAGTTCAAAACATTACTCAAGCAGTGCATTTGGGGAACATACAATATTGAACTGTTTGAAGAGCAATGTCACTCCTTGATATCAGAATATGAGTTAGCAAATAATGATTGGTTGAAACATCTTTATGAGATTCGTGAGTCATGGATACCAGTCTGCAATCGCACTACTTTCTTTGCTGGTATGAATACAACAGGACGCAGTGAAGGTGCTAATACCTTTTTGATGGATTCGTATCGTGGAATTCTTCGTTTTCCGAGTTTGTGGTGAAATACGAAGAAGCACTGAAGAAAATAGCAAGGAAGGAAAGATCAGAGGATTATGAGTCAGAGCACAAATATCGAATATTCGATCAAAATCACTTAATTTTGAGATATGCATCTCAAGTATATACTAGAAACATTTTTGAGAAATTCAAGAAGGAAGTCGATAAGCTTGTATGTTACAAAGTTGTTGAAGGCGATAGGGAGGGTGAGTTTCACACTTACATAGTGACATCGAAAGTTCCTCCTTCAGAGACTTTTCAAGTGAAATTGGATTTAGTAACTTATGAAGGAACATGTGAATGTCATCATTTTGAGTTCATCGGTATACTCTGCAGACATATGTTAGTTGTGTTTAGTCGCCTCGACATTGATGTCATTCCACCCCATTTTATTCGTAATAGATGGACTAAAGGTGCAAATAGGTTCAAGGTAGACGATATGAACCAATTAGATGAAAGACAAGTGCAATCAAAATTAAGTAATAAGAATGTGTCATATATGCCAAGAAGCTACTAAATTGGCTTGTGTGGCACATCATTCGGAAGAGGGTTACAAAATTGCCATAGAAGCTATTACAGATGCTCTAAAAAGAATTCAGTTATTGAGCTTGAATACGATATCAGGAAGCCAACTATCTCTCTTTTGGACAATATCGTGGTTTAAACCAACAATCCATCATTTCACCTTCAGAATCCTAATATATCACAAACAAAAAGAAGGAAAATGACCGAAGACAATGGAAAAAGAATCAAGAGTTCCATCGAGTTATCACAACATTAAAAAAAAAAAAGATGTCCATTATGCGGGAGGCTAGCTACTCATGACAAGCGTAATTGTCCAGAAAATCCTAAGAACAAAAAGGAGCAAGATATGTAGTCATCGTTGTCTTGTATATTTTTATATCTTATATGTTCGGGTTTCGAGTATGAATTGGGTATAATTTGTTTTTTTTTTCTCCATCATATATCTAATTACTTGAGAGAGAAAAATCACAATGCAATGTTAAGAAGCTCTTTTGGTTTCTTATTACAAAGGTTAGACTTGGGCATATGGCAATGTGGTTAGATTCGAACAGTATTATATAGTATACACAACTTATAAGGGCAATTAGGTTTCGGGTATAGATATTGATGTACCCATGCCCATTCCAGAAAGTTAATCGTGTAGAGTTTCTATACCCATGCCCTATCCAAACCATGTTTCGGGTACAAAATATATATCCATACCCATACCCTATGTTTCGGGTAGGGCTTCGATCAACCTTTTGGGTTTTCAGGGTCCATTGCCACCCATACTTGAGAGTCTGTTTGGATACATTTTGGCTGCATGATTATGAAATGTCAGCATCCCTAAGAAAGACATAGAGTTTGTTTGGATACAACCGGATCCTAGAAACAAATTCTTTGGAAAGCTCGAAACATGCTTGTGGGAGATTTTTTTGGAGCCAAAAATCAAGAATACGGACTTTGAAGCCCTCTGTTAGCTGTATTTCGTGAATCCCAGAATCAAAATCCTATTCAAATAGTGCTTAAATAACATTGTATTTGCTCTTCTTCTCGATGTTGGCTCTCAGGAGTGACCAGGGCCACATCTCAATTCTCATTTGGTAATGTGTTTCTCCCATTGATAAGAGGTTGAATGTTCGACTTCAAACTTCCACAAGTTGTATTAACATAAAAGAAACAAGACATGACAACATAGTCCATTGGGCAGTTCCAGATTGTTTGCCACTACGAGAATCCCAGGGTGCTTCCATCATAAGAGCCGGATGATCAAATGGGTGGGGGACAAGTGTCAACGGCTGATCCTGTGATTCTGTGGTTAGGGGCGACTATTTTAAGTCATTCATGATGTATTTGGTTCACAACCATCCATTGCACCTAGTCATTACTGGTGAATCAAACTCAGCGCTCGTCGGGTTGAATAACATTGCAAAAAAAAAAAAATGAAAACAAAAGTTGGCAGTAGGGACTAATTTGGTTATTTTCAAACAAGAAATTTTATTCATACCCCAAAAATCTATAATTACCCCCCGTCTCCCATTCGCTTCTCAAAAACTTACCCAAATTTTTTTAAATACCTGTTATACCCATATTTTGTATCCCACATCTTAACTAAAACCAAACTTAAATACAAACCCCTTCCAATAAGGGGAATCGCCTGCTATTTGAGAAGAATGTAGTGGTTGTGGCTGTGGCAACATCATTATCGATAGCACTAACGACAACAACAATTGGGCTTGACAATCGCAACCCCCGATCTGATTCCTTCATAGGAGATCTAACCCTTTTAGAAATGGAGAAAGTAGAGGAGTCAACACCCCTTGCAAGTGTATTTACGATTGCAGTGTGCTCAAGAGAGCGTATAATTGGGATATATTCAAGAGGGTGGGTGTTTAATTGGGGTATAATCAAGGCGAGAGTCTGCCATTTAACTGGGGTGGATTCAAGATGGGGTGGAAGGGGGGTATTTTTGGGATAGGAATGGGGTATGATTGTTGGGAAAAAACGTGTAGTATTATTCATTTACCCCCCTATATATAGGCATAATTGGAGGTTGGGATAGAGACGGGGAAATCTCCTATCCCATGAATCTAGGGGTATTTATCCGGTGGGCATCTATATCCGATGCAACCACCGTTTCATAACACTCCCCCTTAGATGACCACCATTTATCAATGATTGCCTCATTAAAACCTTTGATGGAAAAACCCAGTGGGAAAAATCCTATCAAAGGAAAAAGAGTACAACCTTAGTTCTTCAGGAACTTTGGTGGGTGCGCATAATGCTGCCTCGTTAAAACCTTTGATGGGAAAACCCTGTGGGAAAAACCCTACCAAAGGAAAAAAAGTACAGCGCGCATAAATTTGCATCTTCAGGATGCCCTCCGCCTAACAATTACATTACCACTATTACATTTCTCCCCCTGATTATATCTCCTCCTGATTACATTATTACATCTCTCCCCCTGATTATATCTCCTCCTTATTACATCAATTTGTTTGGTGATTGAGCCGTCGCAGTCCGATGCCGTACACCATCTTCTGGAAAGTAGACTTGGGCAAAGCTTTGGTGAAGAGATCCGCAAGATTGTCGCTTGACCGTACTTGCTTGACTTCAATCTCCCTTTTCTTCTGAAGTTCGTGGGTGTAGAAAAACTTTGGTGAGATGTGCTTTGTTCGATCTCCCTTGATGAAGCCAGCTTGAATTTGAGCAATACATGCGGCATTATCTTCGTGGATAGTTGTCGGCTCTTTGGTAACGGATGCCAACTGGCAACTGCTTCTGATATGCTGCACAAGTGACCTCAACCATACGCATTCTCTACTTGCTTCATGCAGGGCTAATATTTCAGCATGGTTCGATGATGTAGCCACAAGTGTTTGTTTGGTCGATCTCCAAGAAATAGCTGCATTGTTATTCAGAAATACATACCCTGTTTGGGATCGACCCTTATGGGGGTCAGAGAGAAAACCTGAATCTGCATAACCAATCAAGTGAGGAGTACCACAAGAATAAAACAATCCCATATCAGTGGTTCCTCGCAAATATCTAAATATTTGTTTTATTCCATTCCAATGCCTAAGAGTCGGTTCTGAACTGTATCTAGCCAATAGATTAACAGAAAAACATATATCTGGTCTAGTACATTGAGCTAAATACAATAAAGCACCAATAGCACTTAAATACGGTTTTTCAGAACCAAGAATATTTTCATGTTCCTCTTTAGGTCTAAATGGATCTTTATGAATATCAAGAGGTCTAACTACCATGAGAGTGCTTAGTGGGTGACATTTATCCATATTAAATTTCTTTAACAAATTTTCAGTATATAAGGATTGATGTACTAGAATCCCACTAGAGTTACGCTCGATCTGCAGGCCGAGACAAAACTTAGTATCACCAAGTTCTTTCATTTCAAACTCCCTTTTTAGATAATCAGAAGTTTTCTTGAGCTCTTCAGGAGTCCCAATCAAGTTTATGTCATCCACATAAACTGCAATTATAGTAAATCCATTTTCTGATTTCTTTATGAAAACGCATGGGCATATGGGATCATTCTTATAACCTTCCCTAGACAAGTATTCACTAAGGCGATTGTACCACATCCTTCCGGATTGCTTAAGGCCGTACAATGCTCGTCTTAGTTTTATCGAGTGCGCACTCTTTGATGTTGCTTCAGGCAACTTGAATCCTTCTGGGACTTTTGATGTTGCTTCGGGCAACTTGAATCCTTCTGGAATTTTCATATAAATATCTGTGTCTAGGTTCCCGTATAGGTATGCCGTTACGACATCCATTAGTCTCATCTCTAGTTTTTTAGAAACTGTGAGACTAATGAGATATCTAAATGTAACTATATCCATAACAGGGGAATAGGTCTCTTCATAATCAATCCCGGGTTTCTGCAGGAATCCCTGGGCTACAAGCCTTGCCTTATATCTAGCGATTTCATTATTTTTATTTCTTTTTCTTACAAACACCCATTTGAAACCTACAGTGTTTACGTTATTTGGTGTTTGTACTATAGGTCCAAATACTCCACGTTTCTTGAGAGATTCAAGTTCAGCTTGAATAGCTTCTCTTCATTTTGGCCAATCAGTTCTATGTCGACATTCATATATACTACGTGGTTCATTATCTTCATCATCGCCCTTTGTTATTTCAGGAGCTACTTTGTATGCAAATATGTCATCGATGATTATTTCCTTTCGGT
Organism: Chamaelirium japonicum; assembly: GCA_947650365.1. Classification (NCBI taxonomy): domain Eukaryota; kingdom Viridiplantae; phylum Streptophyta; class Magnoliopsida; order Liliales; family Melanthiaceae; genus Chamaelirium; species Chamaelirium japonicum. Next base: position 54,932,698 of record OX393550.1, read on the forward strand.
CCCAAATTTCACCCCTCATATGAAATATTGAGCTCTTATTATTTGGTACCGGTACCTTATCCATAATCACTGCAGGGATCTCTTCAGGAGTTTGAGGGAAATTTGTCCGTTGGGAAATATTTTCTTCTGGAAAAATATGGTCCATAATCTCTTCTGGAGCATTATGACCAGGTTCTTCTGAAACCTTAACTTCTTCTGGAGTTTTAGGGCATGATTTCTCATTCAACTTCCTCTTCCGGGGAATTGAATCTTTGGAACCTATAGGTCTGCCATGTTTCTGACGTGCAGCAGTTTCATTAGCGGGAGTTGGAATATTAATTCTTGCAGGTACATTCTTGGCTGGAACAAACGACTTAGTTATATTAGTTGCATCATTGAAGGCATCAGGTAATTGATTTGCAATATCTTGCAAATGCAAAATCCTTTTTACTTCTACCTCACATTGGGGAGATCTAGGATCTAGATGAGACATAGTGGAAGTATTCCACGATAATTCACGCCGTTCTTCGGGAACAGGTCGTTGCCTAGAAACTTCTTTATCTCCCCCTAACGGCGGGAAGACTGTCTCATCGAAATGATAATCTGCAAATCTAGCAGTAAATAGATCACATGTTAAGGGTTCTAAGAATCTTATGATTGAAGGTGAGTCAAAACCGATATAAATCCTCAATCGACGTTGGGGACCCATCTTAGTTCTATTTGGAGGGGGAATAGGGACATGTACAGCACATCCAAACTTTCTAAGATGAGAAATATTAGGCTGAATACCTGACACAAGTTGTGCAGGAGAAAAAATATGGTATGAAGTAGGTCTGAGTCTAATAAGATTAGCAGCATGCAAGATAGCATGCCCCCATGCAGAAATTGGAAGTCTGGATTGTAAGAGTAATGGTCTAGCTATTAATTGCAAGCGCTTGATAAAAGCTTCAGCAAGGCCATTCTGGGTGTGGACATGGGGGACAGAATGTTCGACTTCTATTCCGATGGATATGCAGAAGTCATTGAAGATTTTAGAAGAGAATTCAGCTGCATTATCCAATCGGATAGATTTGATATGGTTATCAGGAAAACTAGCTCTAAGTTTGATAATTTGGGATAATAATCTAGCAAATGCTAAATTTCTAGTGGAGAGTAGGCTCACGTATGACCATCTAGTAGATGCATCTATTAGGACCATAAAATATCTAAATGGACCACTAGGAGGATGTATAGGACCACAGATATCACCTTGAACCCTCTGCAGGAAGGTAGGTGATTTTGTCTCTATATTCAAGATTTGTAAAGAATTTTCTGTGTTTCAGTATGGTATGTGTTGTTGCACTATCTATCAGGCAAATCTCTTTGCAGTTGGTCATCGTTCCTAAATGATAAGTTATGAGTCAATAAATACCATAAGAGAAGTATCAATGATAAAACTTACTAGCACAATTTCTAAGTAAAATCATCATAACGATAATATAAATTGATAATATCCAATAGAATATAAAAATTACTCAACAATGTCTAACAGAATAAAAACTACTGAGTAATGTCTGACTGAAAATAAAAACTACTTAGCAATGTTTGATAGAAAATAAAGACTACTTAGCAATGTCTGACGGAATAAATAAAAGAAAAACTAAAGTCTCCAGAGATCCCTAGATTCAGGGATTTAATGTGCCATCGTCTAACTCATCAAAGTAATCTGAACTTTCCAGGTACGATGTCTTCAGGGCATCGGTTTGCTTCTGGTAATCTTCAGGCCCCTCATTGTTATCTTCATTCATATTTGTCTCTGCAGGTACCCCTGTACTTTTGTACTTATTCTTCTTATGTTTACTAGCACGGCAGTTTCTGGACCAGTGTCCTTTCTTTCCACATTCAAAACATATGTCCCTCTTATCTTCAGGTTTAGAGGGATTATTCTTTTCTGGATTCTGAGGAGTGATCCACTTGTTTTTAAAGTGTGTGTCCTTCATAGGACCATAATAATCATCTCTTCGAGGATGATTCTGACGTCCACCTCTGCCAGGGTGATTTCTACCTCTTCCAGGGTAGTTATTGCGCCCTCCTCTGCCGTGTCTTCCACCTCTCCTTCCTCTGCCTCTACCTCTGCCTCTACCTTGGTAGAAATCATTAGCGTTTGCTTCTGGCAATGCCAATGATCCAGTGGGTCTAGAATTGTGATTCTTTACCAGTAGGTTATTATGTTCTTCAGCGATCAGGAGAACCTCTATGAGTTCCGAGTACTTCTGGTACTTCATCCCCCTGTATTGCTGTTGTAAAATAATGTTATTTGGGTGGAAGGTAGAGAGTGTTTTATCGATCATCTGAGCATCATCTATTTTCTCCTTACAAAGCTTCAGCTTGCTGACGATGTTGAGTAACTTCGAGTTGAACTCAGCCACGGTCTTGAAGTCCTGGAACCTGAGGGTGATCCATTCGCTCTTTGCTGCTGGCAAAGTGATCATCTTCTGGTGATCATAGCGTTCCTTGATTGCCTTCCAGAGATCTGCTGGATCTACTATGTTCATATATTCATTCTTTAGATCTTCGTGTATGTGGTGCCTAAGGAAGATGAGGGCTTTAGCTTTTTCATCCGGTTTCAATCCATTCTTCTCTTCTAGAGCTTTCTCTAAGTTCTTCGCTTGTAGATGTAGCAAACTATCTACTCGCCAATTCAGAAAATTGCTTCCATTGACATTTAATGCATGGAAGTCTAATTTTGTAATGTTCGACATCTGAAGATTTAATGAATATTAACATTAATTACTATGATTATCATCACATTAACATATAAAGGCATGTTGTAGAAAACAAGTGACATGCCATGGACAAAAGCCTATTAATACTCAGTATTAATAGGATCCTTTTAGAAAACACTTGCCAAGGTAGAGCGGGTTCTATGGAACCGTCATGCGCCTTGCCAAGCTTTTCTAAAAAGGTACTAATTGCTTAAATACAACTAATGCAGAGAATAACATTTTATGCACATGAAACACAAGATAAATATACAGTATAGAGTCTGTTACAATTAAGGACAATTCTGTCCTTATTTGTAAACCAAATATTGCAAATTGGTCCCTTAGGGGCTAAATAGTTAAATACCTAAATAATGTATATGAAATAGCAAAATCTGACCGTACTGATGCGTCCGGAATAGTTCGGATACCCAAGATCCTTATATGGATCGAACAATTTGGCTATAGATCGGTCATACAAGACAGAATTAAAATTAACGGTGCAAATTAAATCAGACAGTCATATATATATGAATGCATATAAGAATGGACGGGTCAGATCTGTAAAATACAGTCGGGTCGGGTCTGCTGTATAGCAGTCGGGTCTGCTTATACAGCTGAGTCGGGTCGGATTTAGCCATTAAATGGCTAACGGGTTTAGCCATTAATACACAGTCGGGTCGGGTCTAAGTCTAGGGTTCGGTATGATCGGGTTTAAATAATAAAACCCAAGATGAACCATGTTCATCGTCTTCTCCGAAGAGAACAGTAACCCTAACCCATTGTAACGGACGCCCCACGCGCACACGTCACCGCCGTCGCTCGCACGCGACTCCGACAGCCGCTTTCTCGCGCACAGTCCGTCGTCGTGTGACGCCAACCCGCGCAGCCTACCGTCATGTGACGTCAACCCGCGCAGCCACTCGAACGCGCAGTACGTCGCTGGTCATGCGCGCAGCCCGCCGCCGGTCGTGCGCGCAGGTGTTGCCGCCGGGTCGGTTTTTCCGGTGGGATATGCTTGGTCGACGGTGTAAAAACAATGGGGAGTTCCAAGGCGTACCTGGTGATGGTCGTCTCACTCTCTTCTCCCTCGTTTTGATCGGCCGGGTTCGAGTTTTACCGGTGTCGGGGGACGCGTTCGGAGAAGGTGACTGTGGCCGGGTCGTGTTCTCCCGTCTCTCTTTCTCTCTCTCCGATCTCTTCCTCTCTCTCTCCGATCTCTTCCTCTCTCTCTCTCTCTACGATGGGTCGGCCGGGTCGTGGTCGAGATCTGGAGCCGGGGAGAAAAGCCGAGACTGGATCGTGCGTTCTCGTGCTGATAACGTGTTGGGAAAAAACGTGTAGTATTATTCATTTACCCCCCTATATATAGGCATAATTGGAGGTTGGGATAGAGACGGGGAAATCTCCTATCCCATGAATCTAGGGGTATTTATCCGGTAGGCATCTATATCCGATGCAACCACCGTTTCATAACAATCTATATAACATGGCACGGCGGTTTTCTGCTGACTAGACAAAATGGAACAAAAAAAATTTGACTAGGACAAGCTGACTAGACAACACCAATGCTGACTAGACTAAAATATTCAAACTCACAAAACCAAACAGCAAGAAAGAGACAGAGCAAGAAAGAGACAGAGAGAGAGATAGAGAGTCTGACTCGAAAAAGGAAATAATTTAAATTTTAAATTTAAAACCTAGCCCTAACTAAAACCCAACTCACCAAATATCGGATTTTATTTGGTGAGTTCCCTGACTCACAAAATAAAACCCCTCTTCCACTCGATCCGCCCCCAGCGCCCCTCTTTCGCGAAGCGGAGAAGACGGGATTCGAGCCCCTCTTCCAGCCGAGCGCCCCCCCCCCCCCCCCCCCCCCCGAAGGTGGATCCGAGCGCCCCACACCCCCGCCGAAGGTGGATCGAGCGCCCCCCCCCCCTCTTCCAGCCGAGAATCCAGCCGAGATTTCTTGAGCTCTTCCCTTTGCCGGACGTAAGGATTCCGTTCACACCCTCCGATATGGAAGGCAGGGCTGGATTTGGAACCCCCCTGAAGGTGGATCGAGCGCCCCCCACCCCCGCCGAAGGTGGATCGAGCGCCCCCCCCCTCTTCCAGCCGAGCTCTTCCGTTCACACCCTCCGATATGGAAGGCAGGGCTGGATTTGGAAAGCAATCGAGGACGTAATGAATGCTGCATCTCAGATGATCTTCTCTCCTCTTAATTTTTTTTTTTTCACTTTCCTTTGTTCGTTCAATCTTCTTCCCAAATTTTCGTTGTTCATTCACCTTATAACATCAACTCCCACTCGGCATCACCTACGGGAATCTAATCTAGAGCTCCACCCTCCTCCGGCTGTAAGCAATTTCTCAGATTTTTGTTCTTCATTTTTTCTGATTTCTTAATAGCTTTTTGTTGATTTCTCTTCTAATCCCTGGTTATCTGTTTATGCAGTCATAGTGTTCATAGCAGGTTAGACTCACGCTCTTCATTCAAACCCAGCTTGCGATCCAAGGTGCCATCTCTCCCTCTCACTCTATCTCAACTTGATCTTCTGTCCTTTAAAAAAAAATTGAACCTCTGTTTTTTTTTACAACAGTGGAGCCTTCACCATCTCACGCTCGGAATAGATCAAACCTAGCTCACGCTCTAAGGTACCATCTCTCCCTCTCCCTCTCCCTCTCTTGCAACTTGATTTTTTATCGGGCTATGGACCCACTGCGGGCTCGGATTGTAATGGTGATGAAAGTGTTGTTAATTAAAAAAATTGAAGCAAATGTCGGTTTGGTTCCTATTTTTTTGGTGCAAATGTCGCTTTGGGAACACATGTGGAAGGGGGGTGTTTGCTTTGCTTTTTTCTTTTTATCTTTGTCTTTCTTTGTTTTGCTTCACCATCTCACGCTCGGAATAGATCAAACCTAGCTCACGCTCTAAGGTACCATTTCTCCCTCTCCCTCTCTCGCAACTTGATTTTTTATCGGGCTATGGACCCACTGCGGGCTCGGATTGTAATGGTGATGAAAGTGTTGTTAATAAAAAAATTGAAGCAAATGTCGGTTTGGTTCCTATTTTTTTGGTGCAAATGTCGCTTTGGGAACACATGTGGAAGGGGGGTGTTTGCTTTGCTTTTTTCTTTTTATCTTTGTCTTTCTTTGTTTTGCTTCACCATCTCACGCTCGGAATAGATCAAACCTAGCTCACGCTCTAAGGTACCATCTCTCCCTCTCCCTCTCTCGCAACTTGATTTTTTATCGGGCTATGGACCCACTGCGGGCTCAGATTGTAATGGTGATGAAAGTGTTGTTAATAAAAAAATTGAAGTAAATGTCGGTTTGGTTCCTATTTTTTTGGTGCAAATGTTGCTTTGGGAACACATGTGGAAGGGGGGTGTTTGCTTTGCTTTTTTCTTTTTATCTTTGTCTTTCTTTGTTTTGCTTCACCATCTCACGCTCGGAATAGATCAAACCTAGCTCACGCTCTAAGGTACCATCTCTCCCTCTCCCTCTCTCGCAACTTGATTTTTTATCGGGCTATGGACCCACTGCGGGCTCGGATTGTAATGGTGATGAAAGTGTTGTTAATTAAAAAAATTGAAGCAAATGTCGGTTTGGTTCCTATTTTTTTGGTGCAAATGTCGCTTTGGGAACACATGTGGAAGGGGGGTGTTTGCTTTGCTTTTTTCTTTTTATCTTTGTCTTTCTTTGTTTTGCTTCACCATCTCACGCTCGGAATAGATCAAACCTAGCTCACGCTCTAAGGTACCATCTCTCCCTCTCCCTCTCTCGCAACTTGATTTTTTATCGGGCTATGGACCCACTGCGGGCTCGGATTTTAATGGTCATGAAAGTGTTGTTAATTAAAAAAATTGAAGCAAATGTCGGTTTGGTTCCTATTTTTTTGGTGCAAATGTCGCTTTGGGAACACATGTGGAAGGGGGGTGTTTGCTTTGTTTTTTTCTTTTTATCTTTGTCTTTCTTTGTTTTGCTTTTGTCCCCTTATTTTTTTTGTTTGTGCTGTACAACCAAGAAGGAGACATTTTATGTCTTTCTTTCGAAAATCAGCAAATATGCTCATATTCCCAAAAATGCCAAATCGTTTTTAGTTTAAGTTCGTTAAAAAAATTTAATCTCTGTTTTTGTTTTTCCCAATTAGTCTTTACATTGCTGTTTTTTTTTTTTGTCAAAATTTTGCAAAACCATACCAAAGTGTGCTTGGGTATGGGTGGGGTTGGGTTTAACGTCGTGATCCGCTCTATTTTTTTTCCTTTATAAATAGCTGTCCTGTGTTTGCATAATTTTTTTTTCCGTCGATCTTAAAAAAACACTACGTAAAGTGTTCCAAATTTTGGGTTCCAAATTTTTGTGTGCAAGTGAGATCAAAAATTAATTTATTCGGTTCCTATTTTTTTGGTGCAAATGTCGCTTTGGGAACACATGTGGAAGGGGGATGTTTGCTTTGCTTTTTTCTTTTTATCTTTGTCTTTCTTTGTTTTGCTTTTGTCCCCTTATTTTTTTTGTTTGTGTTGTACAATCAAGAAGGAGACATTTTATATCTTTCTTTCTTTGTTTTGCGTGGATCTATACGAAAATCAGCAAATATGCTCATATTCCCAAAAAGGCCAAATCGTTTTCAGTTTTATGCATCTGATTTTTAATTTGGTATTTTGAATCAAAATATCCAATTTCAAAATTGACAAGGTTTTGCCAAGGTTTGAAATGTTCTAAGATTTCAAAATCATAAAATGCCAATTGTTTTTCAGAAATGCCAATTTCTGACATAAGCCAATTTTTAGATTCTGTTTTTGGACTAGATTATGATAGTCGACGGATACATTTGCCATCGAAATTATGTTGTTCTACCAATAGAATCAAGTGCAATGGATCACCCGAAGTGGGCCATTGCTCGAAAGGTTTCGGGGTCACCTTTAGATTTTAGTCCGGATGACTTTGTTTTTTCTCAAGTCTGGATTTGGATTTTTATCATTGCTGATTTTTTCAGTTTCAGCAGGTTACTCGAACCCGAACTTGACCCGTAACTTGAACTCGACCCATTAAATAGATCAGTAGAATGATAATAATTATTATATCGGAAATTCAAATTTTCAGAAATGCCAATTGTTTTTCATAAATGCCAATTTTAAGTTTAAGTTCGTTAAAAAATTTTAATCTCTGTTTTTGTTTTTCCCAATTAGTCTTTACATTGCTGTTTTTTTTTTTGTCAAAATTTTGCAAAGTGTGCTTGGGTATGGGTGGGGTTGGGTTTAACGTCGTGATCCGCTCTATTCTTTTTCCTTTATAGATAGCTGTCCTGTGTTTGCATAATTTTTTTTTCCGTCGATCTTAAAAAAACACTACGTAAAGTGTTCCAAATTTTGGGTTCCAAATTTTTGTGTGCAAGTGAGATCAAAAATTAATTTTTTCGGTTCCTATTTTTTTGGTGCAAATGTCGCTTTGGGAACACATGTGGAAGGGGGGTGTTTGCTTTGCTTTTTTCTTTTTATCTTTGTCTTTCTTTGTTTTGCTTTTGTCCCCTTATTTTTTTTGTCTGTGCTGTACAACCAAGAAGGAGACATTTTATGTCTTTCTTTCTTTGTTTTGCGTGGATCTATACGAAAATCAGCAAATATGCTCATATTCCCAAAAAGGCCAAATCGTTTTCAGTTTTATGCATCTGATTTTTAATTTGGCATTTTGAATCGAAATATCCAATTTCAAAATTGACAAGGTTTTGCCAAGGTTTGAAATGTGCTAAGATTTCAAAATCATAAAATGCCAATTGTTTTTCAGAAATGACAATTTCTGACATAAGCCAATTTTTAGATTCTGTTTTTGGACTAGATTATGATAGTCGACGAATACATTTGCCATCGAAATTATGTTGTTCTACCAATAGAATCAAGTGCAATGGATCACCCGAAGTGGGCCATTGCTCGAAAGGTTTCGGGGTCACCTTTAGATTTTAGTCCGGATGAGTTTGTTTTTTCTCAAGTCTGGATTTGGATTTTTATCATTGCTGATTTTTTCAGTTTCAGCAGGTTACTCGAACCCGAACTTGACCCGTAACTTGAACTCGACCCATTAAATAGATCAGTAGAATGATAATAATTATTATAGTCAAGATACCAGGTGAAAAAACGAGAAACAATGCTTTTTTTCATAGTCCATGATATTGGCCAAACATACAATTCACAAGTGGTACAATAATGAGTATAAAGTCTGACACCGACATAATCTCTCTCTCTCTCTCTCTCTCTCTCTCTCTCTCTCTCTCTCTCTCTCACACACACACACACACACACACACACACACACACCACAAATGCACAGTACAAACACGAAAAATCTAATTTTGTGCTGGGAGAGTAAATAGGCTAAAATCAGAGTGTTGGTCTGACTTTAGTTATAAGGCGGTTGTGTTCATAACATTCAATTTTGGAGAGGTAAGGGTTAGAACCACGATCCACAACAACTTCATTCAGAATGTCAAATACTTTTCCAGGCATTGCTTTTCCATTTCGAATAATTTCACATCGTAGTAGCATACAGCATGTGATGCGAGAAACCCAAGAGATCCAAGATTAAAGGAGACCACAGGAGGAACTGCACCTCTGAACAAGTTCGATGCATGCAGAATGACACCATCACCTCCCAAACATGCCACAAAATCAACTCTCTCATGAAGGTCACTGCAGTGAACATAGGTGGAGGGCAATAGATCTTGAGATACAAGCACAATGCCAACTTATTCAAATATTTATCTTTTGGTCATATAACCTTTTCACCTGGTATCTTGACTATAAAAGGTTTGGACAAAGCCAAATCCTGGTATCTTTGTCTTTCTTTGTTTTGCTTTTGCCCACTTATTTTTTTTGTTTGTGCTGTACAACCAAGAAGGAGGCATTTTATGTCTTTCTTTCTTTGTTTTGCGTGGATCTATACGAAAAATATTTAGCACAAATAACAAACCGAGTTTAAATTACAATACTGAAAACGAGGATCTAAGATCAACTTCTCCAAATATGTAGTATCTCAACATATTTAAGTCAGGCTCCCATTGTTGACACTTGAAGGATAAATATCACCTATGTCTAGAGAAATATATTGCAAATTAACTATACCTTTCTTCTGCCTTTCTTCTTAGTTTTCTCCTCCTATTTCTTTGTTTCTTGCTGATCACTCCCAGAAAATTGCATCCATCATAACAATTCAATAATATTTTTAACAGGAAAATCAATATATTATGTTGTACTACAGAGGTCGTATGGGCACGCATGCATTCATGGCTTTCGAGAACAGATGGTATACCGTAGATGCCATGCTTCATCCCATGACGTTTGATACTTCAACGGGAAAAAGAAGACTCATATACCTGCGGACGTTTGACTCGATTCCTGAGGATGGGTTACAAAAAATTTACACGGAGATACGAAAAAATGGACAAAAGCAGACCATCGTTATATTTGCCGACCCCGTGAAAAATGAAATTGTACTAATTCGTCGTCTGCATTTGGGTGTTTTAGTATAAATGGAGCTTTGTAATGAATGAAAAATAAATTATTTTATCCTTATGTTGAGAAATAAAAAAATAACTGAAAGAGCGGGTCTTCCAGCGAATTTTGTGATTTCTGAAGTAGCTGCATAATTTTCTTCCATTTTCAATGTAACCTATATATAGAATTGAAATGATGCAACATAATTGCTAACTCGATATATTTATCAAAACTCATATCCTATTAATCTTCAAAATAAGTTTGGAGTAGCATTTTCTTGGAGTTCCATTTTCTTTATTGATGGTAATTTTATCACAAAAAAAAATCATGCACTAAAAGTCTTAACGATTAAAGATCTTTTTAGGTGCAACTATGGATCCTCTACCCTCACCCCCAGGTACACCGGAATATGTTCTTGCGACCCCTCCAGAGACACTAGCAGCGGGATGTGACCAAGAGGTGGTGGCCAATGAACCAACTCAATTTGAGGACATACCATTTCCAGCCCCATTAAATCAAATCGACGTGGCCTTCCATGATGTTGGCCCAAGTAACGTCACGTCAAAGGTACGATGTTAGTCCTTCATTATGTAAAAAAATTATATTTTTGTTCTTTAATAAAGTGTTGAAATCGTTTATTGGTTTACTTAGTATACTACTGATAAAATAGGTATACATTTTCATACCAAGTTTAAATTGTTTATTGGGTGACTTAGTATAATACCATTAAAAAACTATAAAATTTTTTCCCTCCAAGTTTACAAACTACCTTTAGATACATTTTTTAAAAAAAACAAAAATTTTATTGATATCTTATAATGAATCTATTAATAATTGTAATAGGCTCTTTATCGTCGAATGGAACGCGAGTCTTTTGAGATTCCAACATTGCAACTAGGGCAACAGAATAAAGCAAGAAATGAGACCGAGACAATATTTCAGTCACGCTCAGCGGGTCAACTTGCTAGGAGGCAAAGGGAAAGGGAGGAAATAGCCAAGGGAAAGGCCGTGACAATAATACCATTTCCCAATTTAGAACAATATCCAGCTGCAAATCTTGAAATACCAGATAACCATGTATTGCAACAAGAACACCGGAAGAAATCGAAAAATAATCCAGAGACATCGAGGCAAAGGAAAAATAATGAAAAACCTAAGGGAATGGCAGTGACAATAGTGCCAGCTAATAATTCAGAACAACTACCGGTTGAATATTCTGAGATGTTAGATAACCCAACACTGCAAAAAGGACGACAGAAAAAAGCAAGAAAAAATCCTGAAATAACGTTTCAGTCACGCTCAGCGGGTCAAATTGCTAGGAGGCAAAGGGAAAAAGAGGAAAGAGCCAAGGGAAAGGCCGTGACGATAATACCAGATAACCATACATGTCATTTACGTTCAATTGATCAACTTCCTAACAGCCAAAGAGAAAGGGAGGGAATAGGCAGGGCAAACACCGTAGCGATAAATTCAGTTGTCAATTCCGAACAACACCAGGTTACAAATCATGAGCCACTACTGGTTGACAATCCGGAACTACAGCTGATGCCCAACACGTAAGTTGTATATTTTAAATGTATACTTATCGTTTCTTACTTTCATTATCATTTGTAAGATGTAACAAAACCCGAATTGTAAAATTAAACTTAGAATTATTTTTTTTGGTATACAGAAATATAGAACTTGATGCAGTTGATGAGGATGAGGATGAGGATGAGGACTTGAATGAACTTATGTTACATAGAGAACAACTAGGTCGTCATTTTCTTGGTCGGATGGATGTCTTATGCCCGATGTGTTCGGCTTTGCACTTTATTGATGAGCGATTATCTAAATCCTCTATAAGGTCACCAAAATTTGGTACATGCTGTCTCGAAGGGAAAATCAAACTACCATTGCTTAGGGAGCCACCCCGGCCGATTAAAGATTTGTTCGACAGTGACGATAGTCGTTGTAGATCGTTTCGGCTCCATGCTCGCGAGTACAACAATGCGAACGCATTCACAAGCCTCGGAGTTCAAAGAGATTCACGTGTTATTAATGGCCGAGGACCTAGACCGTTCACGATACATGGCGAACTTCGACACCAAACAGGTGCATTATTGTCAAGACCAGATCAAACCCCATCATATGCCCAGTTGTATATCTACGATCCTGCACAGGCCTTACAATTTCGAGAAAAAAATAATGAAAAACTCGATCGTTACATTCTTCATATTATACAAGACACTCTGATTGGTTGCAATCCCTTTATCGCCAAGTTCAAAAGAGCACACGAATTATTGAGTTTAGTGGATAATGAAGAGACAAATATTCATGCTTACTTGCATTATTCCAAAAACAATGACCGACGACGTTACAACATGCCCAGCTCTGATGAGATTGTGGTGGTTCTGCCAGGAGACGGGACAGAATACTCGAAAGTGCGAGATATTAAACTTTACTTGCGCAGTGAACAATCGTTAATGACCATCAGCGAGTGTCATCCAGCGTACCTGCCACTCCATTACGTGCTTCTTTTTCCATACGGTGAGCTGGGGTGGCACGAAGGTATGAAGAAATGGGACACAGTTAGAAATGAGCCAACAAATACAAGACTGACGCAGATGGACTACTATTGCTACCGACTGTTCCAACGACCTCAAGAATACTCAACGATCCTCAGAGCATCTAAGTTGTTCCAAGAGTTCATCGTCGATGCTTGGGCAGCGACGGAGCAGAATAAAATGAACTGGGCCAGAGAAAACCAAAAAAAGCTTCGTGCGGAGCTGTATCAGGGCTTGACCGATATTGCCGCCCAAGGCCTTGATCCCAATCAAGTCGGAAAAAGGATTATCCTACCGTCCACACATATCGAAAGTCCACGCCATATGTTCGAGATATTTCAATACTCCATGGCAATCACACGGTACAATCATCATCCAGATATATTCCTAACTATGACTGCAAATCCTAAATGGGACGAGATTACACAAGAATTGATTGGTGGTCAGAAGTCGACAGATCGTCCGGATTTAGCTTCTCGAGTTTTTGAATTGAAGAGAAAAGCACTGATGAAGGAGATAAAGGTTAACGGGATTTTCGGTAAGGAAGTTGGCCACGTCTATACTATCGAGTTCCAGAAGCAAGGCCTACCGCATATGCATGCGTTGATATTTTTACGTTCTCAGGATAAGATTCGAAACTCTACGGATGTGGACAAGGTGGTACGAGCAGAGCTGCCGAGCCGCGATGATCCAGATCTGTACCAAACAGTCACCACATGTATGATACATGGGCCTTGCGGTACCAGAAACAAGACAGCACCCTGTATGGAGAACGGACGATGCATAAAGAGATATCCACGTGACTTCTGTGATGCAACTACAATGGATCAGGATGGGTATCCCATCTACCGTAGACGCGACACCGATAGCTTTCGTACACGTGATGACCATCTAATTGATAATCGAGATGTAGTGCCATATAATCCGTACCTAACAAGAAAGTTCAACTGTCATATCAATGTTGAGGTCTGTGCCGGGTTGCGGTGCGTTAAGTACATACATAAGTACATCTACAAGGGGCATGATCGGACTACGATTGTTGTAGGAGGGGTGGACGAGATAAAGGATTACCTTGATGCCAGGTACATTGGTCCAACAGAGGCAGCATGGCGGCTGTTCCAACACTCAATGCACGAAGAAATACCAAAAGTCGAGCGACTCGCTATTCATCTACCGGGTGAGCATCGAGTTCTGTTCAATCCTAACTTAGAAATGGAGCAAATTCTTCAGGATGCCAGTACCCAGAAGTCTACTTTGACTGCTTTTTTTGAGTGTTGTGCGGTAAACCAAGACGCTCGCAACCTGACATATCAGGAATTCCCGCAATATTTTGTGTGGAATAAGTCACAAAAGAAATGGACCCAACGAAAATCAGGCTTTGCGATTGGCAGGATGTTTTTTGCAAGTCCTAGCTCCGGCGAGAGGTATATGTGCCTTCTACTGATCGTCGTTCGAGGCCCAACGTCTTTTGAAAGCTTGCGTACTGTTGACAATGTATTGTATAATACATTCAAGGCTGCGTGCGTCGCGAGGGGATTGCTAGAGCATGATGAAGAGTGGATCCAGTGTCTTGAAGAGGCATCGATAATGAATACCGGACACCAATTAAGGAGGCTATTTGCCGTCATTCTTCTACAGTGCTCACCGATCGAACCACATACTCTATGGAGGCGATTCCACGAAAACATCTGTGATGACCTGTCTCACAGAATACGCACCTCCTTTATGATCGCGGAGCCAAGTGAACATCAGGTTGAGGACTACGGACTTTACCTCCTTAATCAGTTACTTACTGAGTCAGGTAAGAGTTTGGTCGACTTTCCCCAAATGCCAATTCCTACAGCAAACTGGTGCAGAGTGCTGGGTAATAGACTAATCATCGAGCACCGACAACTACAACATGATGCCGAACAGTCTGATCCCCAAGTGAATATCGAAAAGCTGAATGCCTGTCAACGTGGTGCTTTCGAGCGGGTCATTTCGTCGGTTACAGATAGAAGAGGCACAACGTTCTTCCTAAACGGCGGAGCCGGGACCGGGAAGACTTTCCTATACAATACCTTGGCAACAATGTGTCGAAGCATTGGTCATATCGTGGTCACCGTCGCGTCGTCTGGGATTGCGTCGCTTCTTCTACTAGGCGGACGGACTGCGCATTCCACGTTCAGCATACCGCTCGATGTCATGGATAATTCCGTATGCGGGTTCAGCAAGCAGTCGATCCAAGCAGAGCTCCTACAACAGGCTAAGTTGATCATATGGGATGAAGTGCCGATGCAGCACAAGTATTGCGTTGAAACCGTCGATCGGACGCTGCGTGACGTACGCGAGGTCGACAGGCCATTCGGAGGCATTACTGTTGTACTTGGCGGTGACTTTCGCCAGATATTACCGGTGATACCGAAGGGTACGCGCGAGCAGATCATTGCCGCTACTCTCCGCCGATCATCGATATGGAAGTATGTACAAGTGCTAACTCTTACAATCAATATGCGCTTGGCTTCAGGGAACAATCAAAACATTGCTTTTGCAGAGTTCTTACAGCAGGTATTGACTAGATTCAATTCCAATAATCAATTTTGATTATTGTTCTATATTGTTTGTACGCATTCTAAAAGTTCATGTGTATGCCTTGCGATATCCCTCATATATTCCAGGTTGGCACAAACCCGCAAGAGGAATTGGAAATACCATCGGAGATGCGCAGGTGCCCCACATTGCATGATCTGATCACCAGAGTGTACCCAAACCTAGACGTGATCGAGGTCGTTACGCCTGGATACCTGACGGAGCGGATTATACTGTCCGCAAGAAACGACGACGTTGACATGATCAATCGTGCAGCGTTAGACCAGTTTCCTGGGGAATCCAAGTGCTACTTCGCAGCAGACTCGATTACAGAGGACGAAAACGATCGGAATATTACATCCCGATACCCCCTTGAGTTCTTGAACTCACTAAACCCCTCAGGATTACCACCGTTCAAGTTGGAGCTCAAGGTAGGAAGTCCGATCATACTTCTTAGAAATATCACTCCAAAAGATGGTCTTTGCAATGGCACACGACTCATGGTGTCCAGATGCGCGACGTGTATCATCGAAGCAAGGATTCTTACCGGCGATAAAGCTGGCAACCTGGTTTTCATCCCAAGGATATCCTTGACCCCGTCAAATTCAGAGATCCCAATCAACATGACAAGACGCCAGTTCCCGGTACGACTAGCGTACGCTATGACAATCAACAAGTCTCAGGGACAGTCCGTGTCAGTCGTCGGTGTTGATCTACGTACTGTGGTATTCACTCATGGACAACTGTATGTGGCACTCTCCCGATGCACGAATTTTGAATCCGTCAGCGTCCTACTCCCGAAAGAAAGTCCAAACAGCACGACAAATATTGTCTACCCAGAGGTTCTATTGTAAATCAAAGGTAGGATTCGATGCGCACACAAATTTTTTAATATTATTCTTTGTGATAGTACGTTCGATAATTTCTAACTCGATGCATCGTTAAATTTCAGGAGTGCCTCATCTGCCACGATACTAGACGAGTGGATTGCCTGAGGACCTGCTGCCTGTGTGACTACACTGCCCACACGTAAGGAAACCTCTCAACCTGCTGCCTATGTGACTACACCGCCCAATACTGCCTGTGTTTCAGACAAATTATTATTTTCAACAGGTACTGCATCAAGGACGAGGACTCATCTCCTTCGAAGGGTTGGCTTTGCCCAATGGAAAAGGCTATACTCGATACTTTAGCACACGATGCCGCTTAGAGATAATAGCTTTGATCTCAAATGTTTAAATGTTTTGGTAGGATCGATATTTTACAGACTAGCACCTAAGCATTAGAATGTGAGAAATTAACTATGTTGTCGTGAGCAGAGAAATTAATATAACTGCTATTAAATGCTGCTTGGGTTGATTTTAGTTTGATTAGTGTGAAAAACGAGAAACAATGCTTTTTATTTGGATCTCTGCCCTCCCATTAACCCACAAGCTTTTTTTGTTCATAGTCCATGATTAGTGTGAAACAATGCTGCTTGGGTTGATTTTAGTTTGATTAGTGTGAAAAACGAGAAACAATGCTTTTTTTGTTCATAGTCCATGATATTGGCCAAACATACAATTCACAAGTGGTACAATAATGAGTATAAAGTCTGACACCGACATAATCTCTCTCTCTCTCTCTCTCTCTCACACACACACACACACACACACACACACACACCACAAATGCACAGTACAAACACGAAAAATCTAATTTTGTGCTGGGAGAGTAAATAGGCTAAAATCAGAGTGTTGGTCTGACTTTAGTTATAAGGCGGTTGTGTTCATAACATTCAATTTTGGAGAGGTAAGGGTTAGAACCACGATCCACAACAACTTCATTCAGAATGTCAAATACTTTTCCAGGCATTGCTTTTCCATTTCGAATAATTTCACATCGTAGTAGCATACAGCATGTGATGCGAGAAACCCAAGAGATCCAAGATTAAAGGAGACCACAGGAGGAACTGCACCTCTGAACAAGTTCGATGCATGCAGAATGACACCATCACCTCCCAAACATGCCACAAAATCAACTCTCTCATGAAGGTCACTGCAGTGAACATAGGTGGAGGGCAATAGATCTTGAGATACAAGCACAATGCCAACTTATTCAAATATTTATCTTTTGGTCATATAACCTTTTCACCTGGTATCTTGACTATAAAAGGTTTGGACAAAGCCAAATCCTGGTATCCTTGCAAATATATCGTGTACATCGGGTTCAACAATAACATTCATTTTCTCTTGATAATACAGGAAGGATGCAACCTGCAAATCCAGAAGCAGAAGTTGAAATAGCTGAGCACAAAAGAAATGTAGATCGTGAAAAACATTTTTTTTTAAAATGATCAATACCCAACACGAGATGACACAGTCGAAAAATATATATACCTCATTTTTTACCACATTTACTCTATCACTAATGGTTGAAGCCGAAGCTGCTTAAAGATGCAGAAAACCAGTCATCTCAAAGATGTGTTTTCTAAACTGCTGATTGTTTCCCACCCAAAGAAGAAAGAACTTGGAGTCATATTATTGATACTGGACAAATGAAAATATTCCATTAATATACTACAATAACTTGGATCTCTGCTCTCCCATTAATATACTACAATAATGCGTATCTATCTATCTATCTAATGAAGTGCTATTCAACCCAGTGTGTCCCCAATGGTTGGCGCGATTCACGTCGCTTCCTATCACAGCGTCACGTAGCCTGCCGGTCCGGGTTGAATGGTCTTGGCTGGGTGCATGGGGCAACGGACGGCTGTGATCAGACATGTCAATCAGGCTCAAAGGGGAAAAAAAAACTGGAATCAGAGGTGGAGGTGTGGGAGCTCATGAGAAAGGCTTTGATTATGCTTTGCCTTTGCAAGGCCTTTTTCCAAAGGTCCAAGATCCAGAACTACTTCCGCTTTGGAATTTTCATGTGAACAGTTGGACCAATGGCAAGAGCTTCAAAGCGATGTACTCAATATTGCTCTAATTTTCTACAGCTTTAAATCTCTTAGCCATGAATTGTTTTTGACTCATTCTATGCATGTTATTGCATAGAATGGAAAATAATATATCTCCATATTTCATTATCAGATTGTTCCAATATTTTAGTCCATGTTGATCTTGAGCTAAATTTCATGGAGGGAGGGGCAAAGTGTAATTTACTATACCACTTCATAGCCGTTTGATGCACCATACTTGATGATCACAGTTGTCTGTTGGAATCATATCCAATCCATGGTTCACACTTATCCCCAAAATGGACAAACTGAGTGCAATTTTGTTACCGAATTGATTTGTTGTGTTTGCTTACGACCCAAAAAAGGGCTCAAAAAATTCACAACACGATATAACTGAAGCAAAAGCAGTATTTTTGCTACCCGATTGATTTGCTGCATTTGCTTGCGACCAATCTTGGTGTGCCACATCATCCATTTAAAGGGCACGATTTGGCCGTAAGCAAGTGCAGCAAACCCACTGTGTATCTAAAATACTTTCTTGCTATGGGATGGTAGAAACATCCAACCAAGTCCTCCAACGACTTTTTTTGTCCTCCACCAGCCCCCCTCGAATGTGCTTTGCCATTGAAAGCGGCTGTTGCAGTATCGACAGGATGTCACTGTTGAATGTGGTCGCTGTCAAAACGATTTTTGACTCCCCCACCGAAAATTTGCTCCCCGCCAAAATTGTTTGGCTGCCGAAGGCAGCCGTCCAAGTGCAGGCACTGCTCGGGCAATCTGCTGCTACTTAGGCCGGATGTGTTTTTTAGCGACGGTGGCGGTGGCTGTCGATGGAGGATGTGAGAACTCCGAACATTACCCTGGGGGTGTTGCCACCGAAGGCGATCGTTGCATTTCCAAAGTTGTCGAAGGTGGCCACGAAATATTATCACCTTCCATAAAATAATGTCACCGCTCATGAAATATTGTTATTACCCTCGAAATATTGTTCTCTCCATCAAAATATTATTGCCACTCTCGAAATGTTTTGTTGGCACTTTTAAAATATTGTCACCTTCCTTGAAATATTGTACCCGTCCTCGAAATCCTTTGCGTGTCGACAGACACAGGTCACCAAAACAGCCCGGCGATTAGTTAAATGGGTTTCTCTGTGTGTGTGTGTGGGTGTGTGGATGTGACTTGGGGGGACAGATGATGGGGCAGATAAATGGGGTAGAAGATTTGTATTCGGGGGTTCGGGGGGCGGGGTGGGCGGAGGTGGCTCGCTTTGTGCCAATCGGGGGCGTGTCTTGCTGCCGAAGGCAGCCCATTGCATTGCTGACAGGTGTGTTGCCGTCGAAGGCGGCCCGCTGCAGTGCCGACAGGCACGGGCATGAACTAGTGATAAAATAAGACAAGGTGTGTTAAATTTTTTTGAAAATGGAAACTAATTATATATTTTTTGGATACGAATAAAACTTCCCTTTTAAAACAAGGCGGCTCAGTTTTTGGACATCTGGCACATCACAGCCGTCCAGTGCAGACCGGATTGAACCCTAAACCCTAAATCGGGGTAATCGGCTCAGCTGGAGTAAAGAATTGGGCCAGTAACAAGGCCGTACCACTTAGGACCGTGCGATGCAGAAGCAGCGTCCACGATGCACAAAGCGCTTCCTTCGAGAACGGTCAGCACCTGCATCTTGGCCGGTTATTCAGCATCGTACAGTCCTTGGCGCCACCCGCCACTTACCGGCTGTTTCCGTTACTTGAGCAAAACCGATCGCCTCTCCAAATCGTAAAGCCTTTTTAAGATGAAAGGGGGCTGAGAGGTCCGGGGTGCAAGGGCTCCCAAGAAAAACCCTAGCCTCCACCACGCGATCCCCAAATCGACCGTGTAAGCTGCTCATCAGGTTCGCAGTTCACTTCTCTCTGTCTCCTGTCAACCTATCCTTCGATGCAATGAAGAACGAGGATCATGAGTTGATCGCCGGATCCAACTCCGGCGGCATGAAATCCCATCACCTGGCTCGTATTCTCTGAGCATCAACCTATATTTTTCGTTTTTTTATCGATTTAATTTCTTCAAAAAAAAAAAAAACGAAGGACCTATGGAGGAATCGCTTTGACACCAGATGCGATTTCGCCCAAGTTTGCCTTCTGAAATAGAGCCGATGGCGTGATTTCGGATCTCCCGCCGCGCTTTCGGCGCTGCGATCTGAGTCCAGTATTCTGATTTCCGATCAGATCCGGCCTTCACACATGAACATAGTTGGTTGGAGTAGGAAGCGAAGGTCCCAGCAGAGGGGGTTGGATCTCCGTGGTTGAGACCTCTCTAACGATATCAGTGCATCCTTCGCATAGGAACGGAGGTAGATCCGGCCGTTTCGTAGGACGCATGAACGATCTAGGGTTTTCATGCTGTCTGGAACCCTCGGCTACATGAATTCCTCCTTACGGGTTGTTTTGCCGTTTTAAATGTATTTTAGGAAAGCACTCATCGGGCTATATAAAACTAGACTCATGTTAACTGTGACAATTCTAAGGTAAAAATTTAGATAAAAGATTACCATATAATTAACAAATATTCATCTAATTAAGTGATATTTACTGATAGCAATACATATCGTAAGTAGATCTGTTTTAAATATTTTTCAAAATCAAATGTTACATAAATTGATCTTTGTAAAGTTAAAGACACTTTTAGTGGTTGTTTGCGTCTGATAAAGTGTTTTTTTCATTTTATCACTGTACTTTTATATGACTTTTGCTTTTGAAAGTAACTCAGTTTGTCTATGTGAAATTTTAATTTTGAAAGCGGCATGTGGATTATTTAAAACAGTAAATTGTCATTTAATTTGATATATGTCATTTATTTATAGGGCTTTTTCTCAAAATATTATTAAAAAAATAAATATATGACTAAATAGTGGTTGACCAAAACTATTTACCAACCTAGCTCTCTGACAGCCATGTGGCATTTTTTTGGTATAAGTAAAACCTGGTATTTGGATTACCGGGTTTAAACCCGATATTCCGGATACCGGGTTTACTCGAAAATCCAACGAGAAAACGGCAAGTATGGAACCATGGTAACCAGAAAACGGCTAAGAATGGGTTAAACTCGGTATCCAGAATATCGGGTTTAAACCCGGTAATCCAAATACCGGGTTCTACTTAAAACCACAAAAAAATCCCGTGCTCGCTTTACAGCTTTGACATGCCATGTGGCTGTCAAAGCGCTAACTTGGTAAATAGTTTTGATCAACCGCTATTAAGTTAAATATTTATTTTTTTAATAATATTTTGAAAAAAAAACCTTATTTATATGGTAGTATTGTACTCAAATTTTAGTCACAATAAATCTAGTTTTGGATAGCCCTACAACTAGATTCTGAAAATATAATTTTTTAAAATTTTGATATATATAAAGTAATGTATTTTTAAAATAAAAAATTCTTCTTTCAAGAAAATATAATTGAAAGATCAGATATATGTTGGAGTGGGCTCGCTAGATGTTTGCCATGTATAGAAGTTTGTTGAATAAGTATTAAGCAGGCTAGCTTATGAGTTTTGATAGGTGTTTTTTTCCCCCCCAGTTTTTTGCTTATTTTTATTTTTTTATTCCACTCACCTTTGATTGTCTTTTTTGTTTTATATTGTTATTTTAATTACCTAGTTGGATAGGAAGGTTCAATGTTTTAGAAAGTGGCAGGTGGACCTAAGGCGATAAGGGATTTACACAGCGGTATGGTGGAAGGTGGAATGTGAATGAAAATGCCTAGGTGGTCGACCTGAGATCGAGGCACCCAAAATTGGATAAATCATTTTACTTGGTATTTTCATAACTATTATGTTTACAGTGTCAATCTTTCTTTAGGAGTTTGTAATGACTCATGGAGGTGCTATCATCATTTTTTCGGATTGTCCAATGGGGTCAAGTGAGCTACTACCCACTAGTGTACTCCAAGGTCACACAGGTAACAATAAAAAGAGTTAAATTCATTAAAAATATTGATAGGTTTCTATAAACATTCTATATCATGAAAAGAACAATCTTAGGACTAATTAGCAATCAATAAACCTGGCGAAGTATATAGTCTCTAGATAGGCAATGTGCCTTGATCCATATCTTATCATTCCTAATAATGTTTTGCTTGGTTTTCTCTCCTACTATACGATTTTTTTTTACTTTAATTTATTCCTTTGAGAATCCGACAACTTTGCTATGATGATCTGCTAACATGTAAGAAGAACTCTTCAACAGAATAGTTCGTCGATGAAGTATTCTTGTTACGCTTGGCTTCTGAGCAGTCGTTGGTATTCTAAGATGTTTTATTTTGATGAGAAAAGCTATTAAGCCCGAAGGTTTTCCTGATTTCGCCTGCCTGATTGACATGGCAGCGTGCAACTGGCGGCTGAAACCCACCAACGACATTTAAGCCTTTTACTCCAACAGTTGCACGCTGCCACTTCAATCGGGTTCAGCGGAATCGGGAAAACCTTCAGGCTGAGTAGCATTGCTCAATTTTGATAGTTTCCTTCGAACTTCAAGATTACATTATAGAAATGCAAGAATGCAGTAAATTTCTCATTTTTAGGAGGGTGATGAAAATGAATTAATTGCCCCCGGCTATCTAGATCAGCAAGTACGGCGGATCTGCTGGCTCTTGGGTTGTTTTTTTTTTTTTTTTTTTTCTCTTCTGCTGTTTGCCTGAAATTCCACCAAAGGTTCAGAAAACTTGCGCTTGATGTGCCTTAATGTCTACTTTTCAGGAAGTTGACACGAGGAACAATCTGCTGGTTTTTTGGTTGCAATTGTTGTGTATAGGTTGTGTTTGGCTTGCATAAGCAACCAACTCAAGCTCTTGGATTTGGATAGATTTTGGATTCGACAGGCTGCATATACTAGCTAAAATTAAGCAATGTAAACAATGTGTAACCTAAATGCAACGGGTTGCGTGTGTTGTGTTTGGTTTGCATATGTAGATATCTTGAGCTAAAAGGATGAAAACTCAAGATCTTGTGTTCAAGATTGTGCGTCTTGGTCGAATGAAGCCCTGTGGTGGTTGTGTATCCAAGCCAAACACCAAAAATTCGCATTTTATAAAAGCTAAAACAAAGAAAATTTATGATTTTGCGTTCTAGATTTTGTATTTGGATTCGTCTTTAACTACATAGGTGCCCCTGATCTATCTTATAAGTGTTGTGACTTGGGCGTAAGAGAGGTGTGGAGGTATGTTTGTGCAGCAGCAAGAGTGCAAGGGCGACTACCCCATCTTTACAGGTTATGTAGATCATTTGTTGCCAAAGCTATGTTTGTCGGAGACAGAGAGACGAGTGGGAAGTTTTGTTGCTTGCCTTTGTTTGGCACGTGTGGCGAGAGCCGCTAGAGTTATCCAACAAATGCTGCTATGTGGATGAGGTGGTTGGATGTATTCGATGATCTGGTCGAGTGGAGCGTGGGTATCCCTGCCGACCTATTGGGTAGCTTTCATGTAGTATGTAATTGTCGCTAAACCTTTCCTTTGGTGCCTAATTATTAAACCGGTTTGGGTCAATGCCTAATCCTCCACACCGAGGCATCTCAAAAAAAAAAAAACATTTGGATTATTTTTGGTTTGAGTTGATTGTGTATGCAAGCCAAACCTAAAAAAAATGTAAGCCAAACAATTTGTATCGAATGATGCCCTAGGCTCTAAGCTATAAGACCAATACCATGAAAACTTTAGATGGGTGAGATAAAGAGATGAAAGATAGATGAATTGGAAGTAAATATGATCTCACTTAAAGAGATAGTTGCCCTATAATTAATATGTGATAATGTCAAAATAGGTGAATGTATACCCAGGATGGGGACTGTTGGGGGTAGCTGAAATCCCATATCTTTGACAACATTGTATCAGACAGGTAAAGATCGTAGGAGAGCCCGTCCAGGAGTTGAAACCTTCAGACCCCGGTATCCGAATGCGTCAAAAGCTCGTCACCCGCTCGTGCAGGAGTTCGCCCACACCATGAATCTTTCTATGGATCTCATAGACTTCAGGAATCCCAAAGATGTGAAGCTCGCACAGGAGCGCGCCCACGCCTCCCCAGCTCGCAGAGGAGCTCGCCTCCAGCTCGCGCAAGAGGTTACCCCCAGCTCGCGCAGGATCTCGCCCCTCAGCTCGATTGGGAGCAAGATCCACATTGGGGTGTATGGACACCTTGTATCTGTGTGCAGAGCATGCACCCGGCCCATACAAGAGCTTGCCTCCAGCTTGCATAAGAATCTTTGCCAAAGAAGAAACTTAAAGATAGCATCAACGAACACCGGAAGAACGCTCAAGGAGGTCGCCAGGCCGCTCCCAGTGTCGAAGAGGTCGCCCTCTCCGGAGCCCGACTCTTGACAAGGATGGAAAAGGTGGAGCATTGAGGGCGAGCTCGCCTTTGCTTCCTCCTTAAGGTCGCCCTAGTAAGGCGCGGCATAAAAGCCGCCAGGTGTCAAAACCCCTCAAAGGCTACGTGGACGATTGTAGTCCACAGAAGCCCGCCCGAGTCGGTTTGAAACCTCCCAGATTTGAACATTTCAGAAGAGCCACCTGGCAGCGACAAGACAAGTACGCTCCCCCACTCCACCGCCTGGCGAGCTAGACGACAAGGGCTGTCAAGAGCCCATGTGCCAAAGGCCCATGTGGGACGGAACGTGGGGGTCTAGAAGGTGCCAGAAGGAGCAGTCAGGTGTCGCATCCGGATAGGTCGCAAAAGGCTATAAAAGTGTCATCCCCGGCTCCAAAGTACAGGTTCGAAACCCTCATCCCTACCACTTTCGTTTACGTCCGGAATCCATCAATCACCTGAGACTGAGTTGAGCGTCGGAGGACCTGCGCTCCTAAGGGAGCCAGCCGTTCTTACGTTTTTCTTCGTCTTGCAGGGAGACCGCTCGAGCCAGCGAAAAAGATCCCCAAACAAGGACTAGCCCTGTCGAAACCAAAGTACACAAATCAGAGTACTGATTTAACAATTAGAGGAAAACTTTGAGATTTTGAGCACTTATGTTTTATATTCGTCTGTCTGTTGGAGGGAGAAATCGTAAAATAGCTACATTTCGCTCGAAGCCAAAATTAACTTGTCGAAATGGACGGCGCACCAATCAAAAATCTGGTTTAAAAATTAGATTATAATCTAATTTCTTAACAGGGAAAACTGATCCAATATGATTATCCATCCTGATCTGATCCTAGCAACGTAACCCAAAACACTCGCTAACTCATTATAATTGTACTCATTTAATATTTTTTTTATTGTTTTAATATTAATTATGGATGTTAACAAAATCAATAAATATATTTATTTATTGTAGGAGGAGCAGCAACACCGTCGATGCCAAGGAGGCTGAGTGCGGGGCCAAGGGTGGGAGTATAATTTTTTTTGTAAAAGTACTTTTGTAATATTTTTTGAATAAAATTTTACGACATTGTGGTAATTTGTTGTGGTTGTGAAGATTGGTGAGCTCGTTAAATTCAAATGTAAGATCTTGCATTTGGGTTGTGTTTGGATTGAATTGTTTGTACATAGAAGCAATTACACTGACAGAAGACAAGGGACGCAAAGCCCACATCACCAGCAAGACACAGACGTCGGAAAACCGCCACACACCGGTTGCACCAACAGGCAGCTGCTGCATCGATCCAAACGAGGGGCGTTGAGTCGAGCAGGAGGGGTCCGCACGCCCCATGGGAGAGCCGAATGCCGAAATCCATCGACGCCGACGACATCCAAGACGGCTTAGGCCAAGCTATACAACACCTAAACTCTACAGAGGGGAGGGGGAGAGAAGAACACCGATATCTACATGGGAAAGGGAAAGTGCCCCATGAAAAAGTTGAACATCAAAATCCATCGACGCCTAAAACACCAAAACCCTACATAGGGAAAGGAGAGAGAGGAACACCGATATCTACACGGGGAATGAAAAATGACCCATGAGAAAGACAAAAATCAAAATTCGTCGACGGCGACGAAGTCCAAGATGGCCTAGGCCAGGATGTACAACACCAAAATCCTATATAGAGAGAGAGTGGAGAGAGGAACACCAATATCTACATTGTGAAGGGAAAGGGAAACCAAAATCCAATCCAAGAGGAAGATCCATCGAAATCCCGGGCCTCCACCGTGCAATTCAACCAATACAATTCAAAGGTAACTCAAATGCAAGAAGCCTCACTGGGGTTGTGTTTTGCTTGAGTTGGCTGCAGAAGCAAGCCAACCACAACCAATGACAGCACAAACGCTGTGTTTGGCTTGCAACTTGTTTGGTTCCGTGCAATAGGCACTACAGGATGCAGTGGGGACGTAATGTGTGCAGTTGGAACACGTAGCTTTTTGCTTCGTGTTACAGCTTCACGTTATTGTATGGGATTTTGTATAGGCAGGAGTTGGAACTACTTCGGTTTTCAGAAACTGCAACTAATCATGACAAACACAACGCAAATGCTAGATCATGTCAAGCACAAACGAGTTCAGAACTCCAGTTGGTCGGGCCCAGTGCTCATGACAGCCGCACAAGGCCGATGAAGTGATATCCATTTTTGGTTCGCCAGCCATCGCGTGGTTGTCATGCTCGCGGATCCACCGGGAGGAGATCTGAACTCAGCACAAACCTACGTAAACTTTGGCCGTGTTTATCTGAAGTTGGGTGCGCAATGAAGGGAAATGCGACTCAAAGCAAGATCTTGAATTTGGGTTTGGTTTGGCCCGCGGGCATTGCTTTTGACACGATTGGTACTCTGTGTTGCAGATTGTTACTCTACTAAAACTAGTATAGAAATCACTGTACCAGGTTTTTGTCAATAAATCTAATATTTGAACAGTATAACAATTTCAAGATGTGGTATTCATTACTGTATTCGACATGCAATTTATGTAAGCAAGAAATTTGAAGCAAACCTCCTGAGCTTCTGTAGAATTTCACCTCATGGAACTAATAAGATAACACTGAAATTCCAAATGATGAATGCAATTCAGGCATACAGCTAGACGAAATTCTGCCCAATTTGTCAAGTTGGTGCCACATAGTTGACCTCGCTTGATGACTATTATTGTTGCTGCTTCTGCAGCTGTCGCAATTGGGAGAATCTGAAGTACTCTACAGACTCCCAACTTTGCAATCCAAATCTTTCAAATCCCTCCGGCATTCTTTGAATAGTATATATATAAGGAGAACTAGAGATTTTGTTAGTCAGTCAGAGAATTATCAAGTTTTAGTCGGTTACATAGAGAGAGAGAGAACTCAGTGTGAGGATCCTTATGATCGAGGTAGCATCAGCAAATAGCCTTGCAGATCCATTATTAAAGTCTGTACCGATAAAGTGTCTACGTAGAGGACAAGGGCATTGGGGTCGATATTAATTGGCATTGAGAATAAGTGAGAGATTGTTAAAACTGGTGATGTTCTAGATGTCAATTCCATATTAGTTTTGACATTAAGATCAATAAATAGTTTGATGATGAGACAGTCTCATGTTTGATGCATTATACATTGTTACTAATGTATTATTGTTTTATAAGATGCACACAAATCCATTAGGTATGACTAAGGTAATTGAGGTATGTGGATGAGATTCACATACAAAAAGTATAAGGTTACCATAATATTATACCTGATAAGGTTCGCAATCGGGGATAGTACTTGCCATTCTATCTGTAAGACTATAACACTATAGGCTTTCACTTAGTAAGAGTGTTTATCTTAGCCATCAGAGTAGTGCCTCCGAGTAAATAGTGCCGGTGTGTTTGAAATGCACTGACAATGTTTTAAAAAACAGAAGGCGGAAGGCAGGTGGTCAAGTGGTTTCAAGACGGAAGGCGGGTGGTCAAGTGGTTTCAAGACGGAAGGCGGACGACTAGGTGGGCACCCAGAGAAAAAGGCGGGCGCCCACCTATATAAAATATATTCTATACGTATGTATATATATAAATTCATAATTCTATATAAAAAAACAATAATAGAAAGTTTTACATATGCAAACATCAAAACAACCGATCTGAATATAAAAGTTTTATGAAAATGAAGGAGGGGATTGGGTGGGGTCAAGGTTGACTACGAGGCAGGGGAAAGAGAGCAGCTTTTGAGCCTTTGGGATATCTAGGATATCTAGTTATGTAGTGAAAAGGGAGGAGAGGATCGAGTGGGGTCGGGGTTTTATGAAAAATTATTACTAATCTACCCGCCTAAAGCCCACATGCCTGGAGCCTGCTTGGAACCCGCCTAGGCGCCCGCCTGCTGAAGTGGAGCGGCCAACCCCTAAAAACGCCTAGGCGGCCGCCCGAACTGCTTTTTAGAACAGTGTGCACTGACTATGTTCACTAGAAGAATATACCATATAAATGATTGTCATATGATGATGCGCTTCTCATCTGCTGATTCCATAAACTCTCAATACTCAAGTGTTTGTGAACTCAGGCTTACCCTTGTCACTTTGAGTTATAATTCAGTAAGACCGCTTTGTTGGTCAACGGTTAGTAATCGTAGGTGGCTTACGTTTTGTGAACTCAAGCTTAGCCTTGTCACTTTGAGTTATAATTCAGTAAGACCGCTTTGTTGGTCAACGGTTAGTAATCGTAGGTGGCTTACGTTGAGTACTTGGGAACATATTCATCGTCGATGAATGCTAAACTCTATCAGAAAGACAGTATCCCCTTAAGTAACTCTCATGAAGTATGACAACTCGAACTAGGTACCTACGCAAAAGTTTTGATAACAGTTTATCAAATGAATTTCAAATAAAATATTATTATTTCATAATAAATGTTTGAAAATTAAAAAGTTGTTTCATCAGTGATCATGTGGAAGAAGCTGTAACTTAAAGGACATGATCTACAGTGTGCACCAGGTAGGATAGTTGATGCTCACGGTCAATACAAGGGTCTATGTGCAAATTAGTAGGAAATGGCAATTGTGTACTTTTCAATTACCACAGAGTGTCATGGCTTGATACTAATTCTAGCCATGATTAATTAGATAAGGATGTGATCTTGTAATGACAAGAATCCTAATCTAACTTGAGACAAGGTGTTCGAGTCCTAACAGATTCCAACTCCTAACCTTCGCCGCTGTCCAAGAACGAGTGTTAGTCATGGTCTCATTCATGCTAACTAAACCTCTAATTCATATAGGGATAGCTTCATAAAAAGTAAGGATTCTCATGTTAACTAGGAGTCCTAGTTTAACTAGGATCCGAAATTATCAAGTAGTGGGAGTTCTAACCTTCCTATTATTTCTCTAAGTGACCTAGTCCTAAAGGGGAATTATTTGATCAAAATTTAGTCCTATAAGGCCTTATAATGGCCAGCTATATATAGTCCTAATTGCATAAGGAGTCTTATTAATGAGACTTCTAGAAGTTAGAAAATTATAACCTCTAAAAGACGAAACCCTCTCCCACTTGAATACCCTATGGGGCTGTATGCGCAAAAAAAAGATTCGGGTCGTCTTTATTGCAAACACACGATTACAGAGGCCGTGACCCGAGGACTCGAGGGTGGTGAGCCGGGTGCGGCGAATATTTGATCAGGAGATTGTGGGAGAGATCCTCTGGAGGGTCCCTTTGACCCGCGTCTCCACGTGGTATTCGTGCGAGAGCTCTGAAGGGGTTACCCAGGACAGAGGTCTTTACAGGGTGAGGGTTTCTTGAGAGGCTAAGGAGTCTTCACCGTTGCTTTTGTCCCTTCCGTGCTTCGCGCTTTCTCAGCTAGGGGGTTTTGGCTTCGCTCCTCAGTCTTCGTGTCTCCCTCGATCCTTGCTAGACCTTGGCGTCTTTGATCGTCGGTTCGCGGCGTCGATCGTACTTCAGGCGCCGGCTTTGGCTTTCGGCATTCAGCTTGGCTTTTGGCGTGGCTCTGGCTCCTGTGTTGCTTCAACACTTGCGCTTGAACGTAGACGGGTAGAGACTTGCGATACTTTAGTTCTTCTGGACTTCGCGTCGTATCGGCTAGAACGTGCGGTGCTTTGCTCGTGGCCGTCGTAGTCGCTTGGCTTTGGCACTTACGTTGCTTCGGCACGGGCTTTACCGGTGCTTTTACTTCGGCTTCTTTTGTTGGCTTTTGCTTTGGCGTTGGTTTGATCTTCTTCTCGAACGGTGATGGCGATGTCTTCAAGGCTTCATTCTTCTTTTGGCTTGATAGGCTTTGGCAACAACGGTTATGGCGTTACTTCGGCTTTTCTTCCTCTTCAGACTTCTTTGGCGTAATCGGAGTTGAAAGCTTCTTATGAAGACGGCGGGTGTAGCACCAATCTTCGTGCAACGATTGTAGCGTCGGTTTTTGTTGATGAAAACGGCGAGGGTAGCACCGATCTTCGTGCGACGGTTGTACCGTCGGCTTTTGTTGATGAAGACGACAGGGGTAGCACCGATCTTCGTGCGACGGTTGTAGCGTCGGCTTTTATTGATGAAAACGGCAGGGGTAGCACCGATCTTCGTGCGACGGTTATAGCGTCGGCTTTTGTTGATGAAGACGGCGGGAGTTGCACCGGCTTCGGGCGACGATTGTAGCGTCGGCTTTTGTTGATGAAGACGACGGGGGTAGCACCGGCTTCGGGCGACGGTTGTAGCGTCGGTTTTTGTTGATGAAGACGGCGGGGGTAGCACCGACTTCGGGCCTTCTTCTCCAAGCTTTCTTCTTCGTGCAAAGAATCGACGCCTTTGTTGAAGACGACGAGGTGTTGTCGGCTTCGACCTTTTTCTCCGGCCTTTGCTTGTGGTGTCTTCGGAGTTGAAGATCGTTGGAGAAGTCGGGGTGATGACGACTCCGGGCCTTCGTCTCCAAGCTTTCTTCTTCGTGCGAGAAGTCGAAGCTTTGATCTTCGAGTGCAAGGCCTTCGCTTTGATGACGACTTCGATGATCGACTCCGCTTTGTTGGGGATGCGCCTTCTAGTTCCTCGCGAAGCCTTCGGTCTTCAAGCGTTGGAGCCCTTTTTGCAGAGCCTTTTTATCTTCAACTTTTCGGGCCCTTGATGCCTTCCCCCACCCCTTCTATTTATAGGCAAAGGGTTGATGCCTTCGGTCTTCAAGCGTTGAGCCCTTTTTGCAGTCTTTTTGTCTTCAGCTTTTCGGACCCTTGATGCCTTCCCCCACCCTTTCTATTTATAGGCAAAGGGGGGGGAGGTTGGAGGAGATATGGCTGCGATGTTTTAGTTCTATCCAATATCTCCCCCCATAACCATCAAGATATTGTTCCCTTATTTGGAGGAAACAAACTTGATCCCTTCCTTTTCTCAGGGGGATGGTTATGGGCTTGTTATGGCTTATCTTTGAAGATAAGTTGTCATCTTTGCACCTTCCGATTGCATGGCGACACGACGTCATCTTGTCCGTCGGATCGAGCGATCGTCGAGGATCTACGGTTGCGTAGACGTCCACGCCACCTCTCCCCGCATCAAGGCAGGTACGATTTTTCTTTTCTTTTCTTCTTTTCTTTTTCTCTTCTTTTTTTTTTCTTTTTCCCCTTATGGCCGACCACACACCTCCCCATAAGGAGGGGGGGCACGGTTTTCCAAGAAAGGGGGGCCGGTGGGCCCCTTTTTGAGTTCGGTTGCGGGCCTGATAGGACCCGTTTGCATTGAGTCAAGTCTGTTGTATATACGGGCCGTTGTGCACGAGCCGAGTTCGCATGCGGGCCGTTGTGTGCGGGCCTAGTTCGCATGTGGGCCGTTGTGTGCGGGCCGGGTTCGCATGCGGGCCGTTGTGTGCGGACCTAATTCGCATGTGGGCCGTTGTGTGCGGGCCAATTTTGCACAAGCGGGTCGGATTCGACCCGTGGGCTAATTTCAGTGCCCACAGGGGCTTGCCACTAGGAGCCTTTAATAAGGCACTTGGGCACCCCTAGGGATGCTATGCACATCCAACGAGAGAGGGAGGCCAGCCGTGAGAGAAAAAAAGGAGAGAAAGAGGAAGCGACTAAGAGCACCCACCTGCTCCACCGTCAGACCTTACACGTGAGAATAGGAGTTGTATTCCCGATGCTGCATTGCATCTCATTTCACACATCTTCTCCATAGGTTTCATCCATGAACCTACGAGGTATCATGTTCCATAATTATTAGGTTATGAATGAATTTTTTGTTACCTATAACTCTCATCTAACGATCTAATTGAAAATGTGTAAGCGATTCCGTTTTCCGTTGTGCCTAAGAACCTTCAGTAATTACATACAACTAGTTTATACACAATCACAAAAAAACAGAAAAAAGAAGCAATAACCACCACAAAAAATACGTACCAAAACAGCAAAGCAGAACTGGTGAGGGAATGCACACACGAACATCATGATCATTCCATAACTGCAGAGCAAACTCCAGGAGATCTGCACCAAAGAGCACCCCATTCATATTTCGACTACTCAAAATGTACAAATATTATAGAAATGATATAAAGATACTGATTTAAGGTTATTACCATCAAACAGACCATCTTCCAGCTCCTCGGCAATGCAAGCGGTATAGGAAGTCTTCAGATACTCTTTCTTCACATTGGTAGACAGTCGTATTGATTTTCCTACCAAAGACCCTTTCTTGTACTTTTCTTGCTTTGTAAAATATGTATGATGTGTTAGAACCTTTTTTGCACACACAACATAACCTTACACATCCCTGTGTGAAATACTAAAGATATTATTCCTTTTTACTTACAAAGATGCAGAAATCCCGAGGATTATTGTTTCCATGGATCTATGTTTCACTAGAAATAACCATCGTATTTTTTATTTGGTAAATCAATGTTGGTTTCCATGGATATTGGTTTCAGCTATTTCATAACATCTATGGTGGTTTCCATGAGAATGCAGTTAAATGGAGCTGTTAATATAGTCTTGTTTTTATCTTCATTGATACAAGTCTGAAAGACTTGAATTTGTAATATAACTTTGTTAAAGTTGCTAGACTATAACCTCTTGGATTTTGACACCAACGACACTTCACTTCTTAGGAAATGAAAAACATGTTCCAACTAATTAGATCCATTCTTTGTTCCTCCGAATTGATCATGACACCAAGATTGTGAAAAAAGATTAAAAGGGAGTTGATCTATCTGCAATAAGAGGCCATTGGATCCTCCAGCTCTTTGGCTTTCGTATAGTATTCCCTAATAATGATTTGAAGTGGACCGTCTTAAGCCCGGTGCAAAAGAGGCATAAATCATTGAAGGCCTTCCATGGAACTTGGAATCTTTTCCTAGGAGTTGGAATACCTAGGAAGTGGGCCCATTCCCATGTTCTTTCCATAAAACCATCAGGTATAGAGGGATTTACAAATATTCCCACATCTGGTTTTGTATATGGGTACATGTTTAATGTTTTCACCATGAGGATTGTGTGTGTGTGTGTGTAAATGTGTAATGGACCCATTTACCAGGGAATTACAATTCCGAGGAGAAGAATGTGGTGTTTTTTAGAAACTCCCTCTCTTATAGTATAAAAAGAATACATCATCAACAAAAATTACACCATCAACAAAAATTAAATGAGACTTCTGATTTGAACAGCCTCTGTAATGCAACCCTTAGGTCAAGGTTTAGAAGAGAATCAAATTATGAGGTTTCTAAAGTTTGGGAGAAGTTCACATTCAAAACTGTAAGTTGTCTACTAAGTTGAATCTTCAATTATAGTTCATTAGGAAAGCATGGAAAAAAGGAAGCAGTTACAATTTTGTGGACAATTTCAGATTTTCATGAGACATTGTTGTTTCGTGGGTATTTGCAGCAAGAAAGTTAAACTGCAACAGAATCTAAATACAATAGTAGTAGAAATTCAATCCGGCAGCAGTAATAAATTCAACGAATGCAATCGGGGGGGGGGGGGGGCGGGGGGATGGGGGGATTGAGAAGACCTGAGGAAACAATAGTAAGAAGCACAAAGAGGAAATAAACCATGTGGATTCCACCATAAACCAAGAAACCAAATTAATCAAAGCATCTTAAGTTCTCCACGCATCAGTCCATGCTCCATCGTTTTATCACCAAAACCCTAATGCTGTTATATAACCAAAACCCTAATTGTGACTCAAGAAAGTGGGGAAAAGGGACTCATAGTGTACTATGGGATTCTATCGCATATTCGTATGAGATACAAGTCTCACAGCATGCTCTCTCTTCACGTGGAGATGGGCCCAAGGACCCATTTTCACATGGATAAGGTTCCATAGATTCTTTTTACTCGATTGAACTTCTCTTTTACTTTGCATCTTAATTTCCCTTGATGATGTGGCACCTGACCTAAATTAAGAATTGGCATTGCCGTGTAGCACCCCAGCTTAAGTGTATACATGTTAGCCAATTGTTTGACTTTTAATTTTGATTGTTGACATTAAATTACTAAAATATAAGCCTAAAGTCAATGATTTATTAAAAATACATCACAGTTACTTGACCTAATTTAAATTTAAGACTCGATCGTAAACCTAATACTTGACAATACCACACACTTCGGCTGAGTGGATCTTCTCCACAAAATCTAGACTTAATGTCCTCATAATTGTTCTCTACTGTTGGATTGTGATATGTGAGGAAGTTGTAATTGAGACCAATTCCATGTCTCTGTGCAATTGTCTTCAGATCATCCGTAATTGTAAGCAAGGATACTGATTTGTTCAGTCTATGATAGTTGATTACACCGCTTTGTAGATGGTATAGAATCTATAGATCATGGAAGCCATACTCAAAAGAGTCAAACTTGAACAATAGATAAGAGGCAAATCGTCATCGAGGTGCGCGAGAAGGTGGAGCATTGATTAGTGTAGTTCTCCATGATGGGACCGTTCAGCTCCACTGGATATTCCTCTGATACACCGTACACCTTCAATGAACAGATCTTCATCATATCCACATAATTTTATAGAGCAACCTAAACTATTAATTCTACTACTAAAGGATCATCAACTTTTGGATAGTTTAAACCTACACCTCGATCTTATGGATACCACATATCCAAGTTCTTCTCAAGAGAAAAGTGTTGGTCTTCTATTGGACTCTTCAGAATTCGAGTTGCTATATACCTAGAAACCAGGTTATGATACCAATTTGGTGCAACCTTCATGTCCAAGTTAACAAGAGAATGAACTTGTGGGGTTTCTAGGGTTTGGGAAAAGACCATAATAAAAAAAAATTATGTAGTTAGACACTCTTACAAAGACAAGTCTGGAGGGTATAAAAGTGGGTTTTGTGCAAGATTTCAACGAAGGTTCAATGTGAAGCATCGGATAAGAGTGTTTAAGATTATAGGGCGAAATTTGGGTTTTAATAAAATGCACATGTTGCTCTGCAGATCTTTTCAGCAAGTAAAAAATTGCTGCAGAATTTAATACAACAGTAGCAACAATTCAATATGGCAATAATAAAAAACTTTTATCCATACAATCACAAGCAAGTAAAGAGAGAGAAAATTGCAGTAAAGAATGTTGGCAGTTAATTTGAGAAGAGATACTTAATGAGAAGTAGATAGAGGAGGGAAGAGTAAGAGAAGAGAGGAGTTACAGAATCCTCGCTAAATAGCCTAAATACATGAACTTCATTAATCAAATCCTCTTTGGGTGCTCAATGTATGCTTCATCTTTTTGTAACATATACCCTACATGCAACTCAAGAAGGGAAAAAAGGACTCATAACTTACGGCATGAACTTTTAGTACCCTAGAAATTATCCCATTCTATTTTTTCTTTCCTCTATAAGCTTACAATACTTATTTGGAAACGCCTAAAGGTCAAGGCACTAGAAGATGAGTCCCCCAAACACCACTGTTATATCATTCCCAAGCCATATATGTGAAACTCCAATCACATGGAATCACATGAATATACAACAGCAAAGAGCACAGTAATGAAGTAGGAGGCGAAAAATCTTGCTGGTAAAATATGTAAGAGGTGAGCCGCTAAAGGTAAATGTCAAGAGGAAAGGTGGTGTAGCTTGTTTG
This sequence comes from Chamaelirium japonicum, assembly GCA_947650365.1. Taxonomy (NCBI): domain Eukaryota; kingdom Viridiplantae; phylum Streptophyta; class Magnoliopsida; order Liliales; family Melanthiaceae; genus Chamaelirium; species Chamaelirium japonicum. Next base: position 54,968,879 of record OX393550.1, read on the forward strand.
GTTTAGATTAATATTAAGGATAGAATGAGTCTAATTTTAGTCATTATTAGAGTCAAATTTGAGCCAGTAGTGTTGGATTTAATTAAGATGACTAGTCAACTTTTATTTTAGGATAATATCATATATTTTTGGACTCCGTAACCACCACAATTTCGGTGATATCTTAAGATCCGGTAGTCCATTTAAGGCTTATATATAATTGTGAGGTGTGTCAATGGTAAGGTTTGGTACCCATCATTTGGATGGGTACAAACAACAAAAGGGTTCGTTTTGACAAGAATTATCATGGCCTGTAAGTGTTGATGAAGGATTAGACTTCGATGATTTTTTTTTTTTAATTTTTGTGGCCATACCTTTAGTTTAGCGGCCTTAGCTTATATATGAAGAAGATGGGCAGATGGAGTGGTGTAAAATTAATTTGTGAAAAAAATTAAAATTGTTTATAACTTCGATTAGAATTCATTTATTTAGTAGAAAATATCAATTGCTTGCATGATATTTCATATACAAGTGCAAGTTTCGTACAAGTTACACAATTGAAATAGGAGTTTAGCAACTCATGCAAAATAGGTAGCAAGTCTAACAAAATACGAGTCTAACCCTGGTTTACTCTCACACTCCTTCATACCATGATCTGGACAATAAACCATATGAACTTACTACTATTTGGGCACATAGTAACAAATTAGGTGTTCGGGAATAGTTTGACAAAGGGGCAAAATTCGGAGTTCGAAAAAATCCGAAAAGTTCAGAATGAATTCGGTAAAAGTTAGGAAACATAAAGTATAAAATTTATTAGATTACCTTTCTATATATATATATATATATATATATATATATATATATATATATATAGAAATGCTTGAATGCGGCATGCGGTAAGTGCGGCACCTACCGCATGCCGTCTGATGCACCGCTGCGTGCATGCGATGCACGCAGCGCGTGCATCAGACGGCTGCGGTACGGTGCCGCATGTCGCAGCATAACATGCCCCTATATATATATATATATATATATATATATATATATATATATATATATATATATATATATATATATATATCAAAACATTTATTTATTATCAAAAAACATTTATTTATTATCAAAACATTTATTTATTTATATATATATATATCAAAACATTTATTTATTATCAAAAAAAAATATCATACAAAAAACAGATAAATTCATGAATTATTCGTAAAATTCATCAATAGTTTGTGAATAGTTCGGGAGTTATTCGGGCGCAAGTCAGGTTGCTGAATAATTTGGAGAACAAATCGTCTTTCTTTGGGTTCGTGAATTTTTCAAAAGTTCGAAGAATATTGTTACTATGCTTAGTTAGGCATACGCTCTCTTCTATAAGTCCTTAAAGGCATATGTATTTCTCGCTATTTGCGTCCTTGGAATAGATCAAGTGACGAATCCTATTGCAGTTCTCACATCTATGATACAACATGTGATTTGATTTAGTGTCGAGTTCTTTGCTAAATCAGTTTTCCCACTATTCTAGTAAGAAGTACCTGTAGTATCCATACAAGTTCAAAAAATGTTGAGATGTCATCAATGACATTGAAGTTAAAAATATGGGAAGAAAAATGGTGTGGTAAGTGGTTATGCTCCGTATTTAAAGTCCTACAATCATGGTCGTTCTTCATTATCATTCCTGAGATTAGACAGATGCATACATGGATTTTTAAAAGCAATGAAATTTTCATCTCTATCTTACTTATGCGCCTCTTCGGACAAGGTCCGTGGAGACATCGTGTTAATCATCACTCATCATCTAGAAATCCGCATATTGCACTTATCGCATGACCTTTTTTTCGAGTGGCACCCCTATGACTTTTGCACGATACAGAAAGGCCAATTTGAAGATGCAAACTCTGAATGGTGATATCGAAGCTGAGCTAGTAGAGAACAATTGACATGTCATAGAAAGGAAACTTGTGGATAAAAGAACAAATCTAGAAGAGATCAAGCGGCAACAAAATGTACATGTTTCTTCCAATTTGTGTTTTCGGTTTTTATGTTTTCTAGGTTGTTGTGTGGCTATGTTTTATGGGGAGTTATGTTGTGCCTTTAGTAGAGCTTTGTTAAGCCCTTTTTCAAACCTTCTGTTTTGCTAGTTCTCCAAGTCGTGGGGGCTATTTTAAGCCCTTGTAGTAGTGCCTTTTAGGGCAATGTTGAAGGAATTAAGAAAAAGAGGGCCACACTTAAACTCTAGAAGGTGTGAGGCCTTTTGTCGCTAGAATAAATCCTAGAACCCCACCAGTCAGAGATCAGTAGGGCGTATTCCATTAGTGGCGAGTCCCAAGGTTCTACTGGTACTATGCCGAGCTTTTAATAATATGGTCATGATCTGTCATTACATGTGACTTTCTCTACATAGAAAGAAAGGGGAAAAAACAAATTGGCTAGTAAATACTATGAAAAAAAAGCTTTCCATATATGCATCGTCCAAAGCAACACTCATGCTGCAACATTATCCTGGTATCATGGCGAGAACTTGCAAGCTTCGTCCTATCAAACTATAACAGATCTCATCCTTCTACCCTTTCCCAGGAGTCGATGACTATTCATAGCTCCTGGTCGCTACCGCAAGTTAGCAGAATCACAAACGACCGTAGAACAGATTGCACACAAACAATCACAAAACTTTACGAATAAAAAAAAGAGAAACCACAACTACATGCACGAGACAATGATTTTACGTGGAAACCCCAAATCGAAAAAAACCACATGTGAAGACAATCAAATTCACTAAAAGTCAAGGAACAAAAGAAGGTTCAAGCAATCACTCACCACCAATGAGGGCATCTTATTCTCCCTAGGGTTTCTCTCCCTCTCTAAGAAACTCAAATACTCAATGTTCTAAAAAGCATTAGGCGCTAGTCGGGTAATGTGGAACCTTCTAGCGCCTAGGACGCTTTCGCGGTGCCTAGTCGTTTTGACTTTTTAAAATTAAGTTAATTATTATTTATAATATATATGTTTTAAAATTACTATAAATTCAAGATTATCCCAACAATTATTTTAAAGAGCATGTCATTTACATAACCATAAACTCAAGATTAACAAGTACAAAAACAAGCATTATATTATGAGGTAGTATCATAATATCCATGATTTTAGTACAATCCAAACCATAAATTCAAGATTACCAACAATAAAATAACATATATACACATTCTAGCATTTAGGCCTGCCTGAGCCCACATAGGCGGCTGCCTGGACCTGCCTGGGTCCGCCTAAGCGGTCACCTAACCCCGCCTAGCGACCTGGGCCGCTTTTCTGCACCTCCCAAGGGCTAGGCGGGGGGGGGGGGGGGGGGGGGGCATTCTAGCACCTAGGTGTCGCCTAGGCAACCGCTTTTAGAACTCTAAAGAAACTCTCACCAATCTCACAATGAGTTCTCCCGTTTGGTCCCCAGAACACCCTTTATATACCTAGGGTTACATATGTTATAAGCCAAAACCCAAAAGAAATAGAACTCCAGAAATTGGCAAATCTATCGGTTGATTGTTAACTTTTGATTTATTGGTTTGTCCCGATCCTCATGACGATAGAAGTAATGACACCTGATCGGTCTACAGAAGATTCAGTCAGTCGTCCAAAGAGCACCTTTTCGTCCCCAAACCAATGATCGGTTTTGACATTCCGAACAGTCAGCTAGAAACTTTCTTCAATTTTTATATTTGAGCCATGACTTAACAAGAGCGAGGACCTCCACTAATCCTCGTGTTGCTCTCGTCTGTAACGGAGCATTGTCATCATCATCCAGGTCGTCTTCTATAATAGCAATCCACTCAAAACCTCCCATAAAACGTCAAAAACCCAAGTGGTATCTGTAACGACCGGTATATAAAATAATAATAATAATAATAATAAAAAGAGGAGAGAGAAACAAAAAAAAAAAAACATAAAACAAAACCTAAACTCTACCCAAACCCGACCCCAGCCCAACCCGAACCCCAAACTCGACCCGTCCCCTCTCATCTCTCTCTCTCTTCCTCTCTTCTCCCCCATTTCCCCCCGATCTCCCATCCTCTCCGATCTCTCTCCCTCTCTCCCCCAAACATGATCCGACCCGCCCCCCCTAGCCCCTAAGCCACCGCCTCTACCGCTGCCCCCTACGTCCCATCAGGTCGGCCGCCGCCACCCACCTTGACCTTGAGCCCAGCAGCCGCCCGTCGCCTCCCCTTTTTGACTTCACCACCGGTCGTCGCCCCCTCCATCCCATCATGCCGGCTGCCGCCCGCCTCCCTTGACCTTAAGCCGACCGCCTCCCTCCCTATTAAAACCCTTGCCCGACCCCCTTACCCCCCTCCGAACCCCCTCCCTTTCTGATTTCTCTCTCTCTCTCTCTCTCTCTCTCTCTCTCTCTCTCTCTCTCTCTCTCTCTCCCCCTCTTGCTGTGTGTTTGGCGCACGGCAGCCGAACCGCTACCGGCCGGAGGAGCCGCAGCCGACGACCTCTGCATAGGTCGGCCACCTCCCCTCCCTTCCCATGTTTTTCTTTTTTTTCTTTTTTGTATTGTTGAAACCAGCCGACCATTGCTTGCCACCCCTCCTTCTCACCTTGTTGTGATGGTTGCCGACAACCTCGTTGTCGGCGGCCATGCAACAGGTAGCACTCAACCCAACCCGACCAGGCCCCATGGGCTGATAGTCACCTACTGTTGACCCCCGCGTTCCTCCGTTGTGATGGCCGCCGATGGCTTTGACGTTGACTGGCAAATAGTAGAAGCCCCCCTCTTTGCCCTGTTTACCCTGTCGTGGCCACGGCCGCCGGCCACATAGCCGACAGTTATGCTACCAATGCCGACGAACCCTACCTTTTCTCCTTTCTCTGTGTGAATCCGACCAGTCCCTGTCACCTTAAATTTGACATGGCCATAGCCGCCGACCGGGTGACCGGCGGTTGTGCAACGAAAGGTGCCGACCAAGCCCGACCAAAACGCCGGTGGCATCCGACCACCCTTGGGTCACCATTGGGGCAGCCATTGCCGGCCGGCCAGGTAGCCGCCAGCTATGCAAACGGCCTAGAACCGACGTAGGGCAACCCTTGTTCAGGCGTAGCCTAGCGCACGCTGTCGAACCGTACTCGAGCCGGACGGATCTGTTGACTCGAAATGTGCCCACCATGATGACGGTAATGCCACCAACAAATACAAATCCTCTCTTATGCTATTATGGTTTTGAGCGTACCCGGCAATAGAATAATGAGTGCCATTAATTCTCGGGGTGTAAACCTTGGAGGCATCGTGGTGCGTGCCAATGGGTCGACGCCCAAAGGCACCTAGGATGTCGATCGACCAACCTCGATATTTTTTTGAGCGAGACATGTTTCTTTTGCCAATCCGAGCACAGGCTTGATAAGGCTCGTAGTTGTAGTTGTCCGAGCCCGAAAGTGATCGGCTTTGCCGATTTTACCACCGACCGATGTGATTATGACCGTTTGGCCAGATTAGTGCTATTAGACCCTAATGTGACTCTTGGTGTCAGCAATGCCGACTAACCAAGACGGTGCATTTGATGCACCGTTTTGTGTGCTAGTAGACTGGCGTCCGATGATGTATAAATTCTCGATTCGGCCAACTCAGGCCTAAGCCAGTGATATTTTAGTTACACTTAATGATCATAGGCCGCTGGTATACTTGGCAGTTAGTGGGCGCACGGACCGAGTCGGAGACGGAGCGAAGGGCGCCTAGCAGCATCAGCCCCAGCACACTTTCCAGGTGACAGTGACACTGCACGCTGTTTAGATAATTAACTATGTTGTTATAGAAATTAAGGGTAGGTGTCCATAACGCTGCATGCGGGTCCCGTCGGACATCGTCGCATGTGGTCGAGTGGACCCCGCCTTGCATGCGGAGTCGCGAGTCCGACGAAGCATGCTTAATAATAAAATTTAATAATAAATTTTCTGATTGCTTGGACACCGTAAGTAGGAATCCCCTTAATTTTTAGAATTAATGATAAAATAATAATTATCGGGCTCACTCTCCTGGATGGAGTGTGGAGACCCGGGCACACGGGAATACGGGCGAGAGTAAATTCTTTATAGTTAATATGATGCATGGGATGTAGCGCGGTGCAAATCCCGAGGTAAAACATCAAAATCACTTTATTATTATTGTGTGATATTCTATCATGTGGAAAGATTCGAACCCCGTGTGCGCAAGGGCCGTGAACCACCCTGCGCGCACAGCCGAAGATCAGTAGGCTAGAGGGTCACGTGCAGGGATTGTGGTAAAGCCAATAGGTGGTGCCCTCGAAGAGGGATTGGCCTAACAATCCTGTCCCGGGGTAGTTGAAGCCCCCAAGGAAAGCAAGTTGGGCGGTAGAGCTCCACCGTGAAAGACGGGAAATCCCTTATGATCATATGGGTGACTTTGCGCATGGTGTCGGAGTATGCGCGGCGAGAGAGTTGGCCCTCTACATCGAAATAAAAGGCCCTATAGTAATGCCCGACCGGGGGCAGGATGAACAAAATATCCGGGGTTCACATTGTGTGTGTTTAATTTTATTAATTGTAAAATGGTACTCTCGATAACTTAGTGATAGTAGGAATTGTATGCAAATGTAGAAACTGCATGGACACTTAAGATGTGATTGAAAACGTAGTTGGACAATTAGGATAATCAGTAAATTGTTGATAAAATGCGGGCGTCATTAATTACCTAGGCAGTTAGCTTGTCACTAGCCATTTATTTGCTAATCTCCCAATTCATTTTGGGGGCTACTCATTCCCACGAGTAGGCTCTTCTGCAGGTTCGGAGACTCAGGGGTAGCCGCAGCAAGAGGCCAGCGGCGGAGTGAGGACGGTGGCAGAGTTTAGATTTCAGTATGTCGTGTAGTAGTACTGTCTCTTTCTGACATTGTAATCGTACTAGATGTGGCTTAGTGTTTGTTATCAGTGGCAATGATACAACTGTATTTTCTTTGGGTAGGCCTCTCCTCAAGGCCCCAAGCCTAGGGTAGCTCACTATGAAAATATAAGTTGTAAAATGAACCAATTGATTAGCCCATTAGATAGGATATATGAACCTGTGCCTGAGTGCTAGAGAGCGGGCGAGGCTACTGGGCTCGCCGTCAGAGGCTTGAGCCTCGTGCTCCCTTAAGAGGAACTTCTGTCAGCATGTGGGGCACCGGCAGGCCGCACATGCTGAGAGGATAGCCCGGTTGAGGGTCGAGCGTGATCACCTCCCTATCGATAAAACTGTATCTATATACTTTCTTTTAAAATAAAATAAAATAAAAATATTTTTCGAAAAAAGTATGATTCAAAATATTCCTTAAGAGAGTGGAAGCCCTGTGAGAAACCCTAATTGGAGTAGACAGTTGACCAAAACCCTAAATCCCTTGGTTTTTTTCTCAATTCACACCCCAGGGATCGGTTCCGGATTTCTGGGGCGTGACAGTATCTCCATATGCTTGACCGTTACAAACCCCATCCAAGGTCTTCACTCTCACTCTCCAATCCCTTCCCCCTCTATTCTGTGAACCTCATCCCTGTGCAAACCTTCTTGCTTGCACCCAATCCCTATTTCAGGACGTTGTCAGTTGTCACATAGCCTTGCTCTTACAAAGAAAAGAAGGCCTCGTAGAAGCCCACCGACACCATCAATGTGTCAGTCATTTCCTGTGATTTTCATTGTTGCCACAGGTTTAAAGATGGTCGAAGTCATTGTGTTCTCTTCTATCACCCCACCCCTAAACCCTAAACGAGATAACCATAAACCCTATTCCATTCTTAAATCCCCATTTACTCCTAATAAGTCATTCAAATTTTAGATTCAAATCACTTAAAAGCCACCCAAAATCCTTTTGCTTATTTGACCATTTACATTATATAAGTCCCTAATAATAACCATTATGTTTGGCGAGCCCTTTGCAAACCTTCACTAAGGTCGCAAAGTGCCCCACTATAGCCACAGGCCAGTAGGGTCTTCCTCGTCGCACACAGCATGCGTCCTCACCTCCCTTTTGCTCCCTTTTGTGATCCTCCATAGCTCTTTCCCAGAGCAGTCGAACACCCCACCGCTACAGAGTCAATGTCGCTACAACCGTCTACTGTCGCCACCACCATCGCAGGCTCATCCATCTGCCACCCATGCCTCATCTTTGACCCCATGCTCGGCTCACCTCATCTGTGACCCCATGCGCGCCTCACCTGCGACCCGTCTACTAGCCTCTACCTTACTCACGACCACTTTTTGTTATCCCCATCTCCCTGCTTTGCGACCGAGTATCCCACACTACCAGACAGTCGCCGCCATAGTTTGTCAACGGCCTCACTAGCCACTTCCACCAATTGCTACTGCCCGGTATCTCTCGTTGTGGGTCCAACCCTCTCCTTATTCCTCCCCTGCAATTCAACACAGTAGGAAAACTAAACCCCTGTATCAACCTCAATGCACCGCATCACCTTGCATCTTAGTATGCCGCATCGACTCCCCTTCATTCATTTGTGTCTACACCCTATACCTACAAACTCTATCACCTCCTTCATTCCCCACCTCCGAACCCTAATGCCTCCCATCGGCCATTGCTGAGCCTCTACCGCCAAAAGTTACCCCAGGAGGATTGCTACTTTTTCACACCCCTCTTATCACATTTTGTGCGCCACCGTAGGCCATCGCTGAGACGTCCACAATACTCCAACCATCGTTGGACAAGAAGACACAATGGGATAACTGAGAACCGGATTCGTGAGTATCGTAGATGAACCTTTCTCCAGTCCCTCCTAAAATGCCCAAGGTACAACCTGATACACTACAATACCTCATGTTTGGTTGGATAAGAGAGTTAATAGAAATGGACCGAGGGAGCCACTAGACAATGCCAGAGGCATCACAAAAGAGGTGAAAATGGAAGTATAAAAGCCACCAACTATACCCCCTATCGTTGGCATGCACCATTCATTGTCACCAACCACCATATCACATCATTATGCTTGCCCACGCCTTGCAGATCCACCCAGTCCACCTCTACCTGTGAGTGTAGCAATCGCCACTTCTACTCTCTTTATATCTAATTCTCCAGATCATCGACCACAAACATTGTCGTAGATTGCCCCCCGACCACACCACATATGCCTCTGTAGAGCCATCATCTCCCATCATTCAATATAGCTCCTAAAAGGACATGTCCTCATCGTCGCTACCACCGACATCACCATTGCCAACAATTGATGATGATATGGCCTTTGTCTGGTATAATCTCCCGTCATTGTCTCCATCATCTTCCATCATCTCTACACATCATTAGCATCCATACTCACTAATAGCTACAACTACTTGCAACTATCCAAGAACCGTCGCCTTTGTCGCTGCCTTGCAGTGGTCATTGTCTTTGTCCTATGTTCTCGTTATCACCACCCAGACATAAGTGCCACTAAGCCACTACGGCGCTACCTCTATTTTCCCCATAAACCCTAGCCCGATACACCTTTAGTTAATCGGATATACCGGTTTATAAAAAAAAACATCAGACGTTGAAACCCTATAACTCGTTCCACCTAACCCCGCTCCTCGCTAGGAAAACTCATTAGACTTAAACACGCAAACTTTTAAGCAGCAAAACCAATAACCTATCAAACTTGAACCTGAACTCATAGCATGTTAGCCAGAATACCTAAACCCAACCCGCATGTGTATAGCTGACCAGCCAACCTAACACGATCCAACCTATCCTACCATATCCACCTGAACCTAACACGATTCAACCTATCCTATCATATCCACCTGAACCTAACCCGACTTGATCCAATAACAAATAAGGCCTATTCTAGCGTTTTTTTCAATTATTTTGGGCATGTTTGGAGTCAAAACGAGGCACGGATTCAACCTGGCAAAAGCTGATTTCCATCAGAATTCATTGGTTGTCTTATTATGCAAAAATTATCTTTTGTTGCATGATGTTTCATATGCAAGTGCATGCTCACTACACCTTACAAAATTGGAAGGACTAATAGACTAGAAATCATAGTGGGGCAGGAATACCATATTGTCAATACCCTTGTACATCATAAAGACTGCTCTTGACCGAGTAAAGGCAATTTCTAAATCATTTTACTCTTTTTCACTTTGATAGCATCTAGTGGTCATGCAGAGTGGTACCAGAAGGGTTAACCTAAAGTTATAGGTCTCAGCGGGAAAGTGCACAAGTACCATTCGGACAGTGATAACATGAGGTAGAAAGCTTCATAAGATGATTAATAATGAGAAAACATTGAAAATATGGTTTTAACAGAATTAAGTGAGTAAATGAACTTAAAACTTAAAAGTGAAATGGAAAGTGGCCAAGTACCAACTCATATTGTGCACAATCACGGTCGACTTATTGATAACCATCCACTATTGAAATATTCAAAAATTAAGTGCTTTGTATTGCCATTCCAATGAAGGCGTTCAATTAAAGTATGGAACACAATGCCATAAACCATAGTCGAAATATCATACTTTAAACATAATCTAGAAGCTCAACCTATCCACATGGTCATCGAGAAGTACCCGAAAACTTCATTTGACTCTGACGATTTCTATCCATCTCTCTCGAGCAATAAATAATCTAGAACCATATAGAGGATGGTCAGAAGAACAAAACATAAAGACATTGAACTCATGGATGAGTTGCGTTTAAGGGAATCAAATGCAACCAGTGGGAGTTGAGAGTTTCATTCGAGCTTCCAATGGGCCTCCAAAAGGTCATCTTTTTTACCACATCAAAAGCCAAGATATAAATGGGGATTTTTTAAGATTTGTTGAGAAGATTAGAAGATTAGTCTGGCTGACCACGATCCTTCTTTTATTCTTGTGTTTTAGTAATTTATGTGAATATAATTTAGGGAAACTAAGTTGAGACAATATTAACCTAAAAAACTTGAGCTGGCACGATGAAATCTCTTACGTTTAATTTATATCCTTTGTAAGATTCTCGCAAGGAGTCAAATCAAGTAGTTTTAGTCGACCTCATTCAAGGTCTGAGAGCAAGCCGGAAGTTGGATAGTAGGTCTTGGTGAATGGTGACTACTGTCAGAGGAAAGGTCTGGTCCGTTTTTTACCTTTCCTTTTATTAGCTCCCTACCTCCCTTATTTCTTCTTTTCTCTTTTCCATTCCTTTTATTAGCTCCCTACCTCCCTTATTTCTTCTTTTCTCTTTTCCATTCCTACATACCACAACAGATCCAAAACAGACCCGGATTACATTAACCAGCAGTAGCCCACGTAACGTTCTTACAACACCGCCTACCTCCTTTCTCGCAAAATGTCCTCCATATCCCTCGTCTGGATCCATTTTACCTCGTTTAACCCTGTTTCATACCAAATCTAACAACATATCAGACTACAGACCAGCTCACACCTGAAATTTCGACCACAAATTAATCCTAATTCCTTCTTTTGTCAGTATCTTACTAACGAACATTGTTTCTTTATCCAATGCCCATCTTAAATTTCAAAGCCCTATAGCTCATCCCATTTTATCTTATTATTTCCTCTCTACCCTTATTTAGAAATACCTAAATTTATGTTCAAACTTCAAAGCCCCTTCAACACTTCTTTTTCCAAGTTTATTCCCAGAACTTGTATGTGCAATCTCATTTACGGTGATTCATAATAGACTAGTTTTTACTAGAAGAAAAGACAAGAGGAATCTATTTCAAATCTAATGGAGATGTGCAGTGAGGTCGTCCCATTAAAGAGGGGATCACAAAAACATGTGGAATGGTAAAAAGAGAAAAGGGTCAGGCTTAAATGAATTGGATAGAGATAACGAGATGTGATTTAAAGAGTATTTACATTTTCAAGACCTTGCTCTTGAATAGGAGTCGATGGTGAAGTAAGAATAATATAGCCAGCACCAGAGTAAGTCTCGTTGATTTTATCTCATATGTTTATCTTACTGCGATGTCCATGAGAAGGTGATGAAAACATGCATCTGAATCTGGGTTCTTGAAGAATACAAATCGTAGTTCAAAGTTTCTTGACATATCCTACACTATCATAGTCGGTATTGCAATGGGCCGGGAATAGCTAGTGGTTTGACTAATATTTTGACGTCGTGAGGGGGAAAAGGGAGCAAATGATATAAATAAATTATCGGTGTTAATAAATTATGAAACATGTAACACAAGGGGCAGGTATATAGCTCAATTAGGTGAGAATATAATGTGTAACCAAGAGGGCTGTGAAATTCAGTCACATAGGATATATGTAACATAGTTAATACACACTGATATATACTTGTTGCATATACATATAAAATGAACTGTAAATAGAGATTGAGCATAAGATAGATTGAATAATAGAGGAAGGGAGATAACTGTTAAATTAGAATGTCGTCTTGGAACATATTAAGAGGCTGTATTAGACAATCCAAACATATGAAATAGAAGAAGAAATAATTAAAATAAAGATGAAAAATAAGAGGGCTAAAGTATACCAACGACTCGATCAGCAGATATAGAAGTTAAATCTGGAGTCAACCCTGCCCCACATACATCTTCCTTGGTTTAATCAACATCTGTATATGCAGCAAGTAGGAACTGAAATTGAATCAAAGGTATGATTTGGCTTGCACCAAAAAAAAATCATCACCTCTTCTGAATTGACGAGATTTAACAACCAGTATGTGGACAAAACAATCCAGAACACAATGTACTTGTCATACTAATTCCAGCAACCTAATATTCTATGAATATCCGTGCTTCTGCAAGAATAATATTAACTAGCATATATCATAAAAGTATGACTTCAATGTTTAAAACATTAAAAGAATGTACTCAAGGAGACAAATAATCATGCACTCAGAGATTACAAAATGTAATCAACAAGTAAAAAAGGAGGAGAAGAGAAGATTTAATGAGCGCAAGCACCATAGATTAGCCAAGTAAGCACGGTTGGATTGATAAAGGCAACCTCGTATAAACAAACCAACAGGGGCAATGGAAGGAACTTCCACCTAAGGCTTGTCCTAATAATGTGAAGAGGTGATTTCCAACTTCTTCTAGTGTACAGAATTTACAAATCTCTTATGTCTGCAAAGGGGACGCCAACACCATTCCACATTCCCTTCAGACAATTCCCCCATGCTGAAACCCACCATCCTCGGAACCCATGCTGGGATCTAAACCACTTGGCGAATCATACCACTTGGTATTATCATGATAGAATCCGTCCACCTGCATTCCTACCAAATTTGGGTCTGTCACAATTGTCCCATCATGCCTTATCGGCTTTGTCAGCTTAGATTCCTCCTCCTCCTCCTCCTCGCTGCAATTGAGAATGCTCTTTTCATCGAAGTCACCACAGTCTTCCTTCATCATCCACTTGTCAGGCTTGCAGCTATCTCTCGTGAGCATCTTCCTGTCCTGGCACTCTGCTGCCATCCTGTCCCATGGCACAATGGTCCCAAGAGACGAATCAAAATCAGTCTCCTCAACGATGATCTCGTTTTCCTTACCAAAAATCCTACTGTGCCTATCAAGGTGGAGGTTGTGGTTATTCCCCCACTGGTTGACCTCGTCATCTCCCACCACCAACGCCTCCTCCGAACGTTGTGGTCCACCGACACTCCTAAGCCTGTGCAAGATATCCACCAGCTCACGGGACAGCAAGCCCAGGAGATCCGGCGACATCTTAGCAACCTTCCTTTCCAGCAACCCAGCCTCGACCCTGAGCTCTTGAACCTGCTGCAAAACAGTGTGATGGGCATCACTGCCTTCGTCCTTCCCCAGCATGCTAACAAATGATTCGTGCTCCGTGTCCTCCCTGACCCCATAGACCACTGGGTCCAGATCAAAGAACCCCTTTTGCCCAACAACTCGGTGGATGATCCTTGCATTCCCGTCGAGCGGGCCAGGCTCATGACCGGAGTGCACGGCGTACAGCTTGAACACGGCGGTGCCTTCCTCCTGATACACAAAGGTCTTGTCTTTCTCGTTATAATTAGTGATGGGAACAATCGCACGAATGCGGAAACCACACCCGCAGCGCTTGGATTGGTATGGCTCCCTCTTCAATACTCTTGCTTTCTTGGCAGAGGCAGAAGCCGACGTCGGTTCCCCAGCCCGGTGGCAGGCATAGTCCTTCACCTCGGCCATGAAGGGCTTGTAGCGGATATACTTCTGGCGGATGCAAAGGACCACCTTGTGCTTGTGGGCAAGCTGCTGGAGACGCTGAGGCACATCCCTGGCAGGCACGTCGAAGGACTCGGTGTACTCGAATCGGCGGCGCTTGGAGCGGGCAGAGGCAGAGGCGGCGCCACTGGCGGAAGGACCAGCGCCGGTAGAGGACGGGGAGGAGCAGATAGCACAGGATGCGACACAAACACGGATGAAGGACTCCGGGATGCCGTAGAACTTAGCGCCAACGGTCCAAGCCTGCTTGATGCGGTCGACTGTCTCCTTGAGGCCAAGGTGACGGAGGAGATCGGGGTCGCCGTGGGAGGCGGCAACGATGTCCTGCCACTGATCGACATGGGAGACACACTGGGTAGGGTTACTCTTGAAGTAGAGGTAGGGATGGCCGGTGGTGGGATCGAGGTGGGCATTGAGCTTGTCCTGGATTCGCTTCCAGGCAGTGAGGTACGCGGTGTCCTCGTTGCGATCCTTCCACACGGAACGCCACGATGCGAGGACGGGGCAGGGGGTGGCAGCCCGGATCTCGTCAGGGGTCGCCAGCCGCCCCTCGAGGATGCAGCGGACCATCAGGCCGTGGGACTCCCTGTTGAAGGTGTAGAACTGGGACGAGATGTGGGGAGCCGGGTCGACCCGCGGCGGGGGAGCGAGGGGCCAGCCTCCGTCCGCGGCGGCGGAGGTGGCGGGATCGGCAGCAGGGGAGGGTTTTAGGGTGGGCTTCCTGTCCTCCTCGACCTCGTCTCCCTCTATCTCCACCTCCTCCGCCCCTTCCTCCTCCTCCTCCTCCTCCTCCTCGTCATCGTCATCAGGATCGCGAAAAAGGAGAGCGGAGAAGGGGGATTCCGAGTGGTAGTGGTCTGGATCCCGGCGAGGGGCCTCTGATTCCGGCTCCGGCTCGTCGTCGTCTTCCATGAGGAGGGATTGAGGATGGAGCTGATAGGATTGGAGGAGATCTTCGTCGTCGTCGTCTGGGTGGATTAGGGTTAGGGTTTGGTTCGGGTTCGAGGTTAGGGCTAGGGTTTGTGGGTGGGTTTTGATGGGGTTCATGGGGGTGATGGTGGGTGACGGTGAAGATGACTTCGGCATCAACCCCTCTCTCTCTCTCTCTCTCTTTCTGTCTCTCTCCCTGCGTGTGGTGTTCGTTGATTTTTAGTATCTACTGTTCTGTGCGAACATCCCAAAGAGTTGAGACCAAAGCTTCTACTTCGAGTCGAGTGTACTGAAGATACTCGAAAACACACCCACTTTCCAACTCTGAGAGATACTGATCTCTTCAACAGTGTGTGGGTCTCTATTTGGGTATGTGTCTGTAGTCCGGCGTGGCCAGTGTGGTTGTGGCGAGTCTGGCGATGGGAACTGGGAACATGCTATTAGTCCATAAAAAGAGACATACTCATGGACACAGTGCACACGTGGTGTCCATCGTCCGCTAAGCGGACGATGCACTGAGAACTGGCCGATGGCACCACGTCCGTATATGTCCGCTTGTATGTCCCTTGGTCGCTCATTAGTAGTGCACGTAAATATTGGAGAACGGATGGTCCCTTGTTGGTTAGCCTAAGACCCCTCTAACGAATCCGATACTAGGATAAAAAGAGGTTTTTTTTACAATGGCTCCTAACTCTGTCGTATTGTTGGGAGTAGACCCTATTGATTTTTGCACAGAGTTTTTTACAAAATATTATTAAAAAATAAATATTTAACTAAATAGTGGTTGACCAAAACTATTTACCAACCTAGCACTCTGATAGCCACGTGGCATGTCAACGCCGTAAATCGAGCGCGAGATTTTTTTTTTTCCGATACAAGTAGAACCCGGTATTTGGATTACCGGGTTTAAACCCGGTATTTGGATTACCGGGTTTAAACCCGGTAATCGGGATACCGGATTTATCCGAAAATCCAACGAGAAAACGGCAAGTATGGAACCTTGGTATCCGTTTTGGTATCTAAAAAATGGCTAAGTGTGGGTTAAAATCGGTATCTAGAATACCGGGTTCTACTTGAAACGAAAAAAAAATAAAAATCTTGCGCTCGCTTTGCGGCGCTGACATGCCACGTGGCTGTCAAAGCGCTAGGTTGGTAAATAGTTTTGATCAGCCGTTGTTTCGTTAAATATTTTATTTTTTAATAATATTTTGAAAAAAAAACCTTTTGCATAACCTTTTTAGCCCTCCACATGTGTGAAATGTCACATACAAACAGATGTTGTTATTTTGTGACAAATTTATCCTTACGATGTAACCGGTGGTGGATAAACCGATAGTGTAAAAAAAAAGAGAGAAAATGGTTCTTCTTCCCCATTCTCTTTAACTTCTACTCGTCGGAGTTTGTGGTTTCAAACGCCGAACTCGAGAAAGATTGTCTAGGGTTTCTTTCAAGCCGAAGTCGAAGAAGATCGTGGTTCAAAATGTCGTAAGAATCAAGGTACTCCTCCTCCTCACTCTACAGTACTATGTCGTTATTTGAAACCCGAGACATCCATTGTCCTCTTCACCTATTTTCTAGTCGAAGGTCGTAGATCTTAAGAAACCCTAAACAACTAGGTACGTAACCCTTAAAAACCCTAAACATTCAATGTATGTAGCTTTTACAAACCCTAGTCCCTATAATAGTAAAATTACACAATGGCATTCAACATGCTCCAGCGCATACATACTCTGGTGCTTCAAAAGTAGCTATTAAGATACAATATGCGCTGAAGCATGTAAACTATATTAAATGCGCCGGTGTATTTAAAAAAATATGAACCCAAAACATCCCCTACTAAAAAAAAAATAGTATTGAGATACAAAATGTGTCGGAACATTTAAAAGTTAATATTGAACTTTTAAATAATATGAACCCAAAACATCCACATACTAATAAAATGTTAGTATTTAAAATAGTATGAAGCATGATAATTATGATAAATAGTATGAAGCATGGCTATTGAGATACAAAATGTTCTGAAGCATGGTAATTATGGTAAATGTGTCGGCGCATTTTAATTAATATAAACCCAAGACATCCCCATACAACTCCTTGATAGTGGCACATTATCATCCCCATCAAGACGACATATCGACCTCCCCCCTGGCGGTGCATCATTATTCTCCCTCTCCTTCTTCAACTATGAACCAACATGGGCACTTCCCCCTACTTCCCTCTTGTGTGGCAATTCGGTTTGCATCCCCATCCTTGCCTATTATATTCTTTATCCCCCACGTCTAGCATTGGCACTGGTGCATATTAACTACAGTAAATGTGCCGACGTTTTTTAATTAAATATGAACCCAATACATCCCCATATGTGCCGACACTTTTTAATTAATATGAACCCAAGACATCCTATATGAGCGTCGATATCGGTGCATTTTAACTATAGTAAATGTGTCGATGCATTTTAAGTAGATATGCACCCAATACATCCCCATATGCACGGGCGTATTATAGAAGTAATATGCGATTGGCTTAATTTGTTCGTATTGTAGTATGCAGATGGCACCAAGAAAAAATATTAGATTCCAAAAACCCATTATGCAAGATGAGCATTCAGAAGCTAAAGAGCATTCGTAAGATTCATCAGAGAGTTCGAAGGGCATGAAGCGTAAGAGAATATCAGAGAGTAAATTAGATGGAAGAGATTGGAAGGCAGAGGGGGCCTATGAAACGTTCAACATATTTGTTCATCATAAAGATTTTGGATATTTTCTAAAGATTTGCTAAAAGGATAGAGATGCTTAAGGAATCTTGTTTTGATCATTTATTAGACATAAAAAATGCAGCAGTATTATTCATCCCACGATTTGCACATTATATGCCTCGAAAACATATTGAAAATCTTTACTTCAAAATAGGAAGTAAAAGAATATTTTTTTCTAAGAGGGAATTTTATGCAATCCTTCATCTACGACACAAGCACAATAAAAAGCTTACAAAAAGCAGTGAGTTTAGAGGTGGCTAATTGAGGGATGTCTATTTTCTTGGGGGGATAAAAGTAACACAGAATGAGCTTATGTTTGCAATAATCGGATGCATCTCAGATTTTGATGCTGTGAAGCTTGCTCTCATACTTATATTGAAGAGCTATATTCTTGGAATCAACCCCTCTAACAACATCACTTGATCCTATGTCACACTTGCTAATGACCTTGAGGCCTTTATCAATCACCCATGAGTTGATATTGCATACGAAGCCTAGAAGCATACAGTGAATATAACAAACGTGGAAGCAAAGAGGCCAAAGAAGTACAATTTGTTCGGGTGCATCCTAACGTTACAGGTATGCAAAATTCTTAAATAATAATATTATTTTATATTTATATAGTTAGATAAGTCTGTATACTCTTGTAGGCTTAGTTTTTTTAGAGAATTTTAGAATTGAAAAGCTTTTGTGCAATTAAAGAGATCGAACCATTGTTTTCTATGATATATAATTGGTATAATTTTTAGAGTGTTATATATGAGCAAGTTGTTAAGCTCTTCAGCAATAATGATGTAAGTATTTAATCCAATTTATTTTATTATGATTATTAATATTTATATTGTGTTAGCGCATCTGTGTAATGAGTTATTGTTTATTCTTTATATTGCGCCGGTGTATTTTTATAATGAGTTCTTGTTTATTCTAGATACTGCACTGGTGTACCTTGTTAATGAGTTATTTTTTGTTCTTTATACTGTGCCAACGCATCTTTATAATGAGTTCTTGTTTGTTCTGTATACTACACCGGCGCATCTTGATAATGAGTTCTTATTTGTTCTGTATACTACGTCAGTACATCTTGATAATAAGTTATTGTTTGTTTTTTATACTGCACCGGCGTATCTTTATATTAAGTTTTTATTTGTTCTGTATACTACACCAGTGCATCTTGTTATTTTTATCTTTTATCTTTTATTAACTATGTTATTATTTATAATAATCTTTTATGTTTTGATTTTAGATGAGATTGAAATGTTTTTGAATGAAATTATACGATTTGAAAATAAAGAGGATTTTCAAAGAAAGATGAAGTTGAAGAATAATGATGAGAAAAAGAAGAATATGATGGGCATAGGGAGGAAGAGGATAAGAAAAAATATTTTAACCACCAGAGGAAGTTTAATATTGCTTCTTCATTGGATGATTGGGTTAAAGCATAAAAAACTCCTCAAACTTTTTTTTGTATGAGAAAAAAGAGTAATGAAATAGAGGATAATGTTTTACATCGTTTAAAAGTAAGAGTGACTCAACTGGAGAATATAGTTACTGCCTAGCAAATTGAAATCAATACCTTAAAGGCTGTGCATTCAACAAGAGGAGACCATGATAAATCTTTATTTGTAAATCTTTTAGATGTTCTTGCTGAGGATCTCAAATTTGCAAATATTTTATAATGATCTGGAGAAGAAGAGGGAGAAAAAACAGCAACAGCAGTAACAACAACAAAAAAAAAACAAAGGAAGTAGAGTGAAGGAGAGGAAGGGAAAAAGAGGAAGAGCTAGGAAAATAAAGCAGAAGGAGAAGATACAGGAGGAGGAGAAGAGGAAGCACAAAGAAAATAAAGAAAGGGGGGATGAGTAGAGGAAGCAGAGAGAAAAGGAATAAGAGGGATGAAGAAAAGGGGAAGCAAAGGGAATAGGAGAATGAGAGGATTTAGATAGAGAAGGAGAAGAGGGAGGAGGAGAATAAGAAGAAGCGGAGGGATAATAATGAGAGGAAGCAGAATGAGGAGGAGGAAGAGGAGAGGAAGCAAGAGAAAAATGAGGAGAAAGCAGAGAGAGAATGAGAAGAGGGAACAGAGGAAGAAGGAGAAGAAAGATGAGGATAGGGAGGAGGAGAAGAGGGAGAATGAGAGAAAACAGAGAGAAGAGAAGAAGAAGAGGGAGCAGGAGAAGAAGAAGCAGATAAAGGAGAAGGAGAAGAGGAAGGAGAAGGAGGAGGAGGAGAGTAAGCAGAGAGAGAAGAAGGAGAGCAAGCAAAGAGAGAAAGAGGAGAGGAAGAAATGGATGATGAGGAGGGACAATAAATGGAGGGGGAGGAGAGGATTCAGAGAGAAGGGATAAGAAAGAGAAGAATGAGCGAAAGCATAGTAGATGAGGAGAGAAAGCAGATAAAGAAGTAAAGAAAGCAGAGGGAGGAGAAGGATAGCAAGAAGGAAGAAAGGAAGCAGAGGGAGGAGAAGGAAAAGATGAAGAATGGGGAGAGGAAGCAGAGAGAGAAGGAGAAAAAGGAGCATAGGGAGAAGGAGTAGAGAAAGCAGATGGAGGAGGATGAGAGAGATAAGAAAAGGAAGAAGGATGAGAATGAGAATATAAATATTATATTATCAGAAGAAAACACAAAAAATAATGTATATAAACGATTTGTATAGTCAGTAATTTTCTTAGTGCCAGTACATCCTTAGTTAGGTGCCAGCGCATACTTAGTTAGGCATTAGCGCATAATTTTCTTAGTGCCAGTACATCCTTAGTTAGGTATCAACGCATCCTTACTATTTTATACTGCGCCAATACATCTTTATAATGAGTTCTTGTTTGTTATGTATACTACACCGACACATCTTGATAATGAGTTCTTATTTGTTCTGTATACTACGTCAGTACATCTTGATAATAAGTTATTGTTTGTTTTTTATACTACACCGGCGTATCTTTATATTAAGTTTTATTTGTTCTGTATTACCAGCGCATCTTGTTATTTTTGTCTTTTATCTTTTATTAACTATGTTATTATTTATAATAATTTTGTATGTTTTGATTTTAAATAAGATTAAAATGTTTTTGAAGGAAATTATAAGATTTGAAAATAAAGTGGATTTTCAAAGAAATATGAAGTTGAAGAATAATGATAAGAAAAAGAAGGATATGGTGGGCATGGGGAGGAAGAGGATGAGGAAAAATATTTTAACCACCAGAGGAAGTTTAATATTACTTCTCCATTGGATAATTGGGTTAAAGCAGAAAAAACTCCTCAAACTTTTTTTTGTATGAGAAAAAAGAGTAATGAAATAGAGGATAATGTTTTACATCGTTTAAAAGTAAAAGTGACTCAACTGGAGAATATAGTTACTGCCTAGCAAATGGAAATCAATACCTTAAAGGCTGTGCATTCAACTAGAGGAGACCATGATAAATCTTTATTTGCAAATCTTTTAGATGTTCTTGTTGAGTATCTCTAATTTGCAAATATTTTATAATGATCTGGAGAAGAAGAGGGAGAAAAAATAGCAACAGCAATAACAACAACAAAAAAAAACAAAGGAAGTGGAGTGAAGGGGAGGAGAGGAAAAAGAGGAAGAGTTGGGAAAATAAAACAGAAGGAGAAGATGGAGGAGGAGGAGAAGAGGAAGCACAAAGAAAATAAAGAAAGGGGGGATGAGTAGAGGAAGCAGAGAGAAAAGGAATAAGAGGGATGAAGAAAAGGGGAAGTAGAGGGAATAGGAGAATGAGAGGATTTAGATAGAGAAGGAGAAGAGGGAGGAGGAGGAGAATGAAAAGAAGCGGAGGGAGAATAATGAGAGGAAGCAGAATGAGGAGGAGAAAGAGGAGAGGAAGCAAGAGGAGGAGGAGAAGGAGGAGAAAGCCAAGAGAGAATAATTAGAGGGAAAATAGGAAGGAGGAGAAGAAAGATGAGGATAGGGAGGAGGAGCAAAGGGAGAATGAGAGAAAACAGGGAGAAGAGAAGAAAAAGAGGGAGCAGGAGAAGAAGAAGTAGATGAAGAAGAAGGAGAAGAGGGAGGAGAAGGAGGAGGAGGAGAGCAAGCAGAGAGAGAAGGAGGAGAGGAAGCATATGGAGGATGAGGAAAAGAAGTAAATGGATGATAAGGAGAGAAAACAAATAAAGGGGGAGGAGAGGATTCAGAGAGAAAAGGGATAAGGAAGAGAAGAATGAGTGAAAGCATGGGGTGGATGAGGAGAGGAAGCAGATAAAGGAGTAAAGAAAGCAGAGGGAGGAGAAGGATAGCAAGAAGGAGGAAAGGAAGTAAAGGGAGAAGGAAAAGAGAAAGAATGAGGAGAGGAAGCAGAGAGAGAAGGAGAAGAAGGAGCATAGGGAGAAGGAGTAGAGGAAGCAGATGGAGGAGGATGAGAGAGATGAGAAAAGGAAGAAGGATGAGAATGAGGATATAAATATTATTTTATCAGTAGAAAACACAAAAAATAAGGTATATAAACGATCTGTATAGTCAGTAATTTTCTTAGTGCCAGTACATCCTTAGTTAGGCGGCAGCGCATACTTAGTTAGGCATCAGCGCATCAGTGCATAATTTTCTTAGTGCCAGTACATCCTTAGTTAGGCATCAGCGCATCCTTACTATTTTATACTACGCCAATGCATCTTTATAGTGAGTTCTTGTTTGTTCTGTATACTACACCGACGCATCTTGATAATGAGTTCTTATTTGTTCTGTATACTACGTCAGTGCATCTTGATAATTAGTTATTGTTTGTTTTGTATATTGCACCGGCGTATCTTTATATTAAGTTTTTATTTGTTCTATATACTACACCAGCGCATCTTGTTATTTTTATATTTTATCTTTTATTAACTATGTTATTATTTATAATAATCTTGTATGTTTTGATTTTAGATGAGATTGAAATATTTTTGAATGAAATTATAAAATTTGAAAATAAAGAGGATTTTCAAAGAAAGATGAAGTTGAAGAATAATGATGAGAAAAAGAAGGATATAGTGGGCATGGGGAGGAAGAGGATGAGGAAAAATATTTTAATCATTACTTCTCCCTTGTATGATTGGGTTAAAGCAGAAAAAACTTCTCAAACTTTTTTTTGTATGAGAAAGAAGAGTAATGAAATAGAGGATAATGTTTTACATCGTTTAAAAGTAAGAGTAACTCAACTGGAGAATATAGTTACTGCCTAGTAAATTGAAATCAATACCTTAAAGGCTGTGCATTCAACAAGAGGAGACCATGATAAATCTCTATTTGCAAATCTTTTAGATGTTCTTGCTGAGGATCTCCAATTTGCAAATATTTTATAATGGTCTGGAGAAGAAGAGGGAGAAAAAATAGCAATAGCAGTAACAAAAAAAAAAAAAAGGGAGTAGAGTGAAGGGAAGGATAGAAAAAAGAGGAAGAGCTAGGAAAATAAAGCAAAGGGAGAAGGAGAAGATGAAGGAGGTGGAGAAGAGAAAGCACAAAGAAAATAAAGAAAGGGGGGATGAGTAGAGGAAGCAGAGATAAAAGGAATAAGAGAGATGAAGAAAAGGGGAAGCAGAGGGAATAGGAGAATAAGAGGATTTAGATAGAGAAGGAGAAGAGGAAGGAGGAGGAGAATGAGAAGAAGCGGAGGGAGAATAATGAGAGGAAACAGAATGAGGAGGAGGAAGAGGAGAGGAAGCAAGAGGAGGAAGAGGAGAAAGCAGAGAGAGAATGAGAAGAGGGAACAGAGGAAGGAGGAGAAGAAAGATGAGGATAGGGAGGAGGAGAAGAAGGAGAATGAGAGAAAGTAGGGAGAAGAGAAGAAGAAGAAGCAGATGAAGGAGAAGGAGGAGAAGGAGAGCAAGCAGAGAGAGAAGGAGGAGAGGAAGCATATGGAGGATGAGGAGAGGAAGTAAATGGATGATGATGAGAGAAAACAAATGGAGGGGGAGGAGAGGATTCAGAGAGAAAGGGATAAGGAAGAGAAGAATGATCGAAAGCATAGGGTGGATGAGGAAAGGAAGCAGATAAAGGAGTAAAGAAAGCAGAGGGAGGAGAAGGATAGCAAGAAGGAGGAAAGGAAGCAGAGGGAAGAGAAGGAAAATAAGAAGAATGAAGAGAGGAAGCAGAGAGAGAAGAAGGAGCACAGGGGGAAGGAGGAGAGGAAGCAGATGGAGGAGGATGAGAGAGATGAGAAAAGGAAGAATGATGAGAATGAGGATATAGATACTATTTTATCAGAAGAAAACACAAAAAATAAGGTATATAAACGATCTGTATAGTTAGTAATTTTCTTAATGCCAGTACATCCTTAGTTAGGCGGCAGCGCATACTTAGTTAGGCATCAGCACATAATTTTTCTAGTACCAGTACATCCTTAGTTAGGCATCAACGCATCCTTACTATTTTATACTGCGTCAACGCATCTTTATAATGAGTTCTTGTTTGTTCTGTATACTACACCGACGCATTTTGATAATGAGTTCTTATTTGTTCTATATACTACGTCAGTGCATCTTGATAATAAGTTATTGTTTATTTTTTATACTGCACCGGCGTATCTTTATATTAAGTTTTTATTTGTTCTGTATACTACACCAGCACATCTTGTTTTTTTGTCTTTTATCTTTTATTAACTATGTTATTATTTATAATAATCTTGTATGTTTTGATTTTAGACGAGATTGAAATATTTTTGAATGAAATTATAAGATTTGAAAATAAAGATGATTTTCAAAGAAAGTGAAGTTAAAGAATAATGATGAGAAAAAGAAGGATATGGTGGGCATGGGGAGGAAGAGGATGAGGAAAAATATTTTAACCACTAGAGGAAGTTTAATATTGCTTCTCCATTGGATGATTGGGTTAAAGCAGAAAAAACTCCTCGAACTTTTTTTTGTATGAGAAAGAAGAGTAATGAAATAGTGGATAATGTTTTACATCGTTTAAAAGTAAGAGTGACTCAACTAGATAATATAGTTACTGCCTAGCAAATTGAAATCAATACCTTAAAGACTATGCATTCAACCAGAGGAGACCATGATAAATCTCTATTTGTAAATCTTTTAGATGTTCTTGCTGAGATTATCCAATTTGCAAATATTTTATAATGATCTGGAAAAGAAGATGGAGAAAAAACAGCAACAACAGTAACAACAATAAAAAAAAATATAAAGGGAGTAGAGTGAAGGGGAGGAAAGAAAAAAGAGGAAGAGCTAGTAAAATAAAGCAGAGGGTGGAGAAGGAGAAGAGGAAGCACAAAGAAAATAAAGAAATGGGGGATGAGTAGAGTAAGCAGAGAGAAAAGGAATAAGAGGGATGAAGAAAAGGGGAAGCAGAGGGAATAGGAGAATGAGAGGATTTAGATAGAAAAGGAAAAGAGGGAGGAGGAGGAGAATGAGAAGAAGCGGAGGGAGAATAATAAGAGGAAGCAGAATAAGGAGGAGGAAAAGGAGAGGAAGCAAGAGGAGGAGGAGAAAGCAGAGAGAGAATGAGAAGAGGGAACAGAGGAAGGATGAGAAGAAAGATGAGGATAGGGAGGAGGAGCATAGGGAGAATGAGAGAAAGCAGGGAGAGGAGAAGAAGAAGCAGATGAAGGAGAAGGAGAAGAGGGAGGAAAAGGAGGAGGAGTTGAGCAAGCAGAGAGAGAAGGAGGAGAGGAAGCATATGGAGGATGAGCAGAGGAAGTAAATGGATGATAAGGAGAGAAAATAAATGGAGGGGGAGGAGAGGATTCAGGAGAAAAGGGATAAGAAAGAGAAGAATGAGCGAAAGCATAGGGTGGATGAGGAGAGGAAGCAGATAAAGGAGTAAAGGAAGCAGAGGGAGGAGAAGTATAGCAAGAAGGAGGAAAGGAAGCAGAGGGAGGAGAAGGAAAATAGGAAGATTGAGGAGAGAAAGTAGAAAGAGAAGGAGAAGAATGAGCATAGGGAGAAGGAGGAGAGAAAGTAGATGGAGGAGGATGATAGAGATGAG
Source organism: Chamaelirium japonicum (assembly GCA_947650365.1). Lineage (NCBI taxonomy): Eukaryota > Viridiplantae > Streptophyta > Magnoliopsida > Liliales > Melanthiaceae > Chamaelirium > Chamaelirium japonicum. Next base: position 54,994,630 of record OX393550.1, read on the forward strand.
AAAAGGAAGAAGGATGAGAATAAGGATATAAATACTATTTTATCATAAGAAAACATAAAAAAAGGTATATAAATGATCTGTATAGTCAGTAATTTTCTTAGTGCCGTTTGTCCTTAGTTAGGCGTCAGCGCATACTTAGTTGGGCATCAGCGCATCCTTAGTAAAGGGGCCAATGCATCCTTAGAATAGTATTGTAACTCGTGTGTCATAAACGAGGATTTTCTGTATTAACATTAATAAAGATAACTTTGGTTATTGATTTAATTAGAATATTGTTTTGGTATATGTTAATTCATATATAATAAAGGACCCTAGGGAATACAATAGGCCACTGAGGCGCATGGTGGGTCCATGCTTGGGAGACCCAGTGAACCTGTTATGTGTAGACCTATAACTGAGTTCACAGCTTTGGTGATGCTAGCTGATTCACCGGAAATCAACTGTTAGCAGGTATAGGATGTAGTGACGTCTCCACCAGGGAAACGTTGTATTCACCTGACCAAGCACGATAATCGTGTTGAATAGGAACCAAGACAATGCATGTATCAGTGATTCAGACATTGGTGTATAAACCGTCTTACTACTGTAGATAATTTGTCATTAACCCCGAGGGATCATGTACACCAAGCCAACTAGTTGTGTGGTGTTTTGATGTGCCAACATGTGCAGACCTACCATAATCTAATACCACTGTACATTAGGTTACCCGACTAGCGCTATAGTGGCATGCAAATTCTATAGGTTATCTGACATCCATAGTTGGATATGTGCATTTTGATGAGTCAAATCTGTCCACACAATTAATCCAAACCTGGTGGTTGTCGGTATGATTAATGATGTTCTGGATGCTAGGCATAGTACCAGAAGGTGTGTGTTATTATAGATGACAAGTCATTAGATCCTAGTCATATGATGTATCGAGATCTGACGGTGCTCCCCATCGCCCAAGTCGAATTATGGCACCAATAATATAGGACTAGAGATTATCAGAGCATAGCAGAGAACAAGATTACGAGTGGGTAACATAAGTTTATGATCACTAGATTTTAACTCGCATCGCACTCTGGGTGGTTACGCGGGTTAATCAGATTAGGGCTAATTAGCGAAACTTTTGGTATGTCACCGGAACAGTTAATCAAGGATTCAGTTAGAGCTAGAGATCATGAACCCTGAAGGTTCCACCCTATCGTTGCATATAGGAACTGTTCCCCGACCCGGTTGGACACGTTAGATGCAAAGTAGTGTGATGGAGCGCAAGCCCGAAGCCTAAGAACCTAATTCACATATGTTAATAGTGTCATAAGGGTATTTTGATAAATACTGAAATATGGTTCATAATATATTAAATATGGATCTTAAAATGAGTGAAATAATTCCAGGAGCTCGTAGGCATTGACGGAACTTGATTCCGACTAGCGTACCTCACTCTCTATTTTTCTATCAGTGGTATTTCGATAAAAGGGCGCTTTCGTCCAAGATATAATGGAGATAAGGAAAACCCTAACCCATGGCCTTATCCCCTTGGAGAAATCCTCCTTCCTCTCTTGTGGCCATCATAAGGCCTGCCATAAGTGGTTTGCGCTAGATCAAGACACTTGGTGACCGATTTATAAAAGCACAAGGAGAAGGGGAGGAAAAAAACCCTAATTTTCTCTCCCTCCCCTTGAGAAATATGACCCCCTCTCTTCTCTCTGAGGTTTCTGTTGTATCTCGTGTGTCTCGAGCATAGGTTTTATGTATTAACATTAATAAAGATGACTTTGGTTATTGTTTTAATTAGAATACTACTTTGGTGTATGTTAATTCATATATAATAAAGGACCCTAGGGAACACAATAGGCTACTGAGGTGCATGGTGGATTCATGCTTGGGAGGCCCAATGGATCAGTTCTGTATAGACCTAGAACTAGTTTACAGTTTTGATGATGTCAGTCGCTTCACCGAGAATAAGTTATTGGCAGGTAGAGGATATGATAAAGTCTCCACCACGGAAACATGGGATTCCTATTCATCTGACTAAGCATGATGATTGTGTTGAACATGAACTAAGACAGTGCATAGTTCAGTGATTTAGACACTGGTGTATAAATCGTTTTACTACTATAGATAATTTGTTCTTAACCCTGAGAGACCATGTACACTGAGCCAACTAGTTGAGTGGTGCTTTGATGTGCCAACATGTACGGACATACCATAATCCAGTATTGGATAGGTGCGTTTTGATGAGTCAATCTGGCCACACAATTAACCCAAACCTGGTGGTTGTCAGTATGGCTGACGACATTCTGGATGCTAAGGCATAGCACCGAAAGGTGTGTGGTGTTATAGATGACAAGTCATCAAAACATAGTCAAATGATCGATTGGGATCTGACTGTGCTCCCTACTGCCCGAGTCGAATCATGGCACCAGTAATATGAGGGACTCAGGATTATCAGAGTATAGTAGAGAATATGGTTATGAGGGAGTAATATAAGTTTAGGATCACTAGAGTTCAACTCGCATCGCACTCTGGGTGGCTACACGGGTTAATCGAATTAAGGCTGATTAGCGGAACTTTCGGTGTCTCACTAGAATAATTAATCAGAGATCCGATTAGAGCTAGAGATCCTGAACCCTGAAGGTTCCACCACGTCGTTGCGTATAGGAATTGTTACCCGACCTGGTTGGACACGTTGGATGCGAAGTAGAGTGATGGAGCACAAATTGGAGCTTATCAATAGAAGAAAAAAAAACTTGTAAGTTCATAATTTTTTTTATATATTTATATATTTTTAATTTATAATAATATGTTTTCAATTGTATCTTCTTATTGTAAAGTAGGGATGAATGAAAAATTGAATCGGTTTCCATTACTCATGATATTTTACATGATTTGTTTGCTGAAATAACTTGGGTCACAAGTGATGTAAGTAACTCAGGCTTAATTTTTTTCATACCAACAAAATTTTTAATTATTTGTGTAACTTTAATTTATTTTTATCTTATATTTTACAGCATATGAATCCATTTATATCCCTCATTTTGGGCCGATTAATACAGAGAGGGTGTCTAGGTCATGATAACATATTCTTACTTTTTGGTAAAAAAAATCTCAGTTTCATTGATAGTATATATTTATTTCTATTGACATTTCAAAATCTTAGAAATGCATTGACACATCCTTATTTTTGTTTTTTATATACCATTTAATTCTTAGAGATGTTCATAATTTAAAAAATTGATAGACATTCAAAAAAATAAGTCTAAAACAATAGAGGAACAAGCAAAAAGGTTTGAGATATATGTGGGATGGACCAACACCATAGAGAATTTAGTCAATTTACATTATAAAGTTAAAGATGTAAACACAAATATTCTTCACATATGGGACTGTAAAATACATTGTTATCCCAATTAATCACAGCCAACAACACTGATACTTGGGGGTATTAGACATATGAAAAAAAAATGATGATGGTTGTTAATTCTATGTTCAAAAACCTCTTCAATATGTATAAAAAAATAATTAATGACTTCTTTTACACCCTTCAAATTCTTTTTTATAGCTTGGGCTGTAAAACTGCTTTCAAAGGAAGTGCATAGACTGCTAAAAATGAAAAAGAATAATACAAAATGCAAATAAATAGGTAAGTTTTGAATCTATATTATATATATATTTTTAATTTTTTTTTTATTGTAATTGAATTTAAAGTCATGTAATTTTTCATGTCAAATTTCATGTATGATTGTGATGTTTACATGATGGTCTTTGTAAAGTATTTCACAGCCAACATCAAGGTAGATTTCACATAAACATATTATTATTGTAATAAGAAGAAATTTATATATGAGCACATGTTTTAAATAAAATCACATGTTTTATTTATTAATATAAGTATATTTTAAAATAAAATTAGTTAATCCTATTAATAAATAATTCTTCATAATATTTCAAGAATCATAAATTGTAAGGTATTAATATAAGAATATTCAGGCTTTAGTTATAAGATGTTATATCTCTTACTGATAGAGACTAAAAACATGGTAATATAATTATCACAAAACTAAAAAATATAATTGTTTATGATGTGGGATCAACGACAAATTCAATTCTCATCATATGCCATATTTCATTTGGATAGTCTGACTTATTTTAAAAAAAGTACCATAGAAAAAATAATGATATTATTATAATTACATATATCGAAGAGAATGGTCTAGATGGGGGGTATGAAAGATGCAGATAAAATGACATCCTTGTATACAAGAGTAATGTAATAGATATTAAAAAAAAAATTGCTAGATAGATTCTAAACTTTCTTCATTGCTATATAGGTTAAGTTCGATATGATAGAAATAATTAAAACTGATTTGTAACAAACCATGAACTGAAAATATGTCACACATGACATGAATTAAGAACCCAACATCAATAAAATTTGATTATAATTTGAGATTAATATTTATAAAATTGTATAACGAACGAATAGTTTTATATGAATTATTTATTATACAAAAGTTTCTCTACACTTTCATCGAGCCCAATTTAATGCTAGCAATGTATTAACATACTATGTGACAACAAGGGGGTTCTTACAACCAAATACAAAGCATATCGACCTGCGTATGATATTAGGGTTTAAGTATTAAATATTTAAGCTATATATATTGTTAATATCTAAAATTTACAAAGATCAAAGTGTGTGAGTCTGTGTATGTGAGAGAGAGAGAGACAGACAGACTTGTCCATCACTTTGGGGACCTTTTGGGTGCATGGGGGCAAGACCTCTATATGTCATCAGGTGGGCAAGAATAGGGGGCACACAATAATGGTGTGATGAAGTTCGATACAAAGTCGAGACTCCCATGCCATGACTTGACAACTACAAAGACACATCATTTACGTTCGCACATCCCTCTGCCATATACATTATTCAAATGCTGACATCACATGTGCCACGATTTGGATTGGGGCTCAATCGATGATTTGGATTTTTCCAAACTCAATGGGTAGACCTGAAAACCCACATATACTATAATATAAGACAAAGGGTCCATACGTGGAACCCTCCATCATCGTGATAATTCCCCCTCCTTTGCTTTATATATATGCCATGTGGCATGTCTTATTCACAGGACTTTAAATTGTCTCACGAATGCCTCTGCATTAGGGACCTAACAGACGACTGTGACCGCAAATGCTTCCTGTCAAGGGCTTAACGGACGTCTTTGCATTTCACTGGATAAAACATGGATAATATAAACTGAATTGCTCGAATCCCCTCTTCTCTTGACGTTTTCCACACCTTGCCCGAGGCTTAGAGACTTATACCGTATATGTGAAAACCTGACCCATTGTTTTGCGTGTCGATAAAATGCTTAAATAGTTTTTTCCCCCTTCAAAATAGTATTTTAAAAATATAAAATTATTAAACTATCATGATAATTTTTGTAATTTCAAAAATGGAACTTTCACAGTCATGTGGTGGGTCAGCGTCGAAAATCACCCCAGCACGTTGGCTATATATTTTTTTTTTGTGTGATCTTGATGAACACTTCAACTCGGATGCAGTACTCAGAACACTGTATCTAGGTTGTAGTGATCCGACCGAACTAAGAGGAGCCTTACAAAAAACAAATGAAAACTGTTTGTGAACCCTTCATCCCGGTTGCAATATTCACTTCAAACTGAACACTTCATCTCAAATGTAATGTTAATTATTTTTTTAACGGAACTAAACCCTTTATCCATAATGCAGTGTTCATCGAGAATTCACAAATTATATAGTCGACGTGGTGGTGCGTTTTTCTGCGTTGACCTTCTACGTTGGTGTTAGTAAGGTTGCAACTCGGGCGGGTTGGGTTGGGTTGAGGGTTAGCCCAACCCAACTACTAAATCCCTCAACCCTAACCCAACCCAAGATTCCCAGCCCAAGCCCAACCCAACCAAAAATTTTCATACTCGGGTTGGGCTCGGGTTAGCCCAAGTTGGTAGGACGGGTCGGATTTTGTAGGCTTGGGTATACTTATTTCCAATCATTGATAAATTTTTTGACCTTTGAAGAACAAAAGCTGAAAAGAACTTATACTTGCTAATACTACCATAGAACTATTATTGTATTTTCTGCCCATGCAATTTACTAAATCATCATATAAGGTCTTTGTTTGATAAGCAAGAATCAAATGAATAATACGGGACTGGATGAAACAGATGTCTATGATTGCGACCCCTCAAAATATGAGTACTCAAGATTAGGGGTGGGACTTGGGCGGGTTGAAGGGTCTGCCCATGCCCAACCTGACTTGTACAAACCTTAACCCGTTTTGCCCGTGGAACTCGGGGAACCCATGGATGCTCAACCCGTGCTTGCCCATTCTAGTTGTTCGGGTTGCCCAATTTGCAAAATAATGGGCGGGTTGCCCTTGTAGGCACACAAATTGTGTTTAATCCGGACCCGACTTGCATGCACCTATGCGGAGGCAAACCCGACAAACACTCGGGCCCGGACCCGACTTGCCTGCACCAATACGGATGCAAACCCGACATGCACTCGGACTCGGACCCGAACCCGACTCGCATGCACCGACTCGGAATCAAACCCGACACGCACTCGGACCCGGACCCGGACCCGACTCGCGCCCAACAAGGGGCCGGGTGGGCCCATCCTCAAGTGGGGCCCACCCGACCCCCTACTAGAGACCAAACCCCTCATGGGGTGGCCGACCATGCAAGAAAAGAAAAGAAAAGAAAGAAAGAAAGAAAAGAAAGGAAAGAAAAGAAAAGAACGAAAGAAAAGAAAGGAAAGAAGAGAAAGAAGGAAAGAAAAGAAAAGAAAGAAAGGAAAGAAGAGAAAAGAAAGGAAAGAAAAGAAAAGGAAAGAAAAGAAAAGAAAGGAAAGAAAAGAAAAGGAAAGAAAAGAAGAAAAAAAGGAAACAAGCACCGTTATGCGCAGGGGGAGGTTGTGTTTGACGTCTACGTAAGTGTGGATCTGCGCCGATCCCTCGATCCGACGGACAAGAAACGAAGCTGGGTCGCCATCGACTTTATGTGTAAGATTCAAAATAAATCCAAAAATGGTTGAGCCATAATTACCCCGCCAGAAAAGGAAAGCGAATAAAGACTTATTCCCCTCATCAATGGATGAATAAATCTTGGGTAGTTATGAGAGAGATATTAAAGAGATTCAAATAAACTTTCCATATCTCTCCTCTCCCTCCTTCACCTATAAATAGAGGGGGAGGGGGGAAGGCTCAAAGGTCAGATGGCAAGGCGAAGAAGCTCTGCAGAAGAGGAGACACACTCTTCATCGACCAAAGGCTTCACGAGGCACGGGCAAGCCTATCCCTTTGGGACCGGCTTAGTCCATTGAAAGTCCTTATCAACGTGAAGACCCTTGCACAAGAAGATCATCCCTTCGACTCCGTGCATGAAGAAGAAAGCTCAGAGAAGAATAACTCTTCGACTCCGAAGATGCCAGAAGCAAAGGCCGGAGAAAAAGATCGAAGCGACACTACCCCATCGTCTCCAACAAGCCTTCGACTCCGATCAAGCCCAAAAGCCCGGAGAAGAAGAGAAGCGGCGCTACACCCGTCATCTTCAACAAAGCCTTCAACTCCGATTACGCCAAATACGCCCGGGGAAGAAGCCGACGCCACAATCATCGCCAGGTCGAAGAAATCACAAGCTGAAGACGAAGCGAGGAAGCTCTGCATAAGAGGAGACGCTTCTTCATCGACCCAAGGCTTCACGAGGCACGGGCAAGTCTATCCCTTCGGGACTGGCTTAGTCCACTGAAAGCCCTCATCAACGTGAAGACCCTTGCACAAGAAGATCAAGCCTTCGACTCTGTGCACAAAGAAGAAAGCTCGGAGAAGAAGACCCTTCAACTCCGAAGACGCCAGAAGCAAAGGCCGGAGAAGAAGTTCGGAGCGGCACTACCCCATCGGCTCCAACAAACCTTCAACTCCGATCAAGCTCAAAAGCCCGGAGAAGAGGAACGAAGCGTCATCACCCTGTCGCCTTCGACAAACGCCCGCTCTATCCACGAAGAAGAAAGCTTGGAGAGGACTCCCTAAGGCGTCGCTACACTCGTTATCCTCAAATCAAAGCCGGCGCTACAACCGTCGTACGAAGATTGGTGCTATCCCCGCCATCTTCGAAGGTACCCTTCGACTCCGATCATGCCAAAGAAACCCAGAGAAGAAGAGAAGTCCAGCTGACACCTAAACCGTCGAAGAAGACTGAAGCATTGAAGACGTTGTCATTATCGTCCAAGAAGGAGATCAAGTCAACTCTGAAGCAAAAGCCCATGCAAGAAGCCGAAGCCAAAGCCCCGGTAAAACCCGCGCTAAAGCAACGCAAGTGCCAAAGCCAAGCGACTACGCCGGTCACGAGCAAAAACACCGCACGATCTAACCGATACGACGCGAAGTCTGGAAGAACGAAAGCATCACAAGTCTCCCCCGTCTACATCCAAGCGTAAGCGCCAAAGCAAAGCAAAAGCCAGAGCCGCGCCAAAGCCAAGCCAAGGTCGAAAGCCAATGCCAAAAGCACGATCGATGCCACGAACCGACGATCAAGGACGCCGAGGTCAGGCAAGGAACGAGAAAGACACGAAGACCGAGGAACGAAGCTGAAGACCCCCTAGCCGAGGAAGCACGCAGCACGGAAGGGACCAAAGAAATGGCGGACATTCCTTAGCCTCTCAAAAAGCCTCACCCTGTAAAGACCTCTGTCCTGGGCAACCCCTTCAGAGCTCTCACACGAATACCACGTGGAGACGCGGATCAAAGGGACCCTCCAGAGGATCTCTCCCACAATCTCCTGATCCATACTCGCCGCACCCGGACTCATTACCCCCGAGCCTCCGGTCCCGGCCACTCTTGTAATCTCATGTGTTCGCAATAAAGACGACCCGGATATTTTTTCTGTGCCTACAGATTTCTGGCACGCCCGGTGGGACCTCTTCTCCTTTCATCCATACGGCTAAAGAAGTTGCTCCAAGTTTGCAATGGCCGGGACAAGCAACGATGCGTTTGCCCCGAGCCTTTCGTCCATCGCCGAGTCTCCTCTACTCCGACACGGTGATCCAGCAAACCCGGAGGGTGATGCTCCCCCGATGGTACGCGTCTATATTCGGCATACTCGAACTCTTGCGGATCTCTTCATGCCAGAAACTACTGCCGAAGATGCTCGCCAAAGCGCCGACGAGACCTTGGTGCATGAAGAAACAAGCCTCGATCCTGGAGTCCATGTCCAGAAGTTTGGGGAGGACCAGCCCCAACCCCGAGCCCGTTCGGGTTCTCCAACGGAAGTTGCACCACCTCTGCAGGGGGCAAACATTAATCATCAACCAGAAGCAAGTCGGCGCAACTACGTCTCCGATGATGACGGCGAGGATGCAAGCATGCAACATCGAGACGTCCTCCGTCACTATCCTCCATCCGCTCTTCAGCTCCAAGTCCTACAAATGAGCGAGCATATGGCGCAGATTACTCGGCTGATGGAAGAGAAGGATCATCACATCAATACTCTGCTTCAAAAGCTAAGTGCAAAGGACGCTACAGCAGTCGGTCAGCCCCTTGCTTCTCCAGTAGCCGCTCCAGCTCCGTCTTCAACTCCCGCTCTTGCAGAGGTTGTTCCGACGATTCGAGCAGTTACTCCAGCACTCTCCTCGGCTCCCATCCCGGTGGAAGTCATCTCTCCAGTGCCAGCCTCGGTTGCCACACAACCTCCGACAACAGCGACAATGAATGTTCGGCAAATACAAGCGTTGGTAGCTGACATGATGCGCTCCCACGGCACTAGTCTTCCTCCAGTCACGGCGGCATACTCAAAGCCTTACACAGCAAGGATCCAGCAACTGCGTTTCCCCATCGGGTTCCAGCCACCAAAGTTCCAGCACTTCGACGGGAAGGGGAATCCAAGACAGCACGTTGCTCACTTCATCGAAACTTACAACAACGTCGGCACATATGGCGACGAGATGGTGAAACAGTTCGTTCGCACCCTCAAGGGTAATGCTTTTGACTGGTACGTTGATCTTCCTCCAGGGACCATCGATAGTTGGGATTAGATGGAGAGGGAGTTCCTCAATCGCTTCTACAGCACCAGACACACCGTCAGCATGACCGAACTCACCGCCGTCAAGCAAAGGAAAGACGAGCTGGTGATCGACTACATCGACAGATGGAGGAACCTCGCGCTAAATTCACGAGACCACTTGTCTGAAGACTCGGCCATCGATATGTGCACTCAAGGCATGCAATGGGGCCTGCCCTACATCCTCAAAGGTATCAAACCTCGGTCTTTCGAAGAACTCGTAACTCGGGCTCACGACATGGAACTCAGCCTAGCAAGCCGCGGGGACTCGAAGAATAAGGACTTCTTGAAGGTGGAAAAAAAGGACAAGCCGCAGGCACCGAAACCCAAGCAAGTCAATATTGCTGACGCCGCTTCAACCTCCAAGCCGCTCAAGATCGGTGGCAAGCCGGACCAGAAGAAGGGAGTCGCCATACCGCCGCCTCCGCCGCCAAGACAAAGAATGACTCTTGAGGAGCTCGAAGCCAAGGAGTATCCCTTCCCAGACTCGGAAGTCTCCTCCATGTTTGACCAACTGTTGCAAGAGAAGATGACAGAGCTCCCTCCTTCGAAGAGGCCCGAGCAGATGCATCGCATCGACGACCCTCTCTTCTGCAAATACCACCGGGTGGTAAGTCATCCCATCGAAAGATGCTTCGTCTTCAAGGAAAGAATCATGGCACTCGCAAAGCAAGGAAAGATTGAGATCGACACCAGGGAGGTCGCTACGACCAACATGACGTCCATCGCCTTCGGTTCCTTCTCACTGGTACTCGTTGCTGCACAACAAAGCATACCCAAATTGCGCATCAACAGTCAGAGGCCAACCGTCAAGTCAATTTCCCACCTGAAGGTCTCGAGGCGACGCCAACGTACTCCTGCGCTCACTGAGGAAGAAACGTCGCTGCCCTGGGGGCAACCATCGCTCATGCCAACACCTCTTCCAAGCAATGCTTTCCCAATGCGCTCTCCAGAAAAGATACAAGCAAGGAGACCCAGAAGTCAGTCTGCTGGGCCAGCCTTCGGGGAAGTTCGACTATTACGTCCTCTACTTAACGCATCCGTCCATTTCGATTGAAGAAATCAAGCCCACCGGCTGGGGATCGGAAGATGAGCCAGTGGAGCTTCAGGAAAAGCAAGTCCCTTCCAGTAAAGCTACGTCCCAATGCGCTCTCCGGAAAAGATACGAGCAAGGAGATCCAGAAGTCGGTCTGCTGGGCCAACCTTCGGGCAAATTTGACTATTACATCCTCTACTCAAAGCCTCCATCAATTTCGATCGAAGAAATCAAGCCCACCGGCTGGGGATCGGAAGACAAGCCAGTAGAGCCTCCGGAAGAACAAGTGTCTCCAAGGGAACCAGTTACTGCTGCCAATCATCATTTTAGCGGAGAAGAATCTACCGACGAAGAGGCATGGGTCATGATACCCCGACGACGAAGGCCATGGCAAGAAAGGCAGCACAAGCAAGACCATGTGATGAGGAGGTTTCCTGAGTGGAGAACCTACAAAAAAAAGAAGCAAGACTCCAGGAAAGAAGGCATTCAAAGTGCCGCCGGCAAACCAAGACGATCTCCTCCAGCAGAGCCTTCCAGAACCAGCAACCTTGCAAGAATTCTTCCCCGATCACTTCCTCCCAGTCGATCAACACATCAGGGTGTCTTGTTGCATGGTCAAAGTTCATAAGGCGTCGAAGGGAAAAGACGAAATCGAAACTTCTGAAGAAGGCAACTCCACTGACGAGGGAGACGATTCCGACAAAGGGGGTACCGCCTCTCATGACGAAGCAATCCTGCACTTGCCGCTCGTGGAAGCTTTGCATCTTCCGAAGAAGGCTCGCCTGGCAATGGCTGCAGCCTTGGCCGACCCGGATAGCTACAAAAGGAAAAGGAAGGATGACAAGAAGGGCAAAGCTGTGGCCTCGTGTGATGCGGCGATAACCTTTTCGGACGAGGACTTGCAACTCGGAACACTATTGCACAACCGGCCTGTCTATGTTTTGGGTTACATCAAGGAAAAACCAGTGAATCGAATCCTGTTGGACTGTGGCTCCACCGTCAATATCATGCCCATCCAGACGATGCGGCAACTCGGCATCACCAATGACCAGCTCTCGCCCAACCAATTGGTCATTCAAGGGTTCAACCAGGGTAGACAATCCACTATCAGAATCATCCGCCTAAAGCTCTCAATCGGCTCGCTAAATACAACGGTCCTCTTCCACATCATCGATTGCCAAACATCGTATTGCCTCCTGTTGGGCAGGCCATGGCTACACGAGAATGGCGTCGTAGTGTCCACCTGGCACCAGTGCCTCAAGTACTACGAAGAAGGCACGGAGAAATGCATAGTTGCTGATGACAAGCCGTTCAATGAGGCCGAGGCACATTTGGCCGACGCCAAGTTCTACCAAGGAAAAGGCATAACCGTGGAAGTTCTTCCAGCTAAATCCCCTTAAGCCCAGAAGGCTGAAGAAATAAAACAGGGCAAGGCTCCTTCGCCGGCAAATCCGATGCAACCTTCCGACAAGGCAAGACTTGAGGTCCAAGAAGCGGCAAAATCTAGACAAAGGATGCGCATCAGTTCTAAGGCAAAAGCAATGCAACATACTCCATTGCCCGTCCAAGCGATGCCAGTCCTGCGTCTCGCACCTCAATAGCTCTGTAAATCCGAGCGGTCACCTTATACTCTGACAAGAAAGCTGGCCCCGCTATTATCACAGGCCAATGTCGTCACTCTGCAAGAAATAACGTTGCCATTACCTAGTCTGACGCAAAGCTCCGAACCCGAGCAGACCTATCGAATCTGTCGACCCTAATCAACTTGGATTCAAGACGAAAGGGAGTTGGGGGCAAAACGCTGCCAAGTTGCTTTTCAAAGCCGGCTACGACAAAGAAAGCGCCATGAGCACACTTCCCCCAACAGCAATTCCACATGGGATAACGATGACTCAAGCTCGGCTGTTCCAAAATGGTGAACAAATTCTCCCGAATCGCCGAGGCATCGGCTCCAGTCAAACTCCGTTGATCATCAGGACCGTAGCAAAGAAGACCTTCACATCCAACTACATCGGGGCGAAGATGGTAAACGAAGCAGCTGAAGGATCGACAATCTCCGATGCACGCTCTACCTACGCCAGCCATCCCGATACCAAAAGAAGACGGTGATGGGCTCGATGCCAAGCCTTACTCCAGAAGCAAAACAAAAGCAATCAAAGCCAGTCGAATCTAAAGCGTACATCCGTGTTCGAAAGGCTCGGGCCAGTCAAGCAACCAAAGAAGAGGTCGGTGTTTGATCGTTTGGGAATGCCAGTCGAGGGCGTCGTTTCAACACCCGCCCACCCACCCATGGCAGCCGTCAACCATATCTCCGTCATCGAAACTAACAACGGTGATACTTCTACTTTCGATGACGAGTTGCAAGAAGCCCCGCCAGTCCTCGCAGAAGGGGGACAGTCCACCGTTGATGACTCAAAGAAGGGGGGCAATCCAAGAAGAAGACGACTGCATGCTCCTTTAGTACTTAGGGCCAAATCCTTACTGTCTTGGAGGCAATCGTCTCTCATGCAAGCACTCCCTTTTCCAAACAAAGCTACATTCCGGCACATACTCAAAGCGAGAGACGAATAAAGAAGCCCCAAAGTCAACCTGCTAGGCCAACCATCGGGCAAATTTGACTATTATGTCCTCTACTCTAGGCCTCCTTCAATTCCAAACGAAGAAGTCAAGCCAACTGTCTAGGGATCAGAAGATGAATCAGTACAGTCTCCAAAAGAGCAAGTCCTTCCGATCAAAGAAGAGCCTTCAGTCGCAGCACCAGTTCTTCACCTTGGCGAGGAAGATCTTACTGATAAAAATACACGGGCTATGGCACCTCGAAGGAGAAGGCCATGACGATCAAGCTACAGGATAGCACGTCTGGCTAACCACAAGAAAGACCGGGCGGCAAGAAAACTCTCCAAAAGAAAGTCCTTCAAGGAAAAGAATGAAGCTCCAGGAAGAAAGACGTCCGAAGTACCACCAACAAGTCCGAAAAATCTTCTTCAGCAAATATGTCCAAAGCTGGCGACACTCCAGGAGTTCTTTCCCAATCGCTTCCTTGAAGCTGATCAAGACTTCAAGGTCTCCTGCTACGTGATGGAAGTCCACCAAGTGCTACGGAAAGACGATGAAGAAAGCGACACCAACATCAAAAGCATGGGGAGAAGCATCGTCGCCAACGAAGCTCCTCCAACAAAAGCTCTACGAGCCCAGGAAGTCAAAGCAGCTGCGAGGAACAAAAACTCTCCACTTGCAAAAATGGTGACATCCTCCAGCCAGATGGTGCACAAAGACAAGGAAGTGCCAGCATCAAGACGGAAAATTTACATCAACTTCAAGTCAAGCTCAATGCGAGCCATTCCGTTGCTTGCTCAAGCTGCTTCAGTCCCGCGGCCCGCACTTAAGTGGCTTCGCAAACCAAGACGATCGCCTTCCACTTCAGCAAAGGAACCAACGTCGTCATTCTCCGAGGCCAACTTTAGCACTTTGCAAGGAATGACACTACCGTTACATGGTCTGTTGCACGTCTCGAGCTCAATCGAGTCTTTCGAGAACGAGAACACCAGCTCTAAGTAACTCGAAATCAAGCCAGAAAATACTTGGGGGCAAAACTCCACCGAGTTGATGTTCAAATCTAGCCGCAACAAAGAAAGCACGGTGCACATGGGTTCACTACCCTCAGCTACAATACCACATCGCTTGACAAGGACTCAAGCTCGCCTCTTCAAAGTGACGAACAAATCCTTCCAAATCGCCGAGGCATCGACTCCAGTCAAACTCCAGCAATCATCAAAACTCCAGTCAAGAAGACCTTCACTTCTAACTATATTGAAGCGAAGAAGGCAGGCGACAACTACGAACCAGCAGCGACTCTGCCTACCAGCGGCAAGTCCCTCAAAAGGTACTTTGCTTAGCGCAAGGTTACCCCCCTTGCCAAAAAAAAAGAGGGAATAAACGAACTATGTGCGACTTGATCCCTCTCAATAGGGTACGTAGGCAGCCTACAAAGGTTTAGTCCATACAAAAAAAGAAACATCCCTAGCATCGTCCCAGAAGACCAGCCCAGAGAAGAACAAGTGCAAATCCACAAGTCCAGTCAGCAAACCAAAAGATAGAAAGTCAAAGTTCTTGAGGCGTTGAAGCAGCTCGCCTCCTGCGGCCTACACGCGTTGCAACTCCCGGGGTAGAGAAGTCATCAACTTCCGATGCGTCGCTAGCTATGCATGCTGCTTCACAAGGATCGCTCCGGAAGCCTTCTCGATCACTCCACCAGCTTCTGGCACTTCGTCAGCTCTTCACGTCGCCTTGCAAGCTCTACTCCAGAAGTCTTCTCGATCGCTTGAGCTTTCCCCAAATGGAACTCTAGTTTCTAAAGCGATGCACGAGTAACAAGTCGAAGTCTTTAAGGCGCCGAACCAGCTCACCTCCTACAGCTTACACACGCTGCGACTCTAGAGGTCGAAAAACCGTCAACTTCCGACGCATCGCCAGCTAGCATGCTGCTTCGCATGGTTCGCTGCGGAAGCCTTCTCGATCGCTCTACCAGCTTTTGGCACTTCGTCAGCCCTTCTCGCTGTTTCGCAAACCCTGCTCCAGAAATCTTCTTAGTCGCTCGAGCATCCCCCAAACGGGACTCCGACTTTTGAAGCGATGCACGAACGGCCTCCACCTTCTTCTGCATCCGAACCAAGTCTGCAGTAGCGAGCGTGTGAAGCCCCTCCAGCCGACGTCTCTCTCCCTCGGTCACAGCTAAGCTCAAGGAAGCGTCCTCTAGCGAATACCGTCGTAAGCAACGAAGCTCGCCACCCTCCAAGAAGGTGTGCGTCTACTCTGCAAATAAAGACTCGTCCGCCTTGAAATCCGTCAGGCTCGTGCAAAAGCTTAGGCCCATCCGAACGTCGCCAGTCCCTCAAATTCAAAGACTCGAAGGATTGGAACTGCTACTGAAGTCAAATGCAGTAACCCAAAAATAGGCGGATATATCGGCGACAACCACATCCTTCGCGACTTCAAAAAAAAAAAAAAACGAGACAAAGGAGCCACCTTCCCTGGCCTCCAACATCTCCGTCTCGTCCTCATACCAAGCAATCGTCACCACACTCGGTTTCGTCTTGTCCTCTTGCCGTGCCATTGTCATCACGCTCTTGCACCAAGAAGACGACAGCACTCCGCTGAAGAATCCTTCTTCTCCGGGCCGCCGAAGAATCTTTCGCCTCCAAGACGCCAAGCGAGTCTTCGTCTCCAAACCGTCGAAGAGTCCTCCACCTCCAAGCCGCCGAAGAATCCTTCGTCTCAAAGCCGCAGAGGTACTAAACGTCCCCTCGAGGCCAGGAGTCGACACCCCACCGGGTCAAGCGAAAGCTCGCGTCCTGAAAAGGCACAAGGGAAAGTGAAGGTGTCACTCTCGTAGGAGAAGTCCTCAGCAACTCACCCCGGCAAGCCAAAACTTTCGAAGCTCGAATCCCGAGAAGGCACAAGGGGAAGCGAAGGCGCCACTCCCGTAGGAGAAGTCCTCAGCAACTCACCCCGGTGAAGCCAAAACCTTCGAAACTCGAATCCTTAAACGGCACAGGGGGAAGCGAAGGCGTCACTCTCGTAGGAGAAGTCCTCAGCAACTCACCCCGGCGAAGCCAAACTCTCGAAAGCTCGCATCCTGAAAAGGCACAAGGGGAAGCGAAGGCGCCACTCCCGTAGGAGAAGTCCTCAGCTATCCACCCCGACGAAGCCAAACCTTCGAAGCTCGAATCTTGAAAAGACACAAAGGGAAGCAAGGCAAGTCTGGTGGAGAAGCCGGTCAAAAAAAAAAAGGAGAAGAAAAGAGGGCCCCACAACCCCTTTTTCTCCAATTCAGTCGGAGGCTGCACGACTCAAAGCCCGGCCAAGCCGGAGACGCCGCCGTTACCACCGCGTCCCTTCTCCAACACGATCGGGGCCCGCCCGACTCGGAGTCGCACCGCCGTTGCCATCACGTTCCATTTCTGACCCGATCGGGGCCCGCCCGACTTAGAGTCGCACCGTCGTTGCCACCGCGTTCCATCTCCGACCCGATCGGGGCCCGCCCAACTCGGAGTCGCACCGCCGGCCGCCATCGTTGCTTCTGCGACCGCGCCAGGCCTCCGCACCCCTCACGCTGGAGCCACCGCCACCCGCTCCCGGCCCCCGGGGCGCGCGTACTACAGCTCGTGCTGTGGGCTGTCACCGCCGCTGCCTACCCCGACAGCCGCGCCGCCTGCTGCCTTCGCGGACCAGAAGAAGAAGGAAAGAAAAAGAAAGAAGGAAATAAAGGAAAAAAACAAAAAAAAACAAAAAAACAAAGAAAGAGAGAAGAAGCCAGAGAAAGAGAATAAGAGAAAGGAAAGAAGAGAAGAGGTGGAGCCGCAGTCCAGCACCCGCACACGGCCGGATCTCACCTGTGCCAAACCGCAGCCCCCCTCCTCTCTCCTTTAAAAACCCACAGCCCCCACAAGGGCTGCCATCTTCAACCCGGCCCAGCCACTGATCGCCGCTCCGGCGCCGCTCGAGTCGAGCCAAGCCCGCCTGCACCGTGACACCGGCCGCCTGCGCACCAGCCGTGCCGGGCCACCGCTCGCCGCTCCTGCGCCGCTCGAGCCAAGCCCGTCCACCTCCCGCCTTTACCCTGAAGTCGGCCGCTTGCGCGCCAGCCGTGCCCGGCCACCGCTCGCCGCTCCTGCGCCGCTCGAGCCAAGCCCGTCTGCACCTTGACGCCGGCCGCCTCCGCACCAGCTGTGCCCCGCCACCGCGTCGCCAGCCTCTGACCCACCGTCGCGCCACACTCTTGAGTCACGAACCGCCCGTGCCGGCCAACCTCCCCTCTGCCGTACGGCGTCCGTACAGTACCCGCGCCAATACCGCATGTGCCGGCCGCCTACCGCCACTCGCCTGTATTAGACCTCGCGTTGCCAGCATCATGCAGCCTGTCGCCGCTCAGAATTCGCGCACGCACCGCCACTGCGCCCCGCGGCTGCCGACTCTGCCCATAGTCCCCTTCAAAAGTAGTCAGCCCGCACGAAAAGGGGGGGGGGGAAGCCCCGTTCGGGCCCACCGCCCGCGCCGCTGCCGCCTGCGCCCCGGCCGACGCGCCGCAGCCGGCACCCCGCTCCGCGCGCCCGTCCACCATTATTTTGCCGCAAAAAAAAAATTAAAAAATTTAAAAAAAAAAAGAGAAAAGGGAGGGGCCACATCCCCTTCTCCCATCTAAAGCCGCACAAGAGGGGGGGGGGGGGGGCACAGCCCCCCTTCTTCTCCCTTCTCCTATCCGATCGGAGAACCCAACGCGGCCGGCTCGCAACCGCCACACGCCGTCGCCCGACCGCGCCATCCTCCGACCCGATCGGGGTCCACGCCCGACCAGCTCGCCCCCCCCCCCCCCCCCCGCGCGCCAACCACCGTTGCCGTGCCCCATGCCCGGAGCCGCACGCCAACCGCAGCTCGCGCACAGCCGGCCTCCGCGTGCGCCACCTGCGACCGCATCCCGGCCGACGCCGCCCGTGCCCCCGCGCGCTCGGCCGCCGCTGCCCCCGCACTCGGCCTCCTGCACCCTCGCCCGCACCGCCGCTGTCGCTGCTGCCTCCGTAGCCCAGAACCAGAGAAGAAGAAGAAAGAAAAGAGAAAGAAAAGAAAAGAAAAAAAAAAGAAAGAAAAAAGAAAAAAAGAAGAAGAAGAAGAAGAAAGAGGAAGAAGAAGGCGGCGAAGGCGATCGACACCTCAGCCGCGCTCCTCCGTCCCCCTCGCCGCGGTCGTCATCACCCCGTCGCTTCAAGCCCGCCTTCGCAACAATTTTCAAGTCGCGCACCATCACCGCCGCCGCCGACGAAAGAGGCGACACCGGGAAGGCGGAGCAAGTCACGTGCAACCCCAGGCAACACTCTTCCGACGGCGGTCTCCAAGCTCCAGCCTTCCGCAAAAAAACAAGGCACATGATGAAAGGGGTAGGGGCTCTTAAATAAGCCACCAGGCCCATCCAAGAAAGGAATCAAGGACAAGTGCTCTGCGTTCCCTACGTACGTAAGTACTCCGCGTTTCCGCCGGCGCACTCATCCTTGAGGGGGCATTTGTAGACACACAAATTGTGTCTAATCCGGACCCGACTCGCATGCACCTATGCGGAGGTAAACCCGACATACACTCGGGCCCGGACCCGACTTGCCTGCACCAATACGAATGCAAACCCGACAGGCACTCGGACTCGGACCCGGACCCGACTCGCATGCACTGACTCGGAATCAAACCCGACACGCACTCGGACCTGGACCCGACTCGCGTCCAACAAGGGGCCGGGTGGGCCCATCCTCAAGTGGGGCCCACCCGGCCCCCTACTAGAGACCGAACCCCTCATGGGGTGGCCGGCCATGCAAGAAAAGAAAAGAAAAGGAAAGAAAAGAAAGAAAGAAAGAAAAAAAGGGAAAGAAAATAAAAGGAAAGAAAAGAAAAGAAAGAAAGAAAAGAAAGGAAAGAAGGAAAGAAAAGAAAGGAAAGAAGAGAAAAGAAAGGAAAGAAAAGAAAAGAAAGGAAAGAAAAGAAAGGAAAGAAAAGAAAGAAGGAAAGAAAAGAAGAAAAAAGGAAACAAGCACCGCCATGCGCGGGGGGAGGTTGTGTATGACGTCTACGTAAGTGTGGATCCGCGCCGATCCCTCGATCCGACGGACAAAAAACAAAGCCGGGTCGCCATCGACTTTATGTGCAAGATTCAAAATAAATCCAAAAATGGTTGAGCCATAATTACCCCGCCAGAAAAGGAAAGCGAATAAAGACTTATTCCCCTCATCAATGGATGAATAAATCTTGGGTAGTTATGGAAGAGATATTAAAGAGATTCAAATAAACTTCCCATATCTCTCCCCTCCCCCCTTCACCTATAAATAGAGGGGGAGGGCGGAAGGCTCAAAGGTCGGATGACAAGGCGAAGAAGCTCTGCAGAAGAGGAGACGCACTCTTTATCGATCCAAGGCTTCACGAGGCACAGGCAAGCCTATCCCTTTAGGACCGGCTTAGTCCATTGAAAGTCCTCATCAACGTGAAGACCCTTGCACAAGAAGATCATCCCTTCGACTCCATGCATGAAAAAGAAAGCTCGGAGAAGAAGAACTCTTCGACTCCGAAGACGCCAGAAGCAAAGGCCGGAGAAGAAGATCAGAGCGGCACTACCCCATCATCTCCAACAAGCCTTCGACTCCGATCAAGCCCAAAAGCCCGGAGAAGAAGAGAAGCAGTGCTACACCCGTCATCTTCAACAAAGCCTTCAGCTCCGATTACGCCAAATACGCCCGGGGAAGAAGCCGACTCCACAACTGTCACCAGGTCGAAGAAATCGCAAGCTGAAGACGAAGCGAGAAATCTCTGCAGAAGAGAAGACACTTCTTCATCGACCCAAGGCTTCACGAGGCACGGGCAAGCCTATCCCTTCGGGACCGGCTTAGTCCACTGAAAGCCCTCATCAACGTGAAGACCCTTGCACAAGAAGATCAAGCCTTCGACTCCGTGCACGAAGAAGAAAGCTCGGAGAAGAAGACCATTCGACTCCGAAGACGCCAGAAGCAAAGGCCGGAGAAGAAGTTCGGAGCGGCACTACCCCGTCGGCTCCAACAAACCTTCAACTCCGATCAAGCTCAAAAGCCCGGAGAAGAGGAACGAAGCGTTATCACCCCGTCGCCTTCGATAAACGCCCGCTCCATCCGTGAAGAAGAAAGCTTGGAGAGGACTCCCTGAGGCGTCGCTACACTCATCATCCTCAAAGCAAAGCCGACGCTACAACCGTCGTATGGAGATTGGTGCTACCCCGTCGTCTTCGAAGGTACCCTTCGACTCCGATCACGCCAAAGAAGCCCGGAGAAGAAGAGAAGTCCACCCGACACCTAAACCGTTGAAGAAGCTTGAAGCATTGAAGACGTTGTCATTGTCGTCCAAGAAGGCGATCGAGTCAACGCTGAAGCAAAAGCCCACGCAAGAAGCCGAAGCCAAAGCCCCGGTAAAGCCCGTGCTAAAGCAACGCAAGTGCCAAAGCCAAGCGATTACGCCGGTCACGAGCAAAAGCACCGCACGATTTAGCTGATACGGCGCGAAGTCCAGAAGAACGAAAGCATCGCAAGTCTCCCCCGTCTATGCCCAAGCGCAAACGCCAAAAGCAAAGCAAAAGCCAGAGCCGCGCCAAAGCCAAGCCAAGGTCGAAAGCCAAAGCCAACGCCAAAAGCACGATCGACGCCGCGAACCGACGATCAAGGACGCCGAGATCAAGCAAGGAGCGAGGAAGACACGAAGACCGAGGAACGAAGCTGAAGACCCCTTAGCCGAGGAAGCGCGACGCACGGAAGGGACCAAAGAAACGACGGACATTCCTTAGCCTCTCAAAAACCCTCTCCCTGTAAAGACATCTGTCCTGGACAACCCCTACAGAGCTCTCACACGAATACCACGTGGAGACGCGGATCAAAGGGACCCTCCAGAGGATCTCTCCCACAATCTCTTGATCCACACTCGCCGCACCCGGACTCGTCACCCCCGAGCCCCGGGTCCCGACCACTCTTGTAATCTCGTGTGTCGCAATAAAGACGACCCAGATCTTTTTTCTGCGCCTACAACCCTATTAGAAATGCTTGTGCACATAAATAGAAGGAAAAAAACCCAACATATCTTTAATTTGGATAAAACAAATAATTGAATTGCATAACGTAAACATAAAGTCCAACCCATATCCTCACATATTTCAAACGAATTCTTAGCATTCAACATCAAATAAACAGTCTTTGATTTCCATAAAAAAAACTACCAAAGCATTCAACCTTAGTGTCACTTCGTCGGGTTCCTCGAGTTGAGCAGATTGGTGCCCAAACCTGACCAAATTGAAATCGGGTTGATATTTTTTTGTTCAAACCGTCCAAGTTTTTAACTAGCTTTGCCCATGTTTGTCCATTGTTCGGGTTGGACAGGTCGGGTTCGGGTCAGACCCGCCCAAGTCCCACCCCTACTTAGGATGACTATGATTGTTACGTAAATACAGATGCGTCGGGTTGCTCGACCCCTCAACCCGAGCCCGATCCAGCTCGAGTTATATTTTTTCAACCCTAACCCAACCCACAAATACATCAACCCAAATCCGCCCAAAACTCGGGTCATGTTAGTGCAGCCCAAGACGTTAGGGCGCCACTAAGTCATAAGGATTGTTTAATAATTATATGTTTGTAAAACTTTATGTTGAAAAAAACCTCAAGCTCAAACTTAGAACATGACCCAAATGACTCGTTCTGGCCCGGGCCCACCCACAGGCACAGCTTAACAAAACCCTATGTGTCTCCCGCCAAGCTTAGGGGTTTGAGCATGGCGTCCCGCCGTCGCATCCTTTCTCTGTCTCTCGAAGCGGTCGCTCTCGTCGTGTGAATCCTGCCTCCCAGTTCTAGCTCTAACACTCTCTCACCATTCCACCCTACTGTCTTCTTTTGCGCTTCTCTCTTCTCTCTCTCTCTCGCTCGCTCGCTCGCTCAGTTCTTCCCAAACCCTAGGGGAGAAACCCTAAAAACCTTGGCCAGGATGAGCTACGCTGCATTTAAGATGATGCATTGGGCGACCGGGATCGAGAACTGCGCCTCCGCATACATCACCCACTCCCCTTCGGATGCTGCGGGTCAGATCCCCCCGATCCAAGCCGAGGATCTCGAATCAGAGTGGCCTGCCAAGAGGCGGATCGGCCCCATCCCCAATCTCATCGTGACGGCCGGAAACGTGCTCGAGATCTACCTTGTCAGGGTTCAAGAAGACAACGGCAGATCCTCCCGGCCCTCTGGCGAGCCCCGTGGTGGGGGCGTCATGGATGGGTTCTGCAGCGCCCGCCTCGAACTTGTCTGCTATTACAGGTGCGCTGCACTCCCCTTCCTTTTTCGCTTATTCAAGCTGTATTTGTCGAAGATTCTGTACTCTACGGTTCGAATCGACGAATTAGGATACTCAGGTTTTGAAATACTCAAAAAATCGTGTTTTTTCTGGGTGGTAATTTTCTCTCCTTCTCTTCTTCATACGGATGAATCCACAAACTTCTGACATTTCGTTGTAGTGATTCCACGCCCTTAACTTTCTTTCTTATCTCCACAACATTAAGCCTTGTTAAATCTTGACTTGCTTCCAAACTGTTTTTCCTTGATTGTCTCTAGAGGATGAGTTCGACGTTGTTTTTCTTTTCCTTTCATTTTCCTTATGTTTGTCGGTTTCTTGTTTCTTGCTTCTTTCTTGTTTCTCTTTTCATGACGTTCTTATCGCGTATTTTTTAAGCGCCAGTATGTTTATTACTACATAGCAATATACAACACTGTCCACGCTTTATAAATGCTAACAAGCAATATATCTTCAGTACAAGGCGAAGACCATCAGTGCAACAAATTAAGTTGTATAAAGCTCTGTTGTTGCATGAAATGAAAGGGCTAGCGACATTATTATTTTTGTTAAAAGAAATAATTTTGTTCAATAATCTGTCACTTTTTGGCAATCTAATTTAGTGTATATGTTTTTAAAGTGAATTTAGTTTCACTTGCATTTGCACATGCAGTTTTACCAAGAAAGGAAAAATATAGAATTGCATCAGTATTACTATATGACAGCAATTTTAATGTACTAGATCATTCATAGATCTACCAGACTAAACATTCCAAACAACAATTTGTACTTCAAGAGATTCAGCTTTTCTTTGTGCAAATGATAGTTAAGGTGCGAGCAAACAATTATATTCTGAGATTAATGTAAGGTTGTACAACGAGGGGCATCTATCTAACCAACAAACTTTAGGGTCATATCATTAGTCATTACTAACCCCACAAAATGGGATGAGCTCCTTGGTAATGAGGTAGACGAGCAAAAATTAGAGAAATATAAAATGTAGCTCAAGACAAACCAATCCTTAGGTCACCCCACCTACCGTGAGGAAAGTTCAAACATTCCTAACATTTGTTTATAAGGATGTGTCTTGCAAGTTGCAACCTCTACCTTTTGACAAATATGATCTCAACCTAACCAAAGTGCTAGGACGCATAGCGAATTCAATAGAATTTGGAAAAATCCATACCACCTTTTCCTTCATCATATGTTAGAAATGATATTTGCAAGCCAAACACAAAAAGCTTCAATCGTGATTGACATTGATCTTGGTGAAGGAGCATATCCTTATCCTAGTTCACTACATATTGTATAATACCAAAAATTAGGGTTAATAGAATTTGGAAAAATCCGTACCATTTTTTCCTTCATCATATGTTAGAAATTATATTTGCAAGCCAAACACAAAAAGCTTCAATCGTGATTGACATTGATCTTGGTGAAGGAGCATATCCTTACCCTAGTTCACTATAGATTGTATAATACCAAAAATTAGGGATCATTAGAAAAAATATCCTTGTGCCAGGATTAGATAACTGTTTCCAACTTGCCAGCTTTGGGATATAGCATGAATAGCGATGGTTGCTTCTTGTGGAAGGGCTTCCCTTCCCAAGGGGGAGGGGAAGGATCTCTTGCTCTTGGTGGAAGAGTGCAAGATTGGAGAGTGGCACCAAGAGAAAGCAAGAAGGCATGTCACACGAGCATGGGGGTGCACGAGATTCTTCACATCATGTTGGGGTTTTCATACTCTAATCTAGGCGAATGGAGAAGCCAGTTGGGATGTGACCTTCTCAAGTTGGTTCTTTCCGGTTCGATTTTTTTTTTTTTTTTTTTTTTGGGGGGGGGGTCTTTGTAACGCGAGCAATACTCGACATACTTGGTTGGTGAAGTAAGGGCGTCTATTCTCAACTTGGGGGAGGAGTTAAGAAACTAAAATCCTCTCCATTTGCTACTTACATTACATGACTCAATGCGATTCATGTCAATTTCATGGAGAGATGTTTTTCCTGGGAAGAATATGAAAATAAAAAGAGTATCTTTCATTACTCCAAAATTTGAAGATGGGTAAGGGTAGTAGAGATTAGCGAGGAGGTGATTGTTATAATCAAACCAGATAGGAGTATCCCTTGGCCGGGTATGTGGTAAAATTTTGCCCTTTCTACGAAATGTGAATTGAGAAAGCGAAGTTGCTATAGCTTTTTAGCATTGAGAATAACTACATATTGCGATCCGACATTATTGTAAAAGTTTTCTCGATGGTGGATTGTGGCTCGTTGACAGTTGACCCACCATTTTTAGAAATGAAGGATATTGTGCTCGATCACCTATTAGTTGTGAAAATTTCATTACGGGTAAGCTTATTGTACTCTTTGCTCAACATTTTCGATAAGCATTTGTATGCGCAGAAAAGGTACGGGTCGTCTTTATTGCACAAAACGAGATTACAAGAGTGCGCCGGGACCCGGGTGGCTCGGGTGTGGCGAGTCCGGGTTGCGGCGAGTGTTGATCAGGGGATTGTGGGAGAGATCTTCTGGAGGATCCCTTTGATCCGCGTCTCCACGTGGTGTTCGTGCGAGAGCTCTGAAGGGGTTGCCCAGGACAGGGGTTTTTACAAGGTGAGGGTTTTTTGAGAGGCTAAGGAATGTCCGCCGTTTCTTTGGTCCCTTCCGTGCTTTGCGCTTCCTCGACTAGAGGGTCTTCAGCTTCGTTCCTCGGTCTTTGTGTCTTCCTTGCTCCTTGCTTGACCTCGGCGTCCTTGATCGTCGGTTCGCGGCGTCGATCGTGTTTTTGGCGTCGGCTTTTGGCTTTGGCTTTTTGGCTTTGGCTTGGCTCCGGCGTGGCTCTGGCTTTTGCTTTGCTTCGGCGCTTGCGCTTGGACGTAGCCGGGACCCGGGAGAGACTTGCGATGCTCTCGTTCTTCCGGACTTCGGGTCGTATCGGCTAGAACGTGCGGTGCTTTTGCTCGTGGCCGGCGTAGTCGCTTGGCTTTGGCACTTGCGTTGCTTTGGTGCGGGCTTTACTGGGGCTTTGCTTTAGCTTCTTGCGTAGGCTTTAGCTTCAGCGTCAACTCGGTCTTCTTCTTCGAACGACGTTGGCTACTTCTCCGGCGCTTCGACGGTTTGGGTGTCGGCTGGACTTCTCTTCTTCTCCGGGCTTCCTTGACGTGATCGGAGTCGAAAAATGTTTTCGAAGATAGTGGGGGTAGCACCGATCTCCGTGCGACGGTTGTGGCGTCGGCTTTTGTTGATGAAGACGGCAGGGGTAGCGACGGTCTCCGTGCGACGGTTGTAACGTCGGCTTTTGTTGATGAAGACGGCGGGGGTGGCGACGCTTCAGGCGGTCTGCTCCAGGCTTTCTTCTTCGTGGATGGCGCAGACGTTTGTCGAAGGCGACGGGGTGATGACGCTTCGTTTCTCTTCTCCGGGCTTTGGAGCTTGATCGGAGTGGAGGATTTATTGGAGCCGACGGGGTAGTGCCGCTCCGAGCTTCTTCTCCGAGCTTTCTTCTTCGTGCACGGAGTCGAAGTCTTGATCTTCGTGTGCAAGGATCTTCACGTCGATGAGGGCTTTCAATGGACTAAGCCGATCCCGAAGGGACAGGCTTGCCCGTGCCTTGTGAAGCCTTGGGTCGATGAAGAAGCGTCTCCTCTTCTGCAGAGCTCCCGCATTTCGTCTTGCGATCTTCGACCTCTTGAGCCTTCCCCCTCCCCCTCTATTTATAGGCAAAAGGAGGGGATGGGAAGTTTTAATTTTAAATCCCTTTAATATCTCCCCCATAATTGCCATGGATTTATTCATCCATTGATGAGGGGAATAACATTTATTTGCTTTCCTTTCCTGGCGAGGCAAATAAGGCTGGATTTTGCACACGAAATCGATGGCGATCCGACGCTTCTTCTTATCTGTCGGATCGAGGGATCGGCGCAGATCCGCGCGTGAGCAGACTTCGTACGCAACCTCCCCCCGCGCATGGCGGTAGTTCTTTCCTTTTCTTTCTTCTCTTTCCTTTTTCTTTTCTTTCCTTTTCTTTTCTTTCCTTTCTTTTCTTTCCTTTCTCTTCTTTTTCCTTGCAGGGCCGGCCGGCCCCCATGGGTTCGGGTCATAGTAGGGGCCGGCCCCATGGGGTTCGGATCCCCTAGTAGGCCCCCCCCCCTTGAGTGTGGGGTCCGCTCCTCTTTTGTTGGGCGCGAATCCGGTCCGGGTCCGCACTGGTGCGTGCAAGTCGGGTCCGAGTCGAAACGCGCGTCGGGTTTGCATCCGCGTTGGCACACGTAAGTCGGGTCCGGGTCAGACGAAATTCGTGTGTCTACAGCATTACTACCATTCAAAGAATAAATTGGGGTTTAGAATTAATTTCTTGCTCAATTTTCGCCTATGTGGGGCTTAATGTTCAAGGCCTACTTCCTAGACTCTGCTTCATTGAACGCTGTCGCTACATTAAACGACATTAGACAACTTTAAACGTAAGGATTTTCTTGCCCTAATATTGTGCAAATGTGGCCATGAGTATTCCAGGACCATCTATAAAGCCACTAGGGCCTAGTTGTTTTCGCAACAGAGAAGTATATGGAAGACGTCTCACAGAGTGTAGTTTGCCTAGCATTGTGGGTTATTAAATTGACTTCAGACTAGCTTGTTTACAATTCCATCTTGGATTTGGAACCTTAATCCTTGACATAGATGAATAGCAGAAATTGATACATGAAGCAGACCCAAATAGATGGGACAAGGCTCAATGTTTATGAGCATTTGAAACCTTAGCTTGGTCTAGAAAACTTGCCACATAGTCTAAACTGCTTAAAAGCAGCTTAGCCCGACAAGTTTTTGTGCTACATCTTGAAAATATAAAGGCGAGTCATTAGTTAATCAACTTGCCTTAACCAACCTTGAATAATATGAAGGTGAGTTATCTATCCTAGTTACTCAACAAGCCTACCTAATGCCTTATTATACATCACAATGGTTGTTCAAAAATTTTAGGTTTTTATGTGATTCCACATAATGCTTATGGAAAAAACATTTACTCAACCATGATTACCCATCTTTCTAACTTGAGCAATACTCGACATACTTGGTTGGTGAAGTATGGGTGTCTATTCTCAACTTGGGGGAGGAGTTAAGTAACTCAAATCCTCTCCATTTGCTACTTACATTGCACGACTAAATGCGATTCATGTCAATTTCATGGAGAGATGTCTTTCCTGATAAGAATATGAAAATAAAGAGATTATCTTTCATTACTCCAAAATTTGAAGATGGGTATGGGTAGCAGAGATTAGCGAGGAGGTGATTGCTATAATCAAACCAGATGGGAGTATCCCTTGGTTGGGTATGTGGTGGAATTTTGCCCTTTCTACGAAATGTGAATTGGGAAAGCGAAATTGCTACAATTAACATTGAGAATAGCTACATATTGCGATCTTAGTGTAAAAGTTTTCTCGATGGTGACTTGTGGCTCGTTGACAGTTGACCCACCGTTTTAGAAAATGAAGGATATTGTGCTTGATCACCAATTAGTTGTGAAAATTTCATTACGGGTAGGCTTATTGTACTCTTTTCTCAACATCTTCGATAAGCATGACTACCATTCAAAGAATAAATTGGGGTTTGGAATTAATTTATTGCTCAATTGACGCCTATGTGGGGCTTAATGTTCAAGGCCTACTTCCTAGACTCTGCTTCACTGAATGCTATCACTACATTAAACGACATTAGACAACTTTAAATGTAAGGATTTTCTTGCCCCAATATCGTGCAAATGTGGCCATGAGTATTCCAGGACCATCTATAAAGCCACTAGGGCCAAAGTGTTTTCGCAACAGAGAAGTATACATGGAAGACGTCTCACAAAGTGTAGTTTGCCTAGCATCATGGGTAATTAAATTGGCTTCAGACCAGCTTGTTTACAATTCCATCTCGGATTTGGAGACTTAAACGGTTGAACCTTGACATAGATGAATAGCAGATCTCGATACATGAAGCAGACCCCAAATAGATGGGATGAGGCTCGATGGTTATGAGCATTTGAAACCTTAGCTTGGTCTAGAAAGCTGGCCACATAGTCTAAACTGCTTAAAAGCAGCCTAGCCTGACAAGTTTTTGTGCTACATCTTGAAAATATAAAGGCGAGTCATCTATCATAGTTAATCAACTTGCCTTAACGAACCTTGAATAATATGAAGGTGAGTTATCTATCCTAGTTACTCAACAAGCCTACCTAATGCCTTATTATACATCGCAATGGTTGTTCAAATACTTATGTTTTAATGTGATTCCACATAATGCTTAAGGAAAAAACATTTACTCAACCATGATTACCTTGATTGATAGAATGCTAGACTTTACGTTAATGTGATGGCCTTCAACTCAATTTGCAGTCGGCATGCTTTTGGTAGTGCACGTAATAGAGTCGGTAAAAATGTCCATCTAGTGATTTAAGTTCCAAGATTTAGACCGGACTACATCTGGCTATTAGGAAAAGTAATTAAAAGAGGAGCTATTGTCTACTTAATATGCTATAAAGCTCTTTTATAGTTTTTTATTCTTTCATAACTTAGGTTTATTGCTTAATTCTTCTGTCTCTGTGAAGTTATTAATCTAACCTGGGTTAGTCTAATTCCATTTATAAGTAGTAATCTGATTATATGACTTAATGATGTGTGAGTTTCGACACATACGAAGTGGTTCCATTACTAATGGCATGCAGCTTACAACTTGCTGATGCTGGTGTTCAGGCTTGTCACAAATTACTTGACATACTTTTCTATCTTGTTTTATAGTGAAACTAAATGATTCTCATTGCTTAAGCATATTTTTTAAAGTTCCTCATTAACTTAATTGTTTGATGTGTTTATAGATTGCATGGCAACGTTGAATCAATGGCAATTTTGTCTCTTGGTGGTGATGATCGCAGCAAAAGAAGAGATTCTATAATGTTAGCATTCCAAGATGCAAAAATTACAGTATTGGAATATGATGATTCAGCACATGGATTGCGTATTAGGTAAGTTACATAGGAGACAACCTTTTTACTCATTTTAAAATCATTTTTGTAGGATTGTCATAAGTGACAAAACCTCTATCTAAGGAATGGACATAAGTGACATGGTTTGTGTGGGCGTCTGGTGATGTGTGGGTATGTGCATGTAGAATATATATGAGAGGGTTAGTGGGGAGTTGTTTGCGTGTTGAATTTCATCATTCCATGAAAGCTTTCCAAAATATGCTCTAACTAGAAAAGGGCAAGAATGCTGACATATTTTTCTTTGGCATAGTTTATTTCACCAAGTGTTTTTGATCTTCATGGATGCACTTTTATGGGTATTGGCTACATTGCATTTTCTTGCATTTTATGGATTGGTGAAAACACAACAATACTGTTATGTGTATTGTGGATGGTATGCTCTAAACGGTGTTTGACCCATAAGATTATGGTCATTTTTACTATATAGCCATAAAATAGTCCTTAGGTGGTTGACCCATAAGGTATGCTCTAAACGGTGTTTTAATTAAAGGTGCGTAGGACAATGTGTCACATGACTCACATCACATTAACTATATAGCCATAAAATAGTCCTTAGGTGGATATGCGTTAAAAAACTTAGTGGTCAGTTTAGGTTTGCTCATAGAGAGTTGTTTTTTTACTAATCTAAAAAAAATCTAAAATGTATACATGAATGAGTCCAGTCATCCATCTGTGTGGGTGTGTCTAAGAAAACCAGAATGAGTTTTCCTCCGGTCATTGATTTGGGAGATCTTATTGACACATGAACATTTAAGACCTTGATTGATTGGTGTTGAGTCCACTTAATTGATGCAATACCTCAGAATGGGTAGCGGAACTCCTTATGTTCGGATTTGCAGTTGTCATTTGACTTGTGGGTAATTCAGTCTTCTGATGTTTTATTATAGTCCCTCTGAGACAGAGCACAACACCAAGTGTAAGTCAGATCGGCTCACTGGGTGGCTAGGGTAGGCATCATATAGGGATACAATGTCAACACTGAATCCACCATGGAATATTATTCGTAATGAAAGATAGAGTTTCAAAAGTTTCCCACATCTTTTCGTAGATGTCTTTATACTT
The DNA here is from genome assembly GCA_947650365.1 of Chamaelirium japonicum. Lineage (NCBI taxonomy): Eukaryota > Viridiplantae > Streptophyta > Magnoliopsida > Liliales > Melanthiaceae > Chamaelirium > Chamaelirium japonicum. Next base: position 55,025,690 of record OX393550.1, read on the forward strand.
TGCATATTTGATACGTGTTTGAAAAGTTGTATTAAGATGCTTTTGAGGATGACGACTCACATCCTTGGATGTCCGGTTCGGTCCAAGGTCTTCAATGGCTGCTATTTGTAATGGTTATAGGCTGGTTAGCGTCATCATAGTTTTCCCAAGGACCATTTACTGAGGACCGTTTAAGGATGAGGAAAAATGGAAGGACGATATTGTATGTATATATATACATGTATGGAGCTTGATGCAATATCCCTTTATAGGTGCCAGTGTGCAAAGTTATATTCATTTTGTCCCTTTGAACTAGACTATGTTAGTTATATTATGATACAAGGTGTCTTGCTTGGGAGAAAAAGTGGGTATCCTCAATGTCATAGGTAACTATGCATATGTTTCAAATATTAGGGACAATTAAGATCTTCTCTAAGCCACTATGTTCTACCTTCATTCATTGATAATACACCTTACTCACAAGGGTACTCTTGGAACACCCAAAAATGCATATTGCTGTCTTGAATCATGGCAAATAGATGAAAAACCATGGAGGAATATCACCTCGATTAATTGTTAAGTGAATAAACAATCACGATCAGATTTTTCCAGTGAATAGGACTTTGAATCAGCAAAGCAACAATAAACAACAAATCAGATTTTTCCGAGAAGCTGGGGGGTGCCCTTAGTAAATTAGGGCTGCCACATGCATAATCAGCGACAAGCAACATCAATAACTAGCAATAACAATAACCAGATCTGCACGGGTGCCCTTGGAGTATTCTTCCATATAGGACTCGGGGCCCCGGGAGGGCAGCACACATGGGAGAGAGAGAGAGAGAGAGAGAGAGAGAGAGAGAGAGAGAGAGAGAGAGAGAGAGAGAGAGAGAGAGAGAGAGAGAGAGAGAGAGAGAGAGAGAGAGAGAGAGAGAGAGAGAAGGCCAAAGCATTTTCTTCACCTTGCTTCGATTTTCCTCTTTTGATCAAAATTCTTATTGTTTTGCATGCAAACTTGAGAGATAAAGAGGAGGTGGGGGAAGATCACTAGGAGTCGACACTTAGAGCTTGTTGAAGTCGGCACTTAGAGCTTGTTGAAGTCGGCACCAACAGGGGGGGACGATGTCTCATGTTAGTAGGAAAGCACTTGCAAACACAAATTAATTAATTCATTCATTATTTCAAAAATAAAGAGGCCAATTTCTTATATAACAGATCAACTTACTTCCTTAATTATCCACGAACAATCTGGGACTAAAAAAAATACTAAGAGACAATTTTGTTACCCAAGTCTACAATTTACCTGATAAATTTGGATGAAAATGTGATGTAGGATGGGATCATCGCCTTCTTTAATAGATAAGCACACAAAGAGGGGGAGGGAGTGGGTTGCTTCATGCACAGTCTAAAGAGGGAGAAGCCAAGTGTCTCTCACGCGGATGAACTGAGGGGGGAGAAGGGGAGGGATTCCCATCGCAGGAAACTGAAAACTCTCATTCATTCATCATAATTCGTTGCTTACAAGACCCTCCTTGAATAACCGAAACAAGATAACTGACGTCCCTTATAATGTGGGCTCACAATATTTTGAATTTAGAACCAAATCTCACTTGATTAACTTCCTATTCTATCATATCCCATATTTTAAAATTACCCATAAATAGCCAACCGAAATTAGGAAGTAAATAAAGGAAAAGATCCTAATTTAAATTACCCTTAATAATTAATCAGAAAATTAATTAATTTATTTTGAATTTTTGCTTTGAGATGCGTGCTGGCCATGCCGGATGGTAGGGGTGGTCCATTGGTGTGGCGAGATGCATAGTTGGTGTAGATGCTCCCACATCATACTCCTCGACTGCGAAAGAACTCGACATCGAGTTTAGCAGCTGATGGTGGAGGCTCAGAAGATGATGTCGTATAATCTTGTAATTTTTTCCCAAGTCTCATAAGAACATGTGGTGGATGGTGGTTGTCGAACTGGGGTCGATATTCAGAAAAAAGCTAGCCAATGTTGATGAGTAGTGCTGGAAGATAGATGTAGTTGCTAGCATTCGGTCTGTCCCGATGAAGTCAACCTAATGAGGTAGGACTAACCAGTTGGCGTCAATTGCGGGTGGCAACTCTACTGCAGGTGGGGACTCCACTGACGATATCGCTAAAGGTGGGAGCTCAACTGGCGGTGCAAGTACCTCTCGTGCCTCTGCTGAATGTAGAGACTAGACAGGTGGCACATGATCCACTGAAAGCGCAGCTGGTGGTAGAGATGTGCATTGATATTCAAGGCTTCTGAGCAAAGCTTGGGACCGATCCTGCCATTTTTGGTACTCTGCTTGCTTACACTCTTGTTGCTTCACTTGGAGCACATACTCAATGTTGTCCAACATGCGTTGAGAACACTCAAAATTTTCCTGATATCTTGAACCGATGACACTGAGTCGGAGGAACCACTGGAGAAATGGCTCGGCGGACACGTTGAGAGTATAAGCCCGCTCACGAATGCAAGAAGAATAACTCTCTGCCAGAGGGTTACGAGGTAGAAGAACATAACACTCATGCTTTGTTAGGTTGAGGCCATCGAAGTAGGGGATAGTATGGTGGGGTGCATGGGGACAATAGTCTTTCCTGTATGCTGGGTGATGATCAAGGTACTCAAGAGAATAATAATAGCTATGGTATGGAAGTGAAGAGCATGAATCATAGCGGGATTGGTCACGATGATATGACATCATGATCAAATTTGATATAGGCGATCAGGGGTAGAGTCGTAATTATAGAGCCAACCGGATCAAGACACGGAAGACACGAATGGCTTGGTTCAGCAAATGATGCAAGTTTGGTGTTCAGTTCGTTGGATTTTGATAACTAGTTGAAAATATATGATTCAATGAAATTGTCGGGTCGGGTAAGACTCGGCTTTTTAGTGGTTCATAGTGGTGGTTTAATGGGTCAAAACAACAGAGGGAATTTAAGAGGTGGAGGTCCAAGCCTGATAAGTTAGGAGGGCAAAAGGGTAAAATGGCTAGGTCTTGGGTTATCCTTTTTTTTTTTTAAATGCACACGGGATTGGCGGTAACAACGAACGGTGACAAAGAGAGCGTCGGGCGACGAAGATGATGATCGCTTGATGGAGATGGAGCCCGCCAAGAATGGCTCTGATAGATGCAGGATCGGATCGTCGCCTTCGCTAATAGATAGAGAAACACACAAAGAGAGGGAGGGAGAGGGTTGCTTCATGCACAGTGGAAGGGAGGGAGAAGTCGAGTGTCTCTCACGCGGATGAACCGAGGGAGGGAGAAGCCGAGCATCTCTCACGCGGATGACGTCCCTTATAATGTGGGGCTTACAATCTTTTGAATTTACAACCAAATCTCACCTAATTAACTTCCTAATCTATCATATCCCCTATTTTAAAATTATCCATAAATAGCCATCCGAAATTAGGAAGTAAATAAAAAATATCCTAATTCAAATTACCCATAATAATTAATCTGAAAATTAATTATTTTATTTTGAATTTTCGCTTTGAGATGTTTGCTAGTCATGTTGGATGGTAGGGGCAGCCCACTGATGTGGCGAGATGCATGGTTGGTGTAGATGCTCCTGCATCAAAATGACAACTTAAATAGAAAATAAATAATAAAAAGATAACTGGGCTCGTCTGAAATTTGCTATCTCATGTGGGTCGAGCATAGGTCTCAAAAATTGTGTATGGAAATCTGCTCCGTGTCAATAATGATGCAGGCCAAGCCTTTGCCCAAGCTCGTTGGCCCATCTTAGCTAGCAATGGATGGATGAGGCATTGAGGCATGATATCTTTGGTATCTTTTTAAAATTATGATGAAGATTAGGTTAGATTTAATTTTTAGAATCATGCAGGTTTTTTGGATAATTATTAGTTCTATTTGTTGGTATCTTTGTAACCACTGGATGTCTATATAATTGCTGCCAGGGTCGTATATTAGGTTACTTAATATTTGTGATGAATGAAAGATAGATGGATAATCTTCTTTCTCCCTTGCTCTTAGTGTGTCAAGAAGGCCTGGTGGATTACATGTTGTATCCCCCTTTCTCCTCTCGACTCGTCTATGCTTCTAGCCTATATCTTCTCTATCAAAATTCTTTCCCTCTCCGGCCACTCACTCCCATCTCTCCTATGGTGCATCTCCATTAGTTATCTTTTTTTTTTTACAGCAAAAAATCATAAAAAATCCAAAAAATTACACATTTTTCATTTCCAAATACATCACTCTGTTCGCTGATCGATGTGCCTACACCAGATTGGTATCAAAGCGCCAAGATTTGTGGTGTTCTAGTACCACAAACGGTCCCTAAGTTGGTTGTCGTCGCCACCATCATCGTCGGTTCAATATCATTGTCATCTCCAGTAAGTCCGGCCACCGTCCCACACACCCCATGCCACTGCAGGACGCCGTCGCTTCACCTCGCCAAGCACGCTACTCACAGCCTTTGCCGACGACCTGTCGCCTCCTCTGCATCCACCGATAATCAACCCCGCCCCGTTGCCACCTAGGGGTGGACATGGGCTTGGTTTGAGCCGAGCTTGGTCAGACCTAAGTTTTTATGGGTTGACTCAGGCTTGACTTCACCCTAGTTGGTCCTAGATTTTTCATTCTAAGCCGGCCCGTCCGTTGGTTTTAGGGCCCAGGCCCGGCCCGCCTGACCCATGTGCAATCCTACATAGAGGAAGATCTTAAGTGGGTCCCCCTCTGAATGTGTGTTCAACCTTGTCTTACTATGTAAAATGGTTCATTGGCTCTTTATCCCACGACTAAATGAGAAAAAAATATGAAAAATTAATGGGATCGGTTATGGCCAGGCTGGTTCTAGTCTTAAAAGTGCAAGCCCAAGCCCAACCCGCAAATTTATTCGGGCCTAAAAATGCGGCTTGGCCCGGCTTGGCTTGGCGCACCTCTACACTTAGCCCAATCTAGTATATGGTCGGGCCAGGCGGGCCACATGGTCCATGTCCATCCTTACTACCACCCATTGTCCTTCTCCCATGTCGCTGTCTCTGCAGCACATAAAAAAAAAGGAAAAGAGACCAGATACCAAGAAAAAAAGGAAATGAAAGGAAAGAACCATACTGGTCGATTCCCCTTTGCTTGCCGCCGTCCCTCCCTGCCATTGCCATCCTATGCCTTAGCCGCTGCCATCCCAAGCCAAAGCCGCTGTCTTGGTAGCCTGCAACAAAGTAAAAAAAAAGTAGATCAGTTGTTCAGTTCTGTACAAATAAAAAAAAAAGAAAGGGAAAGAAGATAAAGGAAAAAAGAGGATTAAAGATGAAAAGAAAAGAGAGATTACATACCTGAAGAGCCGCTGTTGACCTCTTCTGCCACTTTTGTTGCTCCTGGTGTTATCTTTTCCTTGCTTACCTTGCTGTTGTTGTTCAACCAAATCCCAACGATAACAACATCAAGAAGCCGTAATCCTTTCCCCTTTCAAACCTTCCTTTATTTACTTTTTTCCCCACCCTTCAACCCTAATTCAACGGATTAATCACCATCAAAGAGGATATCCCATCCGTTTTAAAAGAACTCGTTCAGGTTCACTTTAAGTGTTGAACGCGTTAGAAACTTGGATCGTGACTTTTTTAGTAAACATGCATGTTAAATCCACTCGACTTCATTTGGCTATATCTCATTCGTTTCTTATTCGAATTCGACGATCCACATACCGAATCGAAGGTCTCTTCTAGCCCGACGCATCTACACCTTCGTGGCCCGATCAATAGTCCTATCAATAGCAGAATTATGGTTTTACCCTTGGCCGCCATTCATTATCACGGTGATGATTCCAACTTTGTGTCCGTCACACTTTTCTCCAGTTGCCGTTATTCACCATCCTATTTGGAGGCCCATCCACCTTGTGGGCGTACTTATGACCATTATGCTCTCTACCAGACAGCCGGGTACTCAATTTATTTATGAGCATGTGTCTGCCCATCGGTTTGTATTCCTTGTTATATCTGATTGGGACGTGCGGTGTTGGTTTCACATCGATGATCACACCTACAAGTTGAACTTGGCGGTGTCACAATGGTTTATCTAGAAGCCTTGCAACTGGACATGCCAGGAGAAGTTTGACTACATCCAGTATGTGCTTGATGTTATCGGTGACGAACTATAATACAGGGAACATGCCGGAGATGCACTAGATGTCGTCAGCCTGCTCTTTCTACGGTGCCCTCACTGGAACTTCCACCTTTCCCTACTGTGGAGATTCCTCCTCCTGTGGACTTTCCAACTCCTTTTGCCCAGTATGAGGAGCCTTTTCTATTAGTGGAGCCACCTCTTTTGGAGAAGTTTGTATCCTAAAGGAGTTGTCGTATGCCATCACCTGCTAGTCAAGCATCTACTATCCATTGATTTCCTTGGACTAGATGCTCTACCACCCACCCCAATACATTGAAAAAATTCCAGTAGAGGTAACATTTCGCCAACCTTTCTTCGTTTTTTGGTCCACACTTTACGCCATCATATCTTTCTCGTAGGACCCGAAGTGTGACTAACCTGCAGTGTGACATCACCTGCTAGGTCTGCACCACCTGTATCAGGACACCAAGGCGATCCCACACTGGTGGAGACAACGACACTGGTAGCACTTCATCGAGTGAACTCGAGGATGTGTTATTCTCAATGGAAGCGAATGATGCAGACCAAGCTAGGGTCTAAGCCTGTTGGCCCAGTGGAATGCCCATCCTAGTTAGCCATGGATTGATGATGCATGATATCTTTATGATTTTTTTAAAATTATGATGAAGATTCTATTAGATTTGATTTTTAAAATCAAGTTGGTTAGGATAATTATTAGCTTTATTTGTTGCTATCTTTGTAACAACTGGCTGCCTATATAATGGCTGCCAGGGTCCTATATTAGATTAATGAATATTTATAATGAATGAAGACTGACCGCCTTCTTCCTCCTTTGTTCTTGGTGTGCCGAGAAGACCTGGTGGATTCCTGGTTATATCCTCACATTTTCCTCTTGACTCGGCTCTGCTTCTAGCCTAGATCTTCATTGTGACTTTGTCAAAGTTCTTTCCTTCTCTGCCCAGATGCCCTCATCTCTCTCATGGTGCATCCGCACTAGTTATCATATTTTTATAACAAAAAATCACAAAAAAATCCAAGAATACTAAACTATCGTCATTTCCAAATCTATACAGTCGTTCATCGATAGATGCGCCTACATCTCTATACCTCCAACAAAACTGAAGGCGAAGAGTCATGTGAAGGCAACGTTCGGGTTTGGGGATTGATTTTTATGATTTTAAATTTTTGAATAGGCCCGCCCCGAACCTACCCTATTTACGATAGGAATTAAAAGCTCGAACCCGACCCATTGCCATCCCTAGCCCGGGTAGCCCCTCCCCATCGGAAAGATTATATGTATTTTTTTAATGTACATTTTTTACCAACTTGAATGAACGCGGTTGTCGATATTTGCATATTTTTGTGTTCCGTATTTAATTCTAAATTCAACCAAAAGGTACAAAAATAATTTTTTTTTGCACAAGAGGGATGTGCGACCGCACAATCACGTATACGATTACATATGCGATCAGCTAAGCTGGGTTACGTGTTCGCACATTGTAGTTTTGACAACATGGTATTGATTGCTATGGAAGGTTCAAGGAGGAGGGGAAGACATAGAATAGTGTTAATGGAGGTTGTTAGAAAAGACATGGAAAAACTTTTGCTAAAAAGAGATATACTTATAGCCCCTAACATTAGTGAATGACAAAGTTGGATTATAGCGTAAGGTTTAAAATTCGGGTATCGCTATCGGTTGGTCCCAAACCGAGTTGTATTGGCTGATACGACTCGGTATTGGCTGGTTCGACTGAAACCAGTATCGACATTTTTATAATTTTTTAATAAAAACAAAAAAATAATTAAAAAAATCGATACCGAGTTGAACTCGGGTGTGTCGACCGATACGGGTGCGTATTGGTCGACCGGTGCCGATATCGAGTTCAACTAGGCTGATACGGGAGAAGTATCCGTTTCAGGTGGGTACTGGTCGCAGTTGGCCAAAAACCGGTACTTACCGGTCGAGTTTTAAAACAATGCATCGACACCAAATGGATGGGACATGCCGATATCTTATTGTGTATCCCGTACCTCACAATCCTCCCTCCATGTTTATTTATATTCTCATTTTTAGTGCCCTTAGAAGTACCATCCTTAGCATCTGAGATTGATATAATTGGAATTCATTTTTATGCAGTACCATCATGACCTATATGGGGCCCGCTATTGTCCTAAGAAATGTCCCCCTTTATTTTTGTGTACGAATTGCGGGTTGATAGAGTACGTGACCCTGCTTATCAAATTACATTTTCCTTAGAATTTTTTACTTTCTGATGTGTGAAAACTTGCGCCATGAGATTCTTAGATATCCCAATTTGTTACATGCCCTATTCCGTAGTGGCTAGTTGGCTTTGGTTTAAATTTTATCGTGTAGGGCTGTGATACCAATTCTCAAAATAATGAAAAAATGATGTCTCTACTGATGAAGTTTTTTTTAGTTTGCTGCTGATTCTTTTATGTTTTATATTTGGGTCCACCTAATTTGCAATTCTCGTCTACATATAGGGATTTTAAATGCATAATTCACATTAGGAATCTCCCCATAATCTTCTTTTACTTCAAAACAAGTCGTACTTACTACTTGCTTGTGGCATCGTTTCCTCTCTTGACACCCACCTTTGACTGTCATACCTGCATGCTTACCAAGAGTGGTCTTGGTGAGCCATTACAGGCTCAAGGTGATATGGATAATGTTGCCATGCCTGTCAACTAGTCAGGCTTGGGCAAGGTCGAGGTGATCTGTGTCCCAATCCCACCTGTTTTCTAGATCTGATCTTAGATTCTTAGCCCGAGTTTGTAGTGGTCTGACCATTTTGTCAAGTCCATACCAAACTTGTCTATGTATAAAGGCATGAACAAGGCCCATTTAAGACTATTTATAAATCTTTGGGGTTTGAGTTTGCGATCACTGGTTTTACAAGGGATATGTTCGTACTTCATAGCACATGGCTACACAATCTAGGCAGATAACGTCTCATTAGGGTGTGGTTGCCCTATAGCCAGGCAGGGCTTTCGGAAAATAAATTTTTCTAGGTCTAATTCTGACCCTTCGTAATATATTTTCGTGGGTCTGGATCCAGGGACATGTTACATTGCCACCAAGTTAGACACACATCACCAAATCGTTAGATAGAGGTTTTAGAATTTGTTGATTTTTTGGGAAGAGTATCACCTTGCCTTAGATAGCATACCCACAAAAAATAGCACATTCTAAAACCTCTAGACTTATCAAATGTTCTCTTCAAATTAACGGTTAAAACGGACGGTCTATAAATCCTTTTAGATTTGATGCATCTAGAGGTTTTAGAATGTGTTATTTTTGTGGCTGTGCTATCTAAGGCAAGGTGATCATCCTCCCAAAAAATCAACAAATTTTGAAACCTCTATCAAACGATTTGGATGATGCGTGCCTAACTCGGTGGCAAAGTAGTGTGTCCCTTGATCCTGATCCTATTTTCGTATATGACAAGTATGTAATACGTGTATTTACTATATATCAGGTACGAAGGGCGCAAAGGCATGGCTGAGGTTAGCCCAAGCCCAGCGTCATGAGCTTTACATGTAGCTGAAGCCTGTTGGTGCGATGGCAAACTGGCCCACGCCATTGAGAGCCCTGCACATGGACTATTTTCTGACATGGGGCTTAAGTCATTATGGGTGTACTCGAGTCAGTCCATTTATTGCTCACACATTCTCTATTCTCGTTGCTCCCCTCTACCCAAACAATTCTTGCCCCCCTACTTCCTGGATATAGTACTCTCCCTTATGTACCTTTTCCCCCCATTTACTTTCAGGGTTCAATGATTATTGTTGCTATTGTCTCGCTATTTGATGTACTACTATAATCTAATATTTCCATAAGTCATTCGTTGTTGACTATTCGGACCACCTGTGTTATTAGTCTTCTATTGTTATTTCAGTTCCGCTCGTTCCTCTCCTTCCTCTTCATCGTTTGGATTCTAGTACAATGTTTCTTCTGGTTTACTGCTATGTCCTACACTACATTCTTTCAACTTGCAGTACAACTGAACTTCCTCTCTGATTGATGTTCCTTATGAGGACGTTGTCATACCCATCGATGTTCTTGGTGATGCATCCCTTCCGTTTGTCTAGGGCTGTAGATATGTGTGTAAATAGAGTTGTGTAATTGTAGACATTGAAATATTGCCTAAAGCCAGAAAATCAGAAATTTGGCTAAGTCTGGAAGACTTTATTTCCCTGATGACCAGGGAAATTTTGCTTCCTTATACTTTATTTCCCTGATGACCAGGAAAATTTTTCTCTACACTCAGAAATTTGGCTAAGTCTGGAAGACTTTATTTCCCTGATGACCAGGGAAATTTTGCTTCCTTATACTTTATTTCCCTGATGACCAGGGAAATTTTTCTCTACACTCAGAAATTTGGCTAAGTCTGGAAGACTTTATTTCCCTGATGACCAGGGAAATTTTGCTTCCTTATCCTTTATTTCCCTGATGACCAGGGAAATTTTTCTCTACACTCAGAAATTTGGCTAAGTCTGGAAGACTTTATTTCCCTGATGACCGAGGAAATTTTTCTCTACACTCAGAAATTTGGTTAAGTCTGGAAGACTATTTCCCTGATGACCAGGGAAATTTTGCTTCCTTATGCTTTATTTCCCTGATGACCAGGGAAATTTTTCTCTACACTCAGAAATTTGGCTAAGTCTGGAAGACTTTATTTCCCTGATGACCAGGGAAATTTTTGCCTACACTCAGAAATTGACTAAGTCTGGAAGACTTTATTTCCCTGATGACCAGGGAAAGTTTTCTTGCTGCCTTACGCTCTGAAATTTGACTAAGTCTGAGAGTAAGGAAAGTACTATATCCCTATCGTCCAAAGGCTATATCTAAGTCAATAGATTGATACTTAGAGATGAGCATCCTTCGACAAGCCGATATACAAGGCCGAAGAATAATCAAGCTTAAGCCCCTACAAATAAGCTTACGCTAGATTCGACAAACTCGTTGAATCCACCAAGTCAGAAATGACCGGATCAAGAGTTAACTTTGTTAAAATATGAGTCGCAGTAAGTCGACTCGGATTTTAAGACCCGAACCATAAGTCGTTTTAATCAGACCGGTTCACTCAAACTCAAAAGGATTAAACTACCAGTGGAAGTTACAAAACCACTTGAATATGATCCTAATCATCAAGGAGTTATATAAACCACCTGGAAGTTTCTCTAACCATCCAAGGGAAGTTATAAAAACCACCAGGAGGTTGCTTCAACCACCCGAAGTAGTTATTGTCTACAATAACTACTTCGACCCTTATAAAAGGAGGGACAAGAAGAGAAGAAAGGATCTTTGGCCATAGCAACAAGATCCTACAAAGCTCTCGACTGAAGATACTTCAAAGCTCCAAGAAATCCCGGAGAAGAAGAATCGAAGATCGAAGCAAACCAAAGAAAATTGAAGACCGAATATCGAAGAAGAAGATGGAAAATTGAAGAATCAAGTCCAAAGCAAGTCGAAGAACAAGCGAAGAACAAGTGAAGATTCTAGGAGAAGAAGAGTAAAGCAAAGCCCCTAGCCGATCACGCGCAAAGCCCGGAAGGATCAAGCACCGCAATGCTCTCCTCTTTTCATTTTCTCACTTGTTGTAATCTTTGTACTTCGAAATCGAGTATCAAAGGATCAAAGACGGATTTTCCCGCAATCTCCTGATATACATATTGTACTCCGCTCCCTCAAAGCGAGTCCTTTGAAATTTGTACTTGAGTAAAAATTCAAATATTTGCTCATACAGTAATTTTTTGTTCTATTGTTGTATTATTACTTGTAATTATGTTATTGCCCCCTCCAGTTGGCCATTGCGTTCAATCCATTTATTCGAGTAAATTAAAATAGTCTAAATGTTTTGATGAGACATATGTTTATGGCTTTCTCTCTTTCCCTATTGGCTTTCTGGCTAGCAAGTACTTGATTTTCTTTGTTCTTTTACTATACTACTAGCTTCATTAGACCTCTTACTGACGAGTTGAAACCTTTAGTGAAGTGAGTTTCGCTTGACTTGATAGTCAAGCGGAATTCTTCATCTGAAGGTGTATTAATGCTGCTTTCCAAATCATCTTTTGTTTACATGATAATTTAATTTAATGTTTTACAAACCTGGTTATTACCATTACTTAAAAAGGTATTAAATTCTTTTTCTGCCAGTTCAAGAAAATGGCACTTATTGTTATGTTCGTATTCTAATGTAGTTTGAGTAACTCAATCAGAAGCATATCGAGTCTATTTCTCAACTGAATCGCCTTTCTGGTACTTATTATATTGTTATATGTATATACAGTAAATACTGATATGTATATGTACTGTCAAATGGAACATTGCATGTCCTTAATTTCTAAATATGCCGTCACATTCAAAACCTGAGTTGCTTGCTTTACTTGATGGTGTGGTTTCTTTGGTTATGAGAGGTACCTCATAATTGTATTTTTTGGAATCCTTTGCAGTTCCATGCACTGTTTTGAGGGCCCCGATTGGCATTATTTGAAGAGAGGCAGAGAATCTTTTGCTTGGGGTCCTGTAATAAAGGCAGATCCTCTAGGTCGATGTGGTGGAGCACTTGCGTATGGGCTTCAAATGATAGTTCTTAAGGCTGCCCAGGTACTATTTACCATTTTAAATTGTTGAAGTTTTATACTTCTTCTTGGGAAGTCCGCATGCTAGGCTGTTTTCGAATGCTCTCTAGGCCAATGATTTATCAGCCAACACTAGAAGTCAGCCACAGTTGAACACTAGGAAGATGCAGAGATTTCTCAACAAACCATTATTTTTTCAAAAAACAATATTTTTTCTGACAGCATAAAACTATGCTAATTTGTGCACTCAACTTGTTCGCCTTCTGAAAGTATGTGTATTATGTTTCCACAACCTTTGCTTTTAATTGGTTAAAGACAGTTATCTTGGATTTTATAGAATTTAGTGGGCTTATTTGATCATGATATTATGACATTGGTTGGTCCGTCACTTTCTGGACTTGATTGTGTCTTGGTATGTTGAATTCATTAGTGTTTTTGAAGTTGCTGCATGCATTTGGATTGGGGTAACCTTAAGATTTTTTTTGATTATGTATGAAAATCTATAGTGGAGATCTGATTTACAGTTGATACTTCATTTTTGCATGGTTATATTTCAGTGGGAATGAGATGGTGCATGTTTGTGTAACACGTTACTGTTGAAACCAATGTTTGGTTTGGATCTACATTGTTTTCTCTGTGATTTTATCTATGGTCAAATATATTATGGATATGGTGTATATTTCGGGTAAATGAATTCTTTTGACTGTAAACTGGGTTGTTTGAAAAGAAAGAGTTCATATTTTTGAAGGAACCAAAGAATAATGGATTGTAGGGTGATCTGTGTAGGGATGCAACTGGAGTGAATACAGAACCAAATATGGGAAAATTTATACAGATTTGTTTTTTGTCAGCGGATACAGAGACGTGTCAGGATATATTGAAGTCTATATCCATATTTTGTCCTAGCAAATCTTATACGATACCAGATATGAGCAAATATCAGTAGCAAAGACAAACATTGCATATTCTTTCCTAGTAAACAAAAGCCTAATGAAATGAGCACAATCCACATAATCATATATCATACACCCTCAAAATATGAGAATTTAACTAATATGTTTTTTTTAATATAAATGTCTTCACCCAAATCCAAAATTAGTATATATCGTGATATTGGAATATAGAGAAGAATGCTGTGATAACTTTCATATGGGCATATGTTTTTTAATGAGATACTAGTTGGCCGGCACGTGCATTGCAAGTGCCACTGTGCCAGTCGGGTGAAAGTTCTTCGTGCATACATCAAGTAAATAATTTGAAACAACTATATACAATATTAAAGATTAAAGGACTTCCCAATATTATTTTCTCTTTAAAACAACTATAATATAAGTTCTCTCTAAAACATTTTGTACGTAATACATTCTCTCTATTATATTTCCTCGCTCTTAGATTGTAGAAAGAATATTATAGAGAGAAGATGTTTGCATGTGCTTATTGAGCAATGATTCATATGTGTTCAAATAGCTATATGAAACATAAACTAATTTTAGAAAGACCCACTAATAACATTTTCTTTATGTTCAAAATATATTGTCACTCTACAACATTTTCTTTTGTAACATTCTTTTTCTACTTTCTTTACAATATTTCCTCTATCAACAACATGTATTCTCTCTATATCATTCGTTTTCTACAGTTTCGTTGTTCACCATTTGCAATCCGCTTTCATAGTTCTCTGTCCACCATTCATCGGTGGCGATCTACTGGCTGTGCTGTTCACCATTCTCCATCTCTACGGTATTCTCTCTACGTCATTTTTTCATCTACATCGTTTTCCTATTACACGACATTTTCTATCCTACATTGAGGGTACTTGCTAGCGCAGTTGGTAACGTCTCTTAGTGGTTGCATCAAAGATTTGGAATTGTATTCCGTCTTCATTGAATAAATAACTGGTATGGGTTTAGTCCTTAACCTTCCTCAAATTTGACGTTGATGGGGTTTTCAAAAGAAAAAGGTCTATCCGTATCATTTTCTCTCTCCATCAACCACATTCTCTATATACAATATTATCTCTTTATAATATTCTCTCTCAACAATATATATTATCTCTTCATAACATTGTCTCTATAATATTTTCTTTTTCTACAATATATACTTTCTATAACCTATCTTCTCTCTACAAAGTTCTCTAAAACATTTCTATCTATAACACTATCTAGCTATTTATTCTCTCTAAATATATTTCTACTGGTTTTCATAATTCACTGTCCGCCGTTCATCATTCGCTGTCCACTGTTTACCATTCATTGCCCATGGTTCAGAGTTTGCCATCCATCGACAGTTATTCGCCGTTCTCTATCTCTACAATGTTCTATCTTTATGTGATTTTCTATTCTACAACATTTTCTACTTACATTGTTTTATCTCTACAATATTTTTACATTTTCTACAATATTTCTCAGGATAATACTCTATTTATAATTCATTATTGCTCAATAACATTCTTTCTGCATAGTATTTTCTCTCTATAATGTGGAGAGAAGACTTCCCTGTGTAAGTTCAAACCTTCTTGTGTTTGGCTATTAAGTACTATGCCGACAACAAAAAACAATATGTGCTGATTTTCTCCCGTAGGCATTGGATCCCTATTCTCCCCGTATTCTTGACTATTGGAATTTTTGACTATTGGAATATGAAGATTGGTTGGTATTTTTTTTGACAATTATAAGTCTTGTTCCTATTTTATGTGACCATTATATATTCAAATGTGTCGATTCTATTTCAATTGTCACTTGAGCATGTTTTCTTCATTTCTTTAGTGGTTAGAGATATAGTGGTTGTTTTTCTTTGGTTGTATTGTTGCTATAGGAAGCACCCACACTATCATGAAGCTATTCAAACTTGGGGGGATCCTCTGTAAAGAAGCTGTGAAGTTTCTTGAGGGTAAGGTTCAAAATTTCGATTTCGACCAATATTTTGACACTACAGGATATGAAAATATTGTGTTAAACTATTTCAACAGTGTGAAAGTATTGTAGTTTTATAGAAATGATGAAAATATTTATTAAATGATGAAATTTTATAAAGAAACTCTCGACAATCATAAATCAAGCATAGATGCACTTTGGAACACTTAAATTACATTTCTACACTCTTGGGGTGGAACTCTACATAGCTTGTATCTCTATGTATGTTGTGCAGATGCATACCAATCTAAACATTGAATAGATGAAAATATTGTTTTATCAAAAATGGAATATGATCATATAAAGTTTTTGATACGTGATATACAAAATATCAACAACATATCCAAAATTCAAGCGATTCCATCGACATGATACGTCAATTTTTTTTTTTTTTGATTTTCTCAATGTCCCAAATTTTCGAAAGGTAGATTGATAAGTTTAGTGATATATCCCAAATTCGGTGTAAGAATACCAAATCTTGATAGATTTGATTTTCTAACACCATCATGTGATCAATTAAACAACTAGAAACAAATTAATAGGAAGAAATCTAAGATTTACCATTTCAGAGTTTTTGAGAAAAAAGAACTTCTCGATCCGAGCAAATGATTTGATGTGTTTTCGTTAATATGATGATATAATCTCCCCAAAATGGTATTAGATGGAAGATTTAACAACCCAAAACCATATTTCAAAGAAAAATCACGTCAAAGAAGTTGAATTGAGGAATTTTAGAGGTTCTGATGAATTTCCTGGAATTCTCAAACCTTTTATGATAATTTTATAATAATTCGGAATATGTCGAGAATATTTTAAAATATTTCGTAATATGTTGAGAAATTTCTTGAAATATCATGCAGTTTCAAAGCCGCTCGAGATTGAGGGTTGTATTTCGTTTGAGTACTAGAGAAAAGCGAAATATTTCACGAAATTTTGCGAAATATTTCGATTTTTCAAACCTTGCTTGAGGGTTCCCAATTAATAACTGATATTAGG
Organism: Chamaelirium japonicum; assembly: GCA_947650365.1. Taxonomy (NCBI): domain Eukaryota; kingdom Viridiplantae; phylum Streptophyta; class Magnoliopsida; order Liliales; family Melanthiaceae; genus Chamaelirium; species Chamaelirium japonicum. Next base: position 55,042,296 of record OX393550.1, read on the forward strand.
TTACCCAATTAATAACCGATACATATTTACAGTAGTACATTCTCTTAGTGTGGGCCTCTTATTGCTTTAGGTTTATTTGTTGTCTGGCAAATTGCTTTTGATGTGATTTATTGTTTTTGTTTAGCCGTCCTAATTTGTGCCATTTGTGCCACAAAATAAATGCAATTCCTTATCATATCTAGTCTTCTACCATTTTCCATGTACTCTTTCCTAGTATGAGGGAACCTTGAAGGGTCGTTCCCTGGTTGCATGGGCTTCAAATCGCATAACCAACAATGTAGATCTTCCAACTCGCCAATTGGCCCTTTTGATTTCTTGGCAGACTCCTGTATTGCAAGCTGCGTTGGTCAATTTTTCGACAACCTTCTTAGTGGGTTAATGCAGGTTGATGGCTGGTCAAAAAATTCTTATGAATCTTTTATGGAGCCTTCTTAATTAGAGTTGTGTTCATAGTTTACCCCATCATGATTGGATATGACTTCGATGATGATGTTAAGGTTGGTTTTGTGGTATGCAAGAATCACAGCCCATTTAGTGTTATAATAATAGTAGTACTTCCATATGGTGTGGTCCATTTCCTTATATGATTGGCATTTCATGCAGTTGATGATTTGAAGTTGCTACATGTCGAATAATTTTAAACTATAAACTACATAATTAATGATGAAAATTGCCATTGTACTTTCAAGTATCAAGTATATAAGAAAATCATGTAGTAGCCATTTGCTCATAAACCGTTTTTTTGATTTTTGTGTTTAGAGTATTTGAAAGAACATTCTGTAATATTTCCACTGTCAATCCTTCACCATATGTTTAAGACTACATGACGCCGTTTCCTTTTGCTACCTTCATTGTAGTAACTTAATTGTTGAAGTCAAGTCACATTTTTTTACTGATGATTACTAAACCATCTATTTAGCTGACTGTTGCAACCCATAAATGTTAATAGGAGCATGTCATGTTTCCAAAAAGTAAACCATCATGATTATGTAAGAAATTTCTCATTATAGTGTTTATTTCTGTCAAGTATAAAAGATGATGTAAACATTGTTTTACATGCTTCCCAAAACGCGGCATTTGGTCATTCATATCTTGAGTGTCCTTTGAACAAGCCTTGCTTCACATTTTCTATTTGGCCTCCTTGCAATCTTGTTATAGCAATATTTTCTTTATCTATATTTTAATCAAATGTTTTAGTTTTCATTTTTTCAGAGTTCCTTGCAACTCTATTTGTGTGTATATGTTTGACTATCCTTTGTTGTTTCTTTGCAAGCAATGTAGGACAATCACTAGGTTGATCTTGTTACATGACATGATATAATCCGTTTTTTTACTTCCTCTGATTATTTCCGGTTGTTACTTTTCTTTATTTACATATAAAGATTAATTTTTTCTTTGTGAATTTTCCTTTACAATTCACTCATGAATTATTCAAAATTTTGTTACCAGGTTGGCCAAGGGTTAGTTGGAGATGATGAGCCTACTAGTATGGGAGGCAATGTTTCTGTTCGCATTGAGTCATCATATATAATTAATTTGCGTGATTTAGACATGAGGCATGTTAAAGATTTCACGTTCGTACATGGTACACTTTCATATTGATATCCACGTTTTGTTAAAGGTTGCGATCCATTTTGGAGTCAATTATGAATTTGTTTATTTTTTTGAATGTTTACGGATTACTCACGATGTCTACAAGATTGAATAGTTGATAGTTTCCGGTTGGCATGCCAATTAAGTTGAAGACTTTTAGGGCCTCATGCTTTGGCATTTATCATCCTAAAATTACTTGAACCATAGGATTTTTTTCGAAATTGAAAATTTCAATAGGATTGCTCATTTGGTTGTTTTGGTATATTATAAGACCAATTTAGACTCTGCTAGGGCAATTATTATCCCATTTATTAGGGTTCAAGCTTAAAGATTGTATACCCTTTTTCTTCTAAAGAGCTCCATCCTTTACCAACGAAGTTATTCCGAACCATTATTAAAGACTCACATTATGTTTAAATGTTTCTGTCTCGCCCCGGGTTTAGATTAGCCGCTAACCACAGTCCTAATCGAAATCTGAGGGCGAGGAGGGGTTTTAAAGGGATTAATTTAGAAATTGGTTGGTCATTTTAAGAGGATAAAAGTTCGAAATTTTTGAAACCAAAAGTTAGCTTAATTATAACATCTTAGTGCAAAATTTTCTTTGGATATGGAAACAAAAGCAATATACATTTTTGGAATTTCATTTTGATAGGTTAAGGCATCCTACCACAACTGACTAGTTGCACGTCTCACGAGAGAAGGGGAAAAAAAGAACTATATTATTATTTCTGAAAATATTTTATTAACTATAAAAATTATGAGTAAAACGTTTCGAGGTAGCAACCAACACCTCAAGCACTAGCATCCAATCAAGTATGAAGTCTTTGGACAACTCTTAAAATAGCGTGCACACGCTTGGGTGTTATTGCTCTAGCCCATAGAGCAAGCTAAATGCACTTATCTCATCTTGCACTTAAGTCTGGGTTTATGGCTAGTGATCTATTAGGGATTTCATTTTGATAATTGGCAATTAATGGACTATACCGAGGTAAGGGTTGGAAACATACAAGCTAAAAATAGATAGAAAGAGGGACTATATAATTTTTTTTTAATACTATATTTTGTTCAAGAGTTACAACATGGTACCATTTTTCTAGAGCTATACCAATAGCTAACTAAAAACAGTTATACAACTCTAATACAAAATGAAATTTCTCACTATCATATGATTTACTAATATTAAAATATTTCAGGTATGACCAGTTACTCCCAAGCTACTAGCTATTGACGAGCAACCTCTCTTCAAATCCTAAGTACAACTACTACCTGCAAAGGCTGTCCGTAAAATGGACAATGTAGAGAGTTCATGGGTTAGCCACTGGAATCAGAGGTGAGATTACTATAGGCATCAATTTTTTTTCTAAGTGTTGAAATACATACTTGGACTCGGAAAACTTTCTAAGTGTCGGACAAACTTAGACTCCATTTTTTTTTCCTGAGTGTCGAACACACTTAATACACAAGTTTTCCAAGTAATAAATTTTACCTTGTACCAGGGCTGACCTGACCCTTGCTTGTGTCAAGGCCGGCCAGTCACTTTGCCAGGGCCGACCAGGCCTCAGGGTAAGGTTGGCTAGAATGAAGAAAGAAAAGAAAGAACCCTTGCTGAACTGGCCCTGTGTCAGGGCCGACCAGGCTCTTTACATGGCCGGCCAAGCCTAAGGGCAGGAGCGTCCAATTAGAAAAAAGATAGGAAAAAAAAGAAAGAAAAGATGGGACCCGGCTAGGCCCCTGCACCATGGCCGATCATGCTCTTGACCAGGGTTAGCTAGGTCCTAAGGAAGGGCCAGCCAGGTCATTTCCAGAGGAAGTTACATAACCACCCCACTATTAGGAAAATTTATATTACTACCTCACTACTCGAAGGGAAATAACATAAGTTCCCCCACAACTAAGGAAGTTACATAACTACTGAGGTGGTTGCGAACTCCCAGGAGAAGTTATAATAACTTCCTCCCTAACCCTCTATAAATATGGGGAAGGTGAAAAAAAAAATCGAAGGCTTTTGATCTTTGGAGAATCCTTGCGAACTAGTGAATGAGACTCTAAGAAACCAGACTACTAAGAAGATAAAGTCTTTTAGAAGGCGAAGGCTACACGAAGAAAACTATGGGGTGAAGCGCCGCTAGTTCTTCCGACCAAGTACGAGTCAAGAAGGATCACACACGCAATCTCCCCTACTTCCAAAGTCTAAAAGTTCCATGTTCAGAGTCTTCGACTAATCTCGGCTAAGATCAATGATCAAAGGACTTACAGACGATCGTCCCCACAATTGCCTTGACACTTGACACTTTCTCTATTTATTTTGCCATAAGTGACCTTGTACTCTGTAGTCTGTTGAAATAAAAGTTTGGACCTTTTTCCGTCGACAACTACCTAACCCAAAGTTAAGCAACACCCTAACATTTTTACATCATTGGAAGATATCCAAATGCTTATAAGACAACGATGCTTTATACAAGAGCATGTTAATCATCTATTATAAAAAGGGACTACACACGCGACCTAGATGTATAACACAAGATAAAGGATAAATCTGGGCCATCACCCCAATGGCCAAAGGCGAGTGCGATTAACACGTGACAATGGCATCACAACCATGCATTTTCCAATGGACGGTTTCCAATAAATTTGTATTTGACAACTATGTGGTAACACCTAGATTTAATCATAATCAATTACATTAAATGCATTTCATTTGTCATCTATTATAATAAGGGATTAGGCATATATTACATAAGATAGAAGATAAATCTCGGCTATCGAACCAAATACCCAAAGACGAGTGCGATTCACGCGTGACAATGGCATTGCAACCATGCATCTTCCATTGGACGGTTTCGAATAGATTTTTATTTGACAACAATATGGTAACACCTAGATTTAATCATAATCAATTATATTCAATGCAGTTCATCTAACGATTCTAACCTCCCCAGTAATTTTTGCCATAAAAATAATTAAATACTTTAAATGCATTTTATTTTCTTTTGAAGGAGATAAGAGAATGATCGTTCTTATCTCTTTAAGTTTTTTATAGAGAGAGAAAGAGAGAGAGCAACTGGTTCGCGGAGGAGGCCCGCAACTCCCACCTCATCCTCTCCCTCAAGGCTAGTGGACACCCGACCCCTTTATCTGCCTCTCCCTGTTCCTCGACGTGGAGGCTTGACATCAGGTTGATAGTCAGGTGGAAAATTCTTGTCCATCTTCCTTATTGTCATCCCCATCTTGATGGGCATATGATTTGGATGATGGTCATGGACTCATGGGTATGCATGCGCATGCACCTTAAATATTTTCTTTCATTGTTTGTTTTTCCTTACCTATTTTTGGAGTTTTCGCCGAGGCTGATGCATATCTGTTGGTACTAGTGCCCAGTTCTCACTCTAGTATTTATAGTTAAATTGATTATATTGGGAGAGTTCTATGATCGTCGTTAAAAAATTATTTTCATCGATATGTCAATTTTGTTTCTTCATGCGATCATTCTCTTTTAATACACTGCCCTCCCTTTTGAGCAGGTTATATTGAGCCTGTAATGGTCATACTCCATGAAAGGGAGCCTACATGGGCTGGGCGTACGTCATGGAAGCACCACACATGCATGATATCTGCACTTAGTATCAGCACGAGTTTAAGACAACATCCTCTCATATGGTCGGCTGCTGTAAGTATCTCATACTTGAAGATGTCAATGGTAGTCTTACTTCAGTTATGTCTACTTTGTTAAAATATTACATTGTTGCTCCACCTAGATGTCTATGTTGTAAACCTAAGTTTTTGTTTTGCATTGTCAAATTACGTGTTAGCTATAGATTTTCATTTTGGATTTTTTTTTGATCGTTTTAAGCAGTTCAGTTGTCACAATCCTTGGGCGTGGGCTTGGTGTCTTAGGCTCTCATCTTGTAAATCTACACACCCTCACTTTTGCTACTATTTATGTGACCGTTTTTTGCATCTAAAATTTATGCTTCCAATTTTTTATGTCCATGAAATTTAGCTTGTAATGTTGCTTCACTTTGTCTCTTTAGATCAAGGTTTTAAATGTCGATTTCCATGTCGGTTTCGGTTAGTAAAAAAAGAAAATTTATCGGATTTTGGTTAAATGTCGGTGGAAATTTTGTATTTTTTAAGGTAAGATTTTGGTGGAAATTCTTCGGATTTTGGTCAAATTTCAATCAATTCTAGTCCAAAAGTCAGTAAATGAGTAAAATATTGCCTATTATAAAAAAATTGAAATTGGAAAAAATGTAATTTCTTAATAATAAAGATGAGTTTTGTTTGTGAAAAAAATTTTCAGTGAAATTGTCTGGAAAAAAGACAGAATGTCGGATTTTGATCAAATGTTGGTCATTTCGGCTGACATTTCGTTATGTCGGACGAAAATTTGGTACTATTAAAAATCCGGACAATTTCTATGTCAGGCCCTTAAAAAAGATATTTCGGTGATTTCATAGGAAATTTATCACATATTCCTTCGGCCATGGCACAAAACTCGGCTTCCGCGCTAGAAGATGCAACCATATTTTGCGTCTTGCTTCTCCAAAGGACTAGGTTGCCTCCAACGAAGTAATATCCCGTGTAGATCTCCTATCGTTTATGGAGCTGGCCCAATCCGCATCGGTCCAAGTTTTCACTTCATGATGCCCATGGGATCCCAATGTCAACCCTTTACCTTGAGCCCCCTTCAAGTATCGAAGACTTTGAAGTATCTTGTAAACTGCTTCAAGGTGAGTTGACCTTGGTGCATGCTTGAATTAACTCATCACCTCCACAGGTCCACAACATTGGATATGTCGGGACGAGTAAGTGATAGGTAGACCAGTCGGCCCATAAGCCTTTGGTACATTCTAATATCTTGTAGTGAATCACCACTTTCCATGGCAAGCTTATGGGTTTGTTCAATAGGGACACTCGAGGACTTGCATTCCCAACATCCTCATCTCTCCAAGAAGATCTAGGACATTACTTCCTTTGTGACACGAAGACTTCCCCTTTCTTTGACCTCGCTACCTCTATGCTCAAGCAGTATCTCATGTGACCAAGGTCCTTGATCTCAAACTATTTAGTGAGTTGGGTCTTCAATCTTCTAATTTCATTAGGACCGTTGCTGGCGAGAACAATGTTTTAACATACACAATGAGGATAGTCACCTCCCCTTCATGCCATTTGATGAACAATATTTGATCGGATTGCCTTTGACAATATCCCTCCTTCTTGACGGCACGTAACCTCTCGAACCAAGCTCTAGGTGACAGCTTCAATCCATTGAGCGCCTTCCTCATTTTGCACACCTTTGACTTATCGGGCTCAAGACGAAGCCCGGGTGATTATTCCATGTACGTTTCCTCTGCGAGGTCCCCACGAAGGAAGGTTTTCTTTATATCGAGTTGGTGGAGATCCCATCGCTTATTGTCCGCAAGGGAGAGGATCACTCTTTTCGTGTTAATTTTGGCCATTGGAGAGAATGTCTCCCCATTGTCATCGATGCCATAAGTTTGTGTAAGGTCCTTTTCCACCAATCACCCCTCGTATAGCCCCACTTGTCCATCAACTTTGTATTTGATCGAGAATACTCATTTGCATCCCATGACTTTCTTGCCTCCAGGTAGGCCCACAAGTTTCCATGTACTGTTCTTCTCCAAGTCCTCCATCGCCTCCATCATAGCATTTCTCTAACACTTATGTCCCTTTGCCTTGGAGACACTGGGAGGAATGGTTGTAGAGTTCAAGGAAGTAACAAGGGTTTGATATGTGGGAGATAAATCATTATACAAGACAAACTTGGAGATATGATGTTTAGTGCAAGGTCTCATTCCCTTTCCTTACCCCAATCGGAAGGTCAGTTCAATGGCAGGAGGCATTGAGGGTTGCACTAGTGCCGGGGCCCTTAGACCCGGGATGACACCTGGGGTGGAGTTAGAGCATCTTGTGGATGATCTTGGGCTTGCTTGAGACGTCTTTCATTGAACTAGAGTACACGTCCTTCGATGTCGTTATGAGCACTCTCATTCGTGCTCTCTACCGACAATGATAGGGGGAGCTCAACAACTCTTCACCCCGAGTTAGCACATTCTCCTCCCGAGGAGTCGGGGGAGAGAAATAGGGCATTTCCTTAAAAAACAAAACATCTCGGGAGACGAGAGTACATCTCGAGGGTGGATGAGAACACTTTTAACAATTTTGTATAGGTGAGTACCCAACAAATATGTACTTCACCGCCGAGGGATCAAGTTTGGATCGAAATTGCAAGAAAAAAAAGAGTTTGGATCGATGATGTTTGGGTACATGGCAAAACACTCACCCAAAAAAATGAGATGGTAAAGGAAAGAAATTATGAGTTTGTGAATGAAGAACACCCACCGGTCGGCAGAAGGTGAGTGTCTGTGATGGCATGCAACTGATTGCAGTGGAAAGTATCTCATCCGCCCAGAAAGTATGAGGAACATATGGTGCTTAAAACGGAGTGAGCTACTTCAAGGAGATGGTGGTTTTTGCGCTTCGCCACTTGACACAAGAGGTCTGATGCACTATGCCATATTCGGAGAGGTACGATCTCATGTTGTGACTTAAGTACTTGTGGGTATTATCAAGAGAGGTGGCAAATTGGGTGGGTCTGAACCATTTTGTGAAAATCCTTGAAACATTCAGACAATTCATCACCAGAACGAAGAAGATAGACCCATGGAGCATGTCTATAATTATCTACGAATGTGACAAAATACTTGCAACCCCCAAAAGATACAAGGAGCCGATCCCTAGATATCCGAGTGCACGAGAGAAAATGGGACCAGATTTACACACACACACACACACACTCTAGATGGATAGGTGGTACGATCGTGCTTGGATAAATCACATGGCTCGCACGAAAAACAGGGGTAAAGTTTGAAATACTAGCAAACTTGGGTAGAATCCACTGAAGAAGATAGACGGGAGGTTGTCCTAAACGTTGATTCCACAGCCCGAAATGCTGCATCTGAGGCCGGGTAGAGTGGTAGTTGGTCGATTGTCCAAGAGTGTCTAAGACGTGCAGTCCTCGATGCTCACGTCCACATTCAAGAGTCCTCGTCTCCAAGTTTTGAAACACACAGTGAAGGGAACGAAGGTAATACCACTGTTCAAATCGTGGGTATGTGACTAACAAATAAGTTAAGAACATGTAGAGCATTGAAAATTGAAAATGAGGAAAGCTTGATGGTTCCCTTCCCAAGGATAGGTGTAGTAGTGCCATCCGCAACGTGAATCATTTCACCTTCATGACAAGTGAAATAGGTGGAGAGGGATGAGGAGTTACCCGTCATATGATTCGAGGTACCTGAGTCAATTACCAATGGAGTGGAGGCTCTGCTAGGAGTTTCTGATTAGGCGAGTTACCCGTTATGTGGGACGGAGCCCCCTTGGGACATAACCGACTTCATGGCTATAATTTTGGCTGAAATGGTCGTGGGCCACCGAAATCTTGATCAAAACAATAGGAGTCCCCCAAAACTAAGGCTCATTTCGTCATTGTGGATGAGATCCCAACCGAAAGCAACGAGTGTCCACTAAAGCCACGTGCTGCCACCTATTTTGGTACTGATTTCGGCGAAGTTGACCGTTTCATGAGCATTTCGGTAATTTTGATTGAAATTAGCTCAGAAATTTTATGAAACCTGAATGTTGGTTTTGGTGGGGTTGGGGGCTAGTTTTGATTGGATTTTGACCAAAGTTATCAGAATTTGACCAAAACCAGTCAAACTTCGTCGGATTTCATCGGGCTTTGCTGAAATCTGATTGATTACGACCGAAGTTGCCGGGTCTCATCGGACCTTACCGCCGGAATCATCGGATTTTGTCAGATCTCGCCGGGTATCGCCAAAATTCGTTGTCGGATCTCGTCGGAATTTGCAGAATCGCCGGATCTCCCCGGTCCTTGCCAGATTTGGTCGGATCTTGCTGGATTTCACCGGATCTTGCCCCAAAATCTCATCATCCGATTCACCGGTTCATGTTCGGACCTCATCGGATTTCACTGAATCTTGCACCCGAATTCGTCGGATCTCGCCGGACGACCGGAGTTGTCGGATTTGGCCATTTGTTTCACTAGGATTTCGACCGATGTCATTCTCATAGCCCTCGCCGATACAGTTGCCTCCGCAACCATTGTCCTCGTCGTTGCAGTTGCCTACGTCACTACTGCCTTTGTCGACGCAGTCGTCTCAACATGCATCTTTTCCGCTGATGTTCTTGCCAACATTTGAGTTGTGGGATATGTTTGTACCCGTCGTTCCCCGTTGAGCGGAACACTGATGGGTGGCGTAGTTGGGACGTCTGAGTATAGTTCATCTGTATGGGATGAGCCGTAATATTCTTTGAAACGATACATAATGTTATATGGCGAGTAATGCCGTACACCAGGACCGATTCTCTCTTTTTTAGCAGAATATGGATGTTGCTTGACGAGAGGCGTGTTGAGTCACATATGTATTATGTTGTTGAGAGATAACTAATAAATGAAGTGATAAGGTGGAGTTAAATAGAGAGCTAAGAAGCACTGACGTGGTACGGGGACACGGGTACGACACAACACGGGTTTGCCGACACGGCAAATCCTAAAAAAGGACACGAGTATAGCAGGGACACGGTAAAATAAATTTATTTATTTTTATTTATATTTAAGTGTGTTTACAATTCATATATGTTTCAATAATCGAGAAAACCTCATAGAAAACAACTAAAATGAAAATTTAATGCATACTTAATCGCATTCGTTATTTACGTCTAGCCCGATCGATGAATCGCACACAGCTCTAAATGGTATGGAAAAGAACGGCTGTGTTTCAGCTTTGGCTTCAACCTATTTGAAATCTTAGAGGATCAGATAAGTTAAAGCCAAAACTGGATCGTAATCGTCCGTTAAAACCAGCCTGACAAGTGAATCACACTCAGGTCCAAATGGCTTGCAAAAGAACGGTTGTGACCCGACCCTATATCGAACAGTCCGTCAACCCGCTGTGTCCGGTGCGTGTCCGGCAAGTGTCCGACGAGTGTTCGGCTCCCGGAAGCACGTGGTACACGGTACATGCGTGTCCAGTGCGTATCCGACGCATGTCTAGCGAGTGTCGGTGTCCGACATGGGGACGGGGGGCCTGGGGAAGTGTCCGTGCTTCCTAGATAGAGAGATAGCGACTGTTGAGGGAATGAGATAGACAAAGAAAACTATTAATTAATGGGACGAGGTGAAGACGATGACGTTAAACAAAACAATGTAAATATATCATTTCTGATGATTATCAAGTTTTTTTCCCCCCCAGTTTATTGGTATTCTATCTTGGTTATCATCATATCATGGTTCATGTCAGCTTACTATTATTTGGTGTTTTTTCTAGAACAATTCATGTAAATATGTGCAACACAACTATAAAAGACTTAAATTTAAAAAGACTTAAAAAAACATTCAAAGCTCTCTTATTTGACCATTTCAAAATCTTCCACCATTTTGTCCGAAATTTTGAAATGTCGGTCAAAATTTCTATTTTGGTCATGATCGAAACTATACATGATACCAAAGTTGAAAACCATGGTGGTGGTTGACCATGAAGTAGCCAATATTGCCCCTTGGTGTGCCGAGTACATCCACAATTGATCTTGTCCTTATCGTCTGTATTTTAGAGCTCCACGTCCACGTCCACCACCGCCTACCACTGTCCCATTGGGATATCATGAGGGATAACTGGTCGAGAAGATTAGTACTTATAATCACGGATCTGTCTGGAGGATTGCTACTCTGGATGACCACCTCCGCAGACTAGCCTCACTCAGAACATAGGTGTAGACATCCAACAAGGAGGTTGGTGCGCCTCAACACATGTGAACGAGCACTCTCAAATTCGGGGTCCAGACCGGCAAGAAAATCTTACATCCGGTCTTGTTCCACTTCCACAGTATCCTCCAAGCATTTGGGCTTGAAGCTCCGATAGTAGTGTAGCTCCTCCCATATTCCTCTGAGAAGAGCAAAGTAGATCTCTAGAGTTTGCTTTGCCTGACGAAGTTGTGTAACATCCGACTTTGGTGTACATCCATGATAGATAGTCCCATAGGTCTTTTGCCATCATTAAGCGCATCAAACCACGGCTAATTCGGGGGCTAAGAGAGTTGTAAATGCATGCTATGACCATGTAGTTTTCTTCCTCCCACTTTTGGAAGCCAGGGTCGGTCTCCAGGGGCCGCACCTTGGTTCCACGGATGTATCCTATCTTTCAACGAGCACGGATATACATGCGTACTAACATGGCCTAGTAGAGGAAACTTTTTTCCTCCAGTTAGTTTTTCCGTGGTGATGTTGAGTGGCCACTGTTTGCCGTAACCTACGTTTCTACTATTTGGATCATCAATGGAGGAAGAACTACTAGTTCCTGAAGAATTAGAAGCCATCGCTTGTTATGTGGAAAGAATTTGTATGCCACGAACTACCACTGTCTACTAATTTAGTACCATCATGAGATCCGGAATGGAGTGAGGATCACAAATCTATAAGGACAATAACAAACAAGGAACAAACTACCACCTAATGGGTCCAAAAATATCATACTACCCCTTATGTTTCCAAGTAACATGGAGAAAAAAAGAGAGCAGAAAAGGGAGACTTGGAGTCCTCCAATTTTGGCCCACTGTTTTTTCCCCTCAATTTAGAGCTGACTAGGTTTTGGACTAGCAAGCACTACATCGCACCACAAATTAAAACTGGGTTGTTGAACTGGAAAGGGAAATAAAAAAGGAACCTGAGCCGGTTGGTTCAGATTTCTTATCTCAAGTGATTTGAGGCTGTATGATGAATCTAGAAAAGTCAACGTTCCAAATCACCACTGCCAACCCTTCTTCCCTCTGCTGGATTAGGGAACGATCTGAAGGGGATTGGACAGAGTTTAGCACGGCGACTGCAGAAGAAAAGCTGGCCCGAAAGAAGAGCCTGGCCCGATCTTTACACTACTATTGACGTGAAGACTCCCTACACCAGGCTTGAGGGTCTCTTTCAAGCGTGAGGACCGCCAACTTGAGCGGACGAAGCGATCTCCATATCCCTCTGGCATGGAGGAAGAGCCTAACACAAAGACTTCTCAAATCTTACCCATATCCTTTCGGCGCTCACAACACTATGTTTAGGTCGAAAAGTCGATGAGATCGAGATGAAGGGGGTTGTGACGAATCTGTGATGGCCGAGGATCCTTTCATAGCTCTGATACCATGTTGAGTGACCAAGAGGTCACCCCTCGTCTGAGAGAGAGAGAGAGAGAGAGAGAGAGAGAGAGAGAGAGAGAGAGAGAGAGAGAGAGAGAGAGAGAGAGAGAGAGAGAGAGAGAGAGAGAGAGAGAGAGAGAGAGAGAGAGAGAGAGAGAGAGAGTCATAAGCTTGTAGGTAGTCTTCTTTACCTAATTACCAATGATTCTAGCAAAAACTACATGTTATTTCGTTAATTACAGCCCTTATGCTAAACTAATTTTTTTGTTTTACCTATCTATTCTTTGATTGACCTATTTGCCCATCCCGTTTGCATCTACTACGACATTACTAATCCCCTGATGCCATACTAACCTCATTTAGCTTTCACTGGAATTCGTTTGATATGCTTGTGATTATTTATCCTACTTTATAGAGAGAACTTAGCATGTAGCCAATGTGGCGCCTAGGCTCTCTAAGCTCCAACCTATGCATTTTAGACCCCTAGCGTGTTAGTTCCTAGGCACCATCCTACTTGGACGTTTTTTCCTGAGCATCTGCCTAGGCGTCTAGATAGTTTTTCCTTGGTTTTTTTCTAGGTGAATTCATGTAATCCTCTTTTACCATAAGAAACCGATGATTGCAATGAATGGTTTACCGGGAAAATGCAACAAATCTTGGATCATGATTATGATGATTTAACTTGGGATCTTGTTGCTGAGGATATCTAAAGCAAATGAAGGACAAAGAAGTTTTACCAGATCATAAGAAGCACAAAAAGGAGGTAGAAACACACGACTACAAACACTTTTAGATGAGGAAGAATTTTTAGATGACTCCAAAGATTCAGATGAAGAATATGCTGAATTCTAGATGAGATAAACCGTCTCGAAATTGATGAAGATTTTTGATGTTTTGACTCTAACCCGGAACTCGGATGTCCAAATCCGATTTGATCCTATCCGACTTCAACATATATATATATATATATATATATAAATATAAATATATATATATATATATATATATATATATATATATATATATAGAGAGAGAGAGAGAGAGAGAGAGAGAGAGAGAGAGAGAGAGAGAGAGAGAGAGAGAGGAAAAATGGTTCCTATGACATGTCATAGGGAGTACCCTATGACATATGGTTAACTAGCAACCCTAGAATATTTAGAATGTTATGATTTTTAATGAGGATGATCACCCTATCTTAGATAGTACACTCACAAAAAATCGGCACGTTCTAAAATTTCTAAGGGCATCAAATATGCTTTTCAATTTAACGATTAAAATGAATGGCCGATAAAGCTTCTAGCATTTGATGCCCGAACAAGTTTTAGAATGCTTTGATTTTTTGTGGACATTCTATCTAAGATAAGGTGATCACCCTCAAAAAAATTTAGCACATTTTAAACATTCTAGTATTACTAATTCACCATATGTCATATGGTACTCCCTATGACATGTCATTGGAACCCAGCCCTTATATATATATATATATATATATATATATATATATATATATATATATATATATATATATATATATATATATATATATATATATATAGGGGCATGCTATGCTGCGGCATGCGGTACGTGTGGCACCGCACTGCAGCCGTCTTATGCACGCGCTGCGTGCATCGCATGCACGCAGCGGTGCATCAGACGACATGCGGTAGGTGCCGCATTATAGCATTTCTCTCTCTCTCTCTCTCTATATATATATATATATATTGGTGCAGATGAGAGCCGTTCGATCGTGGGGATCCAACGAATGGGATTCATCCGGAACAGCCCAAATCGCTGTTATTGTAGCGGCTACAGTAACAACGATTTGGGTCGTCCGGGTGAATCCCATCCGTTGTCGCTACAGTAACAACAAAATTTTTTTGGGCTGTCTGATCAGATGGATCCAACGGATGGTGATTCACCCTGACCCATTCAAATCGCCATCCATTGGATCAATCCGATCGGATGGCCCCAAAAAATTTTGCTGTTACTGTAGCCGCTACAGTAACTGCGAATTTTTTTGGGTCATCGGATTGGATGGATCCAACGGATGGGACACCCGGACCCATTCAAATCGCTGTTACTATAGCTGCTACAGTAACAACGAATAAGTATGTCTGGGTTGAATCCCATCCGTTGGATCCATCCGATCAGACGACCCTCATTCACACCACACTTATTCCTGCACGCCGCATCCTATCACTACTCTCTCTTTCTCTCTCTCTCTCTCTCTATATATATATATATATATATACTAAAATGGAAGCCTCTCTCCCGTGTTGTGACACGTGGACGTCTTTTAAAGAGCTAGAATTCTTCTTCCGTGTGTGAATGCGGCTCACTTTTAAATCCATTTAAAAACCTACCATAAAGATGATAAATTTTCATTCAATGACATTTAATGGTCAATTTGATGTTAATATCTCTCTCTTCAACAAGTGAATTACACTCACTTCAGATTTCACACTTCTTTGATTAGTTGCGATGTCGTCTTTGCCAAATGGCGTGCATCAAGCACATTCGGTCATTGCCCAAGTTTCTTACTAGTGTGTGTGTGTGTGTGTGTGTGTGTGTGTGTATAGGCCCCCTCTAGTGCGATCATGTTGGTGCGACCCTGTTGTTATGACCCGGTTGGTGCGATTCGAGCACTTTGGGCCGTTCGATTTAATTTGTACAGTTGTGATGCATTGTTTTGGTGCTGCATGAATCACAACTAACATATATCGGCTCGTTGTGGGCCGTTGGATTTAATTTGTATGGATGTGATGCATTTTTTGGGTGGTGTATGCCTCACAACTAACATATGTTTGCTTGCTAACATCCATATGTTGTGGTGCTTTATTGCATATGTTGCACTAGGCAGCTGGGCGGTGCATGCATGCTATCCACATGTTGTTGTGCTCCACTGCATATGTTGCAATACTCCTAGTGGATATGTTACTTGTCAGGGTCGCACCAAGTGGATCGCACCAACAAGATTGCACTAGAGGGCTTATATATATATATATATATATATATATATATATATATATATATATATATATATATATATATATATATATATATATATAGGGTCAGGTTCGGAGGACACTGTTTTTGCACTCGATTTTTAACATTGATTTTTAAATCATTAGATAGAGGTTTTATAATTTCTTGACTTTTTTGTGAGCATAATCACCTTGTCTTAGATAGCACATCCACAAAAAATCAGCACATTCTAAAGCCTCTAGACTTATTAAATGTGCTCTTCAAATCAACAATAAAAATGGACGGTCGATGAATCCGATTAGATTTGATGTACTTTAGAGGCTTTAGAATGTGCTAATTTTTTTGTGTGGACGTGCTATCTTAGACAAGGTGATTATGCTCATAAAAAATTAAGAAATTCTGAAACCTCTATCTAATGATTTCGAAATCATTAGATAGAGGTTTCAGAATTTCTTAATTTTTTATGAGCATAATTATGACTGTTTCTTGGGAATGGGATGATCCTTTAGAGCGTTCTTGATATTTGAGTTGTTTCTGATGTCTACAATTCTTTTGCTTTCTGTGTATTGATGATGTTGATTTTCTTTCTTCTCTTCTATGTTGTTTAGTCATTGATTACTTTAGTGATAAAAAAATATTAACTAAGTTCTAGTAGCGTCGATAGTTACATGCTTGAAATATCTTATTTTAACTTCTGGTATCATTATTATATTTGGATGCTTATTTTACCAGTTGATCTACTGGCCAAAACCTTGTTTTACTCTAATTCCATTCTAACTACATTATGCTTTTTGTATCCCCTTTCTAAATATATCTAGAGCAATACAATTTCTCAGTTGTTGTATCGTATTGTTGTAGGCTTGTAGCCTGAACCGGTCGTTCCCTTTCTAAATTTATCTAGCAGCAATACAATTTCTTATTAACTGAATTGTATCTACATTAAGTTTTTATTTCATAAAATTTATTTTGCATTTCATATGGATTGAGATATCCCATTGGTTGGTGATTAGGCCCCTTTACCTTTGCGCCTTGTCTTTTTTCTGTTTTTGCTTCCTAGTTCCTCCTAACTATATAAAGCTGATTATGGGAAGAGTGCATTATCATTGCTGGGTTTACGCTTCCAAATGCATGCATAGCTTGAAATGTGTTTTTATCTTTTGGTGACGTATATGCACCTTAGAGTTGTTTCATATGTAAATTTATTTATTTGGTAATCCGAACCATTCTTTCCATAATACACTTAACATATTTCTTCTTTGCTTCAGAATCTTCCACATGACGCATACAAGCTTCTTGCAGTTCCTTCTCCTATCGGCGGGGTTCTTGTGATCTGTGCAAATACAATTCATTACCATAGTCAGGTTCATTTAATTTCAATGGATGATGTACTTCCGGCAGTTGCATTTCGTTCTATATATAATTTTTCTCTCTCGATATTTTGGCATTTAAATATTATATTTTATACATTCTGGGTCTCACAATTCTTTCTTTGTTTACTTGTAGTCTATCTCTTGTTCGCTTGGCCTCAACAATTTCTCTGTTCAGACAGAAAACAGGTCTATGTATTGTTGCTTCTTTATTCTATTTTATATTCAATTATTCCTTCATATATTAAAGTTGGTTAATTTGATCACCTATTTACATATTTCCTTGTATATGCTTCTTTTGCATTGCTACTGTTGTTGGTTTTAACATACTATTTGGCAGCGGCCATATCCTACTTTCTGGTATGCATTTTCCACACTTCTGTAACACCAATTAAAGCTTGCCTTGTTACCCAAGAGTCAAGACTGCAATCGGAAAAATGGTGTTAGTTTTACTGAGTTGGGATCTTTCCGCAGGACAAGTGCTATTTTTTTTTCTCATCCCGAGGTTTGCCTTGAATACCAATTAGCTACTCATCGTTCATTAATCTCTAAGTAAAGATATGCTAGATGAGTAGAGGTGATGCATCATGACACATCTTTATGCTATGAAATCGTACCAGCTATTGCATGCTCGATCATTGAGAGAATGACGCCATTTGTGTTTATGGGAATAAAGACTATCCAATGTCAAGCGGATCTAAAGAAACCATTATGTTTTCATGTGGAATATGGAAACTTGGGATTGGTATCTATAGCCAGTTTTTTAGGAGGAAATTTATTGAGGGAAATCAACATCGAGAGAGCAAATGACTTAGTATAAAGAGAATGTAGGCACCCAAGGGGTACACCACAATCCTAAGCCGATTGGGTCCTCTTTGATCACTAAGCTAGGATTTCTTATCAATTTGGCGCAATATTCTAAAAAATACAGCAAACAAACAATTACCTCTTGTAGATCTACTAGTAATTAGTAAATGCCTGTGCCCGTCGGCACTCGGACGGCCGCCTTCAGGGTGTGATTCACTTATTAGAGAGAGAGAGAGAGAGAGAGCTAATTAACCTTCCAAAAAAAAATACTAATTAACATCAAATGGCCATTAAATACCATTGAGTAGGTATTTATCCTATTTATAGTAGGTTTTTAATAGGATTTATGAGAAAGTTGTATTCACACACGGGAGAGAGGGTTTCATTTGAATTCTCTTTCTTTCTCTCTCTCTCTCTCTCTCTCTTCAGATCTTGATCGACTCCTAGATCAATCCCGTGCCTTTTTTGTCCTAGTCAGCTTGTGAACAGCCGTAGCATGTTATATAGATAAGTTAGATGCAATCGATATCAAGCCCAATTAAAGATCTAACAAATTAAGATGCAAATTTATCAATAAAACTACACATAATAATAATAATTGCAGTCACACAATAACAAATTTTAAAAGAATTATCAGATAAATGTGCTTGCTAAGAGTATCGATGATCAAGTAATATATAATGACACTAATGACATAACTAGTGCTTCGAATAGGGATGAAAGAGGGGTGATATGGCTACAATGCGATGTGATGCAGAAACAATAAAAACAAAGATAAAATGACGCCGAAGTGAAGAACACTGATAAAGAGGATAGATAGTGATTGGATGATTCCCCCGTGGGTCGAATCGTGGATACCGGTGATCCTGCTCACGATGCAAGGCCTGACGTCGAAAGAGGTTGGATCCTTCGGAAAATAATGCGAGGCCTTCTTGATCTGAAGTCGAGGAACCTCTTGAGACGAAGTCGAGACGTCGGCGAAGATCGGGGACTTGAGTCTCTTCTGAAAGAAGCGCTCTTTAGAATAATTCAGATATGCAATTTCTTTTCTTTTTTCCTCTTGTATAGATTATGGTTTGCGAATCAACGATCCAGATTAAAGGAAATAGACGATGAATGACATGGATCAAGGGAAGTGAATAAGGAAAGAAAGAAGGGGAGGTGGTGGCCTGGTGTCGCAAGAAAAAGAGAACGGAGAGAGAGAGGTACATCTTGGGTGGGTCCCGCGGGTGCAAGTCGTGCGATAGGGTAGGGGGCTAAGCCGTGGGTGCGTGAAACATAGAGAGAGAGGGGCTGATAATGAATCCCTATTGGGCTTACGATTAGCTCGATTTATATTAAATAAGGCCCATTGTTTGCCACATCATTAGATTATAAAGTTATTAATATCTAACCATCAATTTTGAGATCTAATCTTGACCGTCGGCACCCCACAGACACACATAGCCCAAATTTTATTAATAAAAGGCAGCATACTCACCCGAAGTAGTCCATATTCAATCCGAAAATCCTCGAATGAGACCATATACATCTCCCATGATCTGGGCATGACCAATAACTAATAAACAAAGCAAAAGATGGCCCAAAACATAATAAAATGACCTAAAACATCAAATACAACAATGTTAATAAATTATCTCAGCAGTCAGCAATATTAAATAAAGTTAGGTGTGATGCTGATCTAATGATGCATCGTTTATTTGATGCCGCTGATCAAGCTGCATCAAAGAAATAATATCCTGAGTTATTGTGGAATTGAAGCGTTAGATTGAACATTAACAATAAATATGACTGATAATTTTGAGCCAATTTTTTAGATTTGGGTTTGGTTTCGGGTTTGACATGGTCCCAAAACTATTTGGCCATTTGGTATCGGGCTATACCGTTTCGGCTTAAATTGTGGAAAAACCATAAAAATGTTTGAAGATAAGAAATAAAAAATAAAAATACACTTTCTTGTTTTTGTCAATATAAACCAATAGAAATGATGAAAGCAAAACAAATCTAATAATACTGTCAATAACCATAACAACTTTAAAGTTATGAATGATGTGATGCTACTAAAGGTGGATCAACGGATTAGCTATCATTATTATGTCATATAATACCCATGGTTGTTAAAAGCTTAGATGTTGACCACATTGTTTGTGGTGGTGCCTTTATGTTGTTGATACTTTGTGACTAATCAAAGAGAGGATCATTAATTTCCTGTACTATCTCGTTTAAGAATAAAATCTTGATTTAGTTTGGTTCGACTAAGCTACAATACGAACCGGTTCGGTTCATTTTTGGTCGAATCCTTAAACCATTGTGAAAACTTTTGCAGTAAAATCAATTGGTTTACATTGGTCCGACACTAGGGTTAGTGTTGTACTTATATCTCCTTTTGACTTGTTTTAAATGATTCGGCCACTCGTATCTGCCTAATCGTACTTTATTGATATTAGGCTCTAAGTTTATATAACTGAATTAACGAAACAAATACTTAAAACTTTCCACAATCTTTAACTTGTAGAATGGCCGAAGCACTAATAATTTTTGTAAACCCCTAGATATTCCTTGGAGGGACAAAATTTGTAGTGTAAGAAGAAAGTTTGTTAGTAGGGAAGGGGAGGAAGGGGGAGGATATGGATGAAGAATACCAAGGTTTGTAGTTTCGGTTTCGGTTCGCCCACCGAGGAACGGTTTCGGTCGGTTTGGAGTTTCAGATCGGAGTTTTGGTTGTTTCGGTTTCGTTTTTTAAATTTCAAATAATTACAAAATATGTAAATAAAATAAAATAATTACATTAGTGCCTACTTCATATTGGTCTTGTTTTAAAAAAAGTGTGGCTTTGCTTTATACCTTGACTCTTTGTCAAAAAACTGGAAATATAACTTATTTTTATTAAATCCAAATGGGGGGGGGGGGGGTATTTGCTTATTTTTTATGTAAATATAGCTTTAATACTGAAATACACCTTATCATGAACCCAGTCCAGCTTTTACTAAGTGCTGAGTTACGAAACCCGTTTCGATACCGGTTCCGACCGAAACTCTTAACCCTAAAGGATACATACTTATAAAATTCATTGTGAACACTAGAGGAATTTATGGGACTCGAAAGCACAGAGCGAACAGGATTTCCATAATGTGTCGATTGCCTCCGTTTCCCCCCTCCCATCTAGCTTTATACAGCATCCTAATAGGGTGGGATTTGTGGAGGTTTGGTACAATCATTTTTTTTTAAAATAAGTGGCGTTCGAGTTACAAAGAATAGAGGATATTTTTGTAAAATGGAGAATTTTTAGGCGAACAATAAAAATATTCCAAAATAGAATGGAGAAAAGAATAAAGAGGAAAGAAAGGGAAAAGTGGGGATGGAGAAGGAAAGAGGAAGTCGTTCAATTAGATAGAATCATCCAAATATCTTTTTTCTTGTTGTTGAGTTGGGCAACAAACTAGACGGTTTGGAAATAGCCAAACTATTGTCTATTACTATAGCAGACAATAATAATTTGATTATCTAAGTTTTTTTATGGTTTATTTGCTGGATAATGTGACTAGTCACAATCGACAGTTAAAATGTACTTGAAAGTTGTTTCACTGGTCATCTTTATGATGCATGCCTGAACGACAGCTAGAAGGCTATCTTAATCTATTACTTCAATAATCAGCCTTGTAATGCTTATGGTTTGAGCAAAAATTGGAATATTTCTTGTTTATGTGTGCGTAAGTGTGTGAATTTGGGGGGGGGGGGAGGGGAGTGTGGATAATGTAGATCGGTTCTATATTAATCCATGTTTGATAAAATTTTCTGACAATTTGGTTTTAAAGTGCTATACTGGCCTAGCTTCTATAGTTTATGTGAGTGCAAAGGTAACAATTGAGAGTGTTGGGCACCGAGAACATTTTCCATGGTAGAGTTTTTTATTTGAGATAGACACGATTCGTTAGGAAAGGCTATTGTTGAGCATTCTTTATGAGACTTATTTAATACTTTCTCACCATGTGCCTTGAGGAACGAGACTGAAACAATGGCTTTGAGATTGGCATGTGATGTTTTAAAGAAATTTTACTATAAATTGTCCATAAGAAGGCTTTAAAATGTTCCCTCACCTTGCTTTAGAGGCTTCCTTCCTATGTCTTTTTATGCCTTTTCTTGAAGCAAAGTTATCAAGTTGGAAAACGGGAATATATCAGTTAGGGAAAAAGTAGGAAAGATTTGGGGAAAAGGGAAAAAATCAGAAAAAAACAATAACTCATATATATATATTGTTGCAACATATATTATTTTCATGCATAAGCAATATAACTAATATAAACAATATAACAATTATAACATCAATGATAATTAATGTGTTCACAAATCACTGTAAGTCTGTAACAACTAACAATAAGCAACAAATCACATGGAAAGGGAAGCATGGTAAGTGAGAGAGATCATACCTGGCAGTGAATGCGTTAAAGGGCCCTGCTGTGGTGGATGCGTCTCACAGGCTCATAATAGAGGGGACATGTGAGTAAAGGAGACTTAAACAAAAAAGTGATGAGAAAGGGAGAGAGGAAGCATGAAAAGAGTGGGGGAGGAAGCAAAGAAAGAAGGAATTCGTAACTGGCGGCGGATGCACGTCGGAGGGCCCTGTGGTGGCGGACACGTCTCACGACAGAGGCTGTAGAGGGCACTGGCGGTAGCGGAGGCGCCGAAGGGCACAAACAGGGGAGTCGGAGGTCTTTGCCGGTGCGTGGAGGTGATGGACACATGGCAGAAATGCCGGAGGGTGGAGGCTAGGGCTTCGTTCGCTCATGGCTCTTTGATTTCCTCGAAGAACAATCAAGGTCGGGGATGGGGGCAATCAATATTTCAAAAGGGTTCTACTGGTCCCGTGGGCAAAATTAGCAAACCCAACCTAACTTAACAAAAGCCCAAGCCGATTAAAACACATTTTAAATGAGTCCAACGTGTTTTGTTGTTTTTTTACCAATTTGTTTTTTGAAAAAGGCGATTTAATCACGTAGTATGCTTCACCCGATCAATCCGTGTTTAAAACACATTTTTTTTTTAAAACGACGTATTTGGTAACACTATCTCAAAGGCGTATTCATTATGCTTTGATTTATGCAAAATAGAGGAATAAAAGGTGGTGGTGGTGCCTAGTGTAGAGCAAGTGTTTGGAATGAAAAAAATAAGATTCTACCGCAACTAAAATGGGAAAAGATTCAAATAAATGAATACTAATAGCGATATAGACCATCTTCTACATGAACATAAAAGGGGTCTTATTTAGAAGTTATTCACTTTTCCTTGTCAAGAAGGAAAAAAACTGGGACATCGCTGGTTGCATCTGGTCCATACCGTCCATTGGCTACTTTCAAATGCTTCTCTTGGCAACAATTACGTCTAGAAGTTATGTCTTTGTGAGGAGTTATTATTGTTCCATCCTTTCCATTGATATAGTATAATTGTAGAGTGGATCAAAAAACCACCAAATGATTTAGGATGGCGATTGACTAGAACATGATGTTGGTGTATGCTAGGATAAGGAGTTATGAACACAAGAAACTAAACAAAGTGGGCAAAAGAAATTTGAGGCCTCTTGAAAGAGGAAATTCATCGAAACTCATGAAAGGTTGACTTTTGTGGAGACAAAAGAGGTCCACCATTGAAAATCACTGAAAATGGAAGGACGAGAACTTGCAATGAAGGTCATGTACACAAAATAAAGAAACTCAATTGGACAAATTTCCCAGTAGAAGGTTGTTTTAGTAAAATTGTGCAAGGAGAGTGCCATTGCAAGGCTCAGTTGCATCAAAACAGGGAAAAAGTCAAGGCAAAACAAGGGTTTATATTCGAAATTCTTGCAAAACAATAGGATGGAGAATGTCTAAAAGATGTCGATATAAATACCAAGTCAAGCATAGCCGAGCATGTGTTTTAATTGGGATTGATTATCTTTAAGTGTGATTAAAACTATATAGGGGTTATAACAAAGTCTAATGTTCATGAATTGTGAAACTAGATTGCTTTTTTCCAAAAAGGTAGAAGACCCTCAATATATCAATGAATATTAATGAAAGATTATCTATATGGTTAATTGAGGCCAGAGTGGGCTTCACCTAGTTTTTGAAAGAGAAAGGAAGACAACAAAACAGAATACCTTAGAGAGTTGGATATAAGCAGAACAATAGTCAGTTGCTACCGAGAACTTTTATGAATCTTTGTACACAGCACAAAATGCCAAAATTCTTACTATTGGAGGCTCATAGGTCCATAACGGATCAAGGTTTAAAGTATCGATATCAAGCCTTGTATATGCCTGGCTAAATCTGATGTGAACCGGCTGATACCGAGTCATAACGTCCGAGCTTGGTCGATACGGGAAAATATCCATTTTTTTGAAATGCTGAAAGTCCCGAAAGATCTGAAAATATAAAAGATAAAATAAATTTAGAAAAATCATAGCAAATTTGAACAAAAATACACATTTTAATATTTATACAAATTCTACCACAAATCAAATGCTTATAATATAATAGAAATATCGGTCAGATTGCTATTAGCATTGTGGGCTATGCCAAGTCAATTCGGCCGTATCGGCCTAACTTGGGTGTATTTGCCGATACTTGGCCGAGTCATCTTTGTCTTGGCCAAATTAGGGCTTGTTCCGGTCTCCGCTCTTGAATCAGTCTCGATTCATAAAAAACCAAGATGAATCGGGTCAATTTTAGGACCTTGTAAAAGAGATAAATTATGTAAAAAGGTGAAGAACGATGACCGCAAGATGACACATTTGGAGGCGACGATGACCCTTATGACCTGAGAATTAAAAAAGTAAAGTTGAGAGCTAGGATTCAGGTGTCCATCCATGATCAGACCATGGATCCCGAGAGTAGTGTTGCCTGAATTAGTTTTTGAAATTCTGCCATGCTGGCATTTATAGCCACCTTGACTCTCATTTCAACTTTTTCTTTCTTGTTGCATAATAATGCACAAATCCCTAGTTTTTTCAACAAATTATACAATTTGGTAGTAAAAGAATATCTAAAATATTTGTACATAAACACATATATGCTTAATTATTGACATTCTAGTTAACTGTTCAAATGTTAGTTTTTCTGGAGGTTTCAAACCTCCAGAGACCTTGCCAATATGCATCAAGTATAATATAACACTTTCGGAATGCCATTGTTGAATTGACCAAAAGCCTCGTGGTTCTGAGGAAACACACTTCCATCTCCACTTGCCAGAAATGTCTCGTGACTCTTTGACTGACGTATTGGCAGATCCGCCATAATGAAGGTTGGGGGTTAGGAAGAACATGCAATAGTTAGATCTCCATCACTGATGTCTGGGGGCTGTGGTTGACTAAAGACTTACTATAGAGCTACGGTGCCTTAATAACTTGTGGAGAAATATTGGAAATGTGAAGTTTAACCTATTTAGAAGTAATATATGCAATTGCAAGTTCCATACAATAATGATGCCACACAAGATATCTAGGGGGTGTATAAGCTAATATAAAAAAGGCACTTGTATGTACTCACATACTGACATGTCTGAAAGAATACACATACATTTATGCTCACACCAAGCACCGGTAGGATAATATAAAAGGAATTCAAATTGCTGTACTGATATTTCTTGTGAAGGGTTTTGCTATGATAAAGGAGCTGGTGATAGTTGAATATATGGCAGGACACATTATAAAGCCAATATTCTGTTTTGGATCAAATCACTTCCTATTACTGCCAGATCTTTCTTGTTTTTTTCCCATATTCATTTCACTTGAATAAATTTATCTTATGGTGAACATTCTTCTGGGCATGGTCATGCATCGTGGTGTCATGTTGTTGTAAGTTCTGTATGTTTCATATCATAATTGAGAATGTTGTTTCATTTCAGCTCTTTGGGTTAAAATTTGTGCCAGAAAGATGAATGCAATTCCCCCTATCAAATCAATGCTTTCACCTTCTTTGTTTAGACTCTTTCCCAGCCTACGCCAACATTGGAAGGCTGCTCCCTGGTTGCATGAGCTTAAACTGCGTAACTAACAAGGTAGGTATCCCTGCCCGGCACCCGGACATGTAGGTTTTCGTGGCATGCCCCTCTCTTGTCAAGTTCCCTTAGTCAGATTTTCTGCACCAATCTTAAAAGCTCGATCTCAGGATGAGAGTCAGGCCAAATTCTTTTCAATATTCCCTATAGTGGGCCACATACAGATGGGCTACGCTTTGATGATGATGAGGATGTCTCATTTCACTAGGACAACACAGTTTTACTGATTATTATTGTATGCATAAATATTTTTCAGCTCAGAGATGCCGAAGTCAAATTTCTCCGTAGAGCTCGATGCAGCTAATGCAACATGGTTATCACATGACGTTGCCATGTTCTCATCAAAAACTGGTGATCTACTGTTGCTCACATTAGTGTATGATGGGAGGTAGGAGACTTTTGTGACTTATTTTTTACTTATTTGCATCATACTACCCGCGACCTTGGCATTTTGCTATAGCATTAGTGCATGCATGATCACCACGTTTGCCTCGGCCATAGAGGACAACAGTTCTCGTATTTGGGTTGTAGCCGTTTAGTAAGTCAGTTGTTGCAGAGGAAATTAAAATTATCTTGCTTCCCATGAAAAGTTAATACTGGTTTCCGTCTTCTATAAAAACTACTATTTGTATTAGGTGATGACACCTCATTCATTTTTTGCAGAGCTGTGCAGAGACTTGATCTTATGAAATCTAAAGCTTCAGTTTTAACTTCGGTTAGCTGCATTCCCTTTCGAGCTTGATAAACTGCAAATTTTTTTTCCTGACCTTTTTCAGTTTTAACTTTTGTCTTAGCCTACCCTGTTGACTTGTTTTTGAAAAGGGCATTACAACAGTTGGAAGTTCATTCTTTTTCTTGGGTAGTCGTTTGGGAGACAGCCTTCTTGTGCAATATAGCTATGGGACGTCCACATCAGTTTCTTCCAATGTGAAAGATGAGGTGCGAATCTGAAACATTTCTGATCTTGGTATATATTGGTTGAAGTTTGGCAAACGATTTATATTTTAATTTTATTGCTGTTCTTTGCTAACTAGAAGTCTTCCTACCACTAATCACATTTTTTAGTTATTTGTGTGCATTGGTCTCAAACCTGGACGATGTGCATGCGTGTTTGTATGTGTGCGAGAGAGAGAGAGAGAGAGAGAGAGAGAGAGAGAGAGAGAGAGAGAGAGAGAGAGAGAGAGAGAGAGAGAGAGAGAGAGAGAGAGTACTACCATCAAAACCGTCCATTTCAATGAATACCATGAGCAATGTTTTAAAAAACGGAAGGCGGAAGGCAGGCGGTCAAGTGGTTTCAAGGCGGAAGGCGGATGACTAGGCGGGTGCCCGGAGAAAAAGGCGGGCGCCCACCTATATAAAATATATTTTATATGTATGTATATATATAAATTCATAATTCTATATAAAAAAACAATAATAGAAAGTTTTACATATGCAAACATCAAAACAACCGATCTAAATATAAAAGTTTTATGAAAAGGAAGGAGGGAATCGGGTAGGGTCATAATTAACTGCGAGGCAGGGGAAAGAGAGCAGCTTTTGAGCCTTTGGGATATCTAGGATATCTAGTTATGTAGTGAAAAGGGAGGAGGGGATCAAGTGGGGTTGGGGTTTTATGAATAATTATTACTAATCTGCCCGCCTGCCTGGAGCCTACTTGAAACCCGCCTAGGCGCCCGCCTTTTACCCGCCTAGGCGGGTCAGATCCCGCCTAGGCGCCCGCCTTTGTTCAACACGCCTGCAGTGCCGCTTAATGTTGAAGCGGAGCGGCCAACCCCTTAAAACGCCTAGGCGGCCGCCGGACCGCTTTTTAGAACAGTGACCATGAGTAGATTGTTCCATTCAATCAAGTGTCGAACAATTTCCTACAAATTGACCGAGATTTGTCCTTTTATTTTAAGGATCCAACATATAATTCATCTGAAATTTCTATGGTACCAAATTTTTGTTCACCAACACAAAATGTCGACCGAAATGACCGAGTCATTTGATCGAAATTGGTCTGTCTTTTTTTGGACTATTTCACTTTACATTTTTATCATTTTCAGGAAATATATATATTTTTTATTGCAGAATTCCATCCTTTTCCTTTATTCTTGTTTTTTTCCCCATAACTAACCGATATTTGACCTAAACCGATCGAAATCTATAAATTCCCACCGAAGTTTTTCCTACTAAAATATTAAATTTTTGCCAACATTTGATCGAAATCTGACAAATTTTTTTTTTTAACAAACCAAAATTGACATTTAAAACCTTGGATTGTTCATCGTACTGTTGAGATCTCATCATAGGTTCATGATTAGTGATTAACTTTCTGCTTATCTTCTACATCCGTTGATTCTTGACATTGCTTATAACGAAACTTACTTCCATTGACTGTTTCTAATTATCTAACACTCATGCATCACACTCAGTACAATTTTTCCGAATTTCATGTTCATTAAATATTTGTGAATATCCCTTCATTTATGTATGAGCCACGAAAAAAATTTCTTTGTATCGAACAATTTCAAGCATCCACATGTTTGTTCCGTATGTTAACTAATATAAAATTATAAATCAGAAAATTTTCAAATAGGAAGCAAAAAATACCTTGAAAATTTATATTCTATTCCAGGATGCTCAAAATCATCATCGTCATCATCTAACGGATCAAACTCTTGGTCGAGGCCGTTGGATAAGTCATTGGACCATCATCTCCACTTTTGGTTCCTATGGAAATCTCCTTCGTTGTCATCTCAGAACCCAAGTCACCTAGGTTGGACGGACTTAGCTCCCAAGAAGGGCCGCTTGTAAACACACAAAATTAATCACACCCGAACCCGACTTGTGTGCGCCGACCCGGGGGCAAACCCGACACAAATCGGGGCCCACCGGATCCGACCCAAGCCAAAGAAGAGGCCGGGTGGGTCCGTCCTCGAGTGGGGCCCACCCGGCCCCCTTTGGTAAACCGTGTCCCCCTTCCCGTGGGAAGGGAGCAGCCGGCCAAGGGAAAGAAAATAAAAGAAGAAAGATAAGGAAAGAAAGAAAAGGAAAGAGAAGAAAGAGAAGAAAAGAAAGAAAAGGGAAGAAAAGAAGGCAAGAAAAGGAAAGAGAAGAAAGAAAGAAAAGAAAGAAAAGAAAGAAAAGGAAAGTAAAACCGCCATGCGCAGGGGGAGGTTGTGTAGACGTCTACACAAACGTGGATCTACGTTGATTCCTCGATCCGACGGAAAAAAAACGAAGCCAGGTCGCCATCGATTTAACGTGCAAGATTCAAATAAAGATTCAAAATGATGAAGCCATAATTACCTCGCCAGAAAAAGAAAGAAATAAAGATTAATTCCCCCCCCCCCCCCATAAATGGGGGAATGAATCTTGGGTAGTTATGGAAGAGATAATCAAGGGATTCAAATAAATCTTCCAATATCTCTCCCATCCTCCTTCACCTATAAATAGAGGGGGAGGGGGAAGGCTCAAAAGGTCGGCAACCAGAGGCAAGGAAGCTCTGCAAAGGAAGAGACTCGCCTTCAACGGCCCAAGGCTTCATGAGGCTCGGGCAAGACCACCCCATGAGAACGACTTAGTCCATTAAAAGTCCTCATCATCGTGAAGACCCTTGCACACGAAGATCAACCGCACGAAGGAGAAAGCTCGGAGAAGAAGAAGCCTTCATCTCCGAAGACGCTGTGAGCGCGGAAAAAGATTCGGGTCGTCTTTATTGCGGATCACACGAGATTACAAATTTTTTTGATCAGGAGATTGTGGGAGAGATCCTCTGGAGGGTCCCTTTGATCCGCGTCTCCACGTGGTATTCGTGCGAGAGCTCTGAAGGGGTTGCCCAGGACAGAGGTCTTTACAGGGTGAGGGTTTTTGAGAGGCTAAGGAGTTTCCGCCGTTGATTTTGTCCCGTCCGTGCTTCGCGCTTTCTCGGCTAGGGAGGCCTTGGGCTTCGTTCCTCGGTTTTCGTGTCTTCCTCGATCCTTGCTCGACCCCGGCGTTCTTGATCGTCGGTTCGCGGCGTCGATCGTGTTTTTGGCGTCAGCTTTGGCTTTAGCTTTCGGCTTTTGCGTAGCTTTGGCGTGGCTCTGGCGTTTGCTTTGCTTTGGCGCTTGCGCTTGAACGTAGGCGGGTAGAGACTTGCGATGATTTAGTTCTTCCGGACTTCGCGTCGTATCGGCTAGAACATGCGGTGCTTTGCTCGTGACCGTCGTAGTTGCTTGGCTTTGGCACGTGCGTTGCTTTAGCGCGGGCTTTACCGGTGCGTTTGCTTTGGCTTCTTGCGTTGGCTTTGACTTTAGCTTTGACTTGATCTTCTTCTCGAACGGCGATGGCTACTTCTTCAAGGCTTCTTTATTCTTCCGGCTTCCTCGACGGTTGTGGCGTCAGCTTGGCTTTACGGCGGGGGTAGCACCGATCTCCGCACGACGGTTGTAGCGTCGGCTTTGTTGGTGAAGACGGCGGGGATAGCACCGATCTCCGCACGACGGTTGTAGCGTTGGCTTTGTTGGTGAAGACGGCGGGGGTAGCACCGATCTCCGCACGACGGTTGTAGCGTCGGCTTTGTTGGTGAAGACGGCGGGGGTAGCACCGATCTCCGCACGACGGTTGTAGCGTCGACTTTTATTGACGAAGACGACAGGGGTAGCACCGGCTTCAGGCCTTCTTCTCCAAGCTTTCTTCTTCGTGCGAGGAGTCGATGCCTTTGTTGAAGACGACGAGTGTTGTCGGCTTCGATCTTCTTCTCCGGCCTTTGCTTATGGCTTCTTCGGAGTTGATGAAGATCGTTGGAGAAGTCGGGATGACGACGACTCCGGGTCTTCTTCTCCAAGCTTTCTTCTTCGTGCGAGGAGTCGAAGCTTTGATCTTCGAGTGCAAGGTCTTCACGTTGATGAGGACTTGAAGGGCCAAGGATTCCCGTAGGACGTGCTTGCCGTGCCTCGTGAAGCCTTGGGTCTTCAAGCGTTGGAGCTTCTCTTGCAGAGCCCTTTCGTCTTCAGCTTTTCCGACCTTTTGTGCCTTCCCCCACCCCCTCTATTTATAGGCAAAGGGGAGCGGTTGGGGGAGATAAATCTGAAATCTTTTTGTTTCATCCGATATCTCCCCCCATAACCATCTCGATATTGTTCCTTTATTTGGGGAAACAAACTCGATCCCCTCCTTTTTAGTTGGGGTGGTTACGGGCTAGATGTGACTTGATCTTTGAAGATATATCGTCATCTTTGCAACTTCCGGATCGCATGGCGACACGACGTCATCTTGTCCGTCGGATCGAGGGATCGTCGCGGATCTACGGTTGTGTAGACGTCCACGCCACCTCCCCCCGCATCGAGGCGGTTTCAATCTTTTTTCTTTTCTTTTCTTTTCTTTTTCTTTTCTTTTTCTTCTTTTTTTTTTCTTTCTCTTTTTCCCTTTCTTTTAGGGCCGGCTCCACCTCTCCATGAGGAGGGGGGACACGGTTTTCAAGAGGGGGGGCCGGTGGGCCCCCTTTTTGGGTTCGGGTAGCGGGTCCAGTGGGACCCGTTTGCTTTGAGTTGGGCCATTGCACACGAATTGAGTTCACATGCGGGCCGAGTTTCGCATGCGGGCCGTTGTGTGCGGGCCTGGTTTAGCATGCAGGCCGTTGTGTGCGGGCCAAGTTTCGCATGCGGGCCGAGTTCGCATACGGGCCGTTGTGTGTGGGCCGAGTTTCGCATGCGGGCCGTTGTGTGCGGGCCTGGTTTCGCATGCGGGCCGTTGTGTGCGGGCCAGGTTTCGCATGCTGGCCGTTGTGTGCGGGCCAGGTTTGCATGCGGGTCGGGTCCAATTCGTGGGCTAATTTCGGTGCCCACAAATGCCCCCTCAAGGTCGAGTGCGCCCGCGGGAAACGCGTAGCATTTGGCCTTGATCACGTATTTGTGCGGAATTTAGGTCTTTACAATGACCCTCGTCATTTCGTTTCCCCCATTGTTTTGCTAGCGCGGGAGACGAAGGGCTTTGGCGGCTTGGAGACGAAGACCTCTTCTGGGGTTTTGTTCATCTTCCTTGTTGTCGCGGACTTCCTTTGCTTTGAGGATGGCGCGAATGTTGACGGCGGCCGCTGCGCGGAGTCCCAGGGCAGCAAGGCGACGGGAGCGCGAGGACGACCGCGATGCACCTCGGAGGAGGGTTGTTGCGCCTCTTCGGCGCGGGAGCTCAAAGGCGAAGGAGGTGGAGTGGTCGAAGATGCGGTAGGTTCGCTCCTTCCTACTCCTATTTCTTCCTCCTTTTCTTCCTTTTTTCCTTTCCCCTTTTTTTTTTTGTCATGAAACGACGGTTGCATCGGATACGGAGGCCCCTAGATTCATGGGATATGAGATTTATCACGTCTCTATCCCAATAACCGAATATGGTTATATATAGGGGGTTCAATGAAAAACGGTTTTCCGTCTCTGTTTCCTCCTTTTCTTTTTTTTTTTTCTTTTTTTTTTTTTTTTTTTGTTGTTTCGCTGGTTTCGGTCTCTGGTTCGCGCGAGACAGCAGCAGCAGCAGGGGTGCGGTGGCCGGGTTGGCAGCGGCCGGGCGCGGGGCTGCGGTGGCCGGCGTGGCGGGAGGGCGCGGCGCGGGCCGGGGTGCAGCGGCCGGGCGCGTGGCTGCGGTGGCCGGCGCGGCGCGTGGGCCAGGGTGCAGTGACCCGGCGCGGGGCGCAGGGGCCAGCGGAGCAGCAGCGGCGCGGAGGCGGCTTGCGCGGGGCGCGGAGCGGCAGGCGTGGAGCAGTCAGGCCGGCGCGGGTGGCGGCTGCGGGGCGCACCGGCGAGCGGGGCGCGGAGGCCGGCGTGCACCGGCCCCGTTTCGGGCCTTCAATGGAGAGAAAAGGGAGAGGTGGTGGCTCCCCTCCGGTTCTACCCTCTTTTTTTTTTTTTTTTTAACAGGAGAGGGGGGCTGCGGCTTTTTTTGGCTGCGGCCCCCTCTCGGTTTCCCTTATTGCAAAAGGGGCTGCAGGTGTCTGGCGTGGGTAGACGGCCCGTCATGCGGTGGAGGCCAGGCACGGGGTGTACGGGCTTCAGCCCCGTATGGGCCGTGGGCTTTGGCTCCCATGGGAACTGAGCAGCAGCAGTAACAGCAGCCCCGTTTGGGGGCTGCACCTCTCTACTGGCAAGAGGGGGCAGGCCCCACCCCCCCCTTTGGGGCTGGGGGTCTGGTGGTGGTGCGCAGACGACACAACAGCGGTGGCCGTGGCGTGTGCGAGGCGGCCGTGCGGGCGGCGCGGGTCGGGCCGCAAGCTTTGGCCGGGTGGTGGAGGCCAGCGGTGGTGCGCAGGCGGCACAGCAGCGGCTGGGTTGCAGCGGGCGTAGGCGAGCGGCGCAGCGCCCGTGGGCGGTCAAGTGGCGCGGAGTGCGAGCGGGTGGCGGCTGCCGGCGTGAGAGCAGCGCAGGCAGGCGGAGCGGCTACGGGCTCCGGCGCGCGCGGGTCCAGGCGGCGGTTGGTGCGGGCGCGAGTGGCAGGCGGAGCGGTGGCGGGCTCGGCCGGGGGCTGCGGGGTGCGGCCGGTGTGCGAGTCGGAGGCGGGGCGCGGCCGGGGGCTGCAGTGTGCGGCCGGCGCGCGAGCCGGAGACGGGGCGCGGCCGGGGGCTGCAGTGTGTGGCCCGCGGTCGACGTGCTCCAGTCGCACGGGTTGAAGACCACAGCCCTGTTTGGGGGCTGTGGGTTTTAAGAGAGAAGGGGCAGTGACTCTTTTTGCTGCGGACCCTATGTAATTTTCCTTTTGTCATTAAGGACGGTGACCCCTGGGTTTTGTTAACCGATAGCAGCAGCAGCAGAGTGGCCCAGCGGCGGTTCGGGTGTGCTCGGAGACCGGCGGCGGTGTTCGGCTGCTGGCATCCGGTGCGCGAAGGCCGGCCGGAGGTCATGCGGTCGAGGCCTGGTAAGACGCGGGGGCCGGTGGCGGCGTCGATGCCGGCTGCAGCGCAGGCGGGCTCGGGGTCGTGGCTTCAGCCTCCCTGGAGGCCGCAGATCTTGGTCGCGTGGTCAAAGGTCCAGAGGCTATGGCAGCTGACTTGGGGCGCGGAGGCGTCGCGCGTGAAACAGCACAGGAGGCACAACTGCAGCGAGGGCGAGGTGCGATTGTGGTGTCGGCAACAGCAGTGGCTGGTCGTGGCCAGGCTTGACACGAGTGGTACGACAGCGACGGTGGCCGGCGTGCGAGTCGAGGCGCGACGTAAGCGGGCGGTGGCAGTGCGCAGGCCGCAGATCGAGCGGAGCTGCGGGTAGTCGGCGTGGGAGCAGCTCAGGCACGTGACGACTGCGGTGGCCGACCGGAGGTCGGCTGGTTGACGCCGACGTACGGGCTATGGCGGCGGCTCGGGATGCGGTCGGAGCGGCGGCGACCGTGGGGTGTGACCACGGGCACAGAGCAGGCAAGTCTGGTGAGAGTGACTGCAGACGGCGTGGCGTCCGGCGCGACTGCTGGTACAGTTGGCTCCGGCGAGGCGCGGCAGGTGGCGGCCGAGCGCTGGGCGACGTGGTGGCCGGCTGGTGGTGGGAGGCTCGCTTTGCACGGCTCGAAGACCGCAGCCCCGTTTTGGGACTGTGGGTTTTAAAAGAGAATGAGGCTGTGGCCCTTTGGGTTTGTAGATTTTGAAGGAGGGGGCTGCCAACCCTTCTCCGGTTTCGGGTTTTTCATGGGGCTATGGTCCCCTTTAGGGTTACTGCCTCAGCTCCGGTTTTTTTTTTTTTTTTTTTTTTTTCTGGAATTGACTGTGCATCTTGATTTGACTTGCACCTTTTGCCTCCTTGTAGGATTCATCCCTTCGAGTGCTTTCCGAAGGCTGGCTGGATCGTCGATGCGGTCTCCCACGGGAGTAAGCATCTTTGTTTCCCTTTTGCGCAAGTCTTCTGCCGCCATTACGAGAGCTTTCCGACTTCTGGATGGATCGTCGATGCGGTCTCCCATGGGAGTACGCATCTTCGTTTCCCTTTGCGCAAGTCTTCGACCGCCATTACGAGAGCTTTTCGACTTCTGGATGGATCGTCAATGCGATCTCCCACGGGAGTACGCATCTTCGTTCCCCTTTTGCGCGAGTCTTCTACCGCCGTACTTCAAAGCAAGAAACGTGTGTCGAAGTTGGACGAGTTCATTCTCACCGATGAGGAATCTTCACGGCAGATCGTTCGACCGAGTCCGGAGTTGCCATTCAGGAGTCAGTTCCGACGGATATTTTGGCCGCAGCTTCTTTGTCAGTTCCTATGGCATCTTTGACAGCCGTCACGGCGATGGTCCAGGAGGCGGTTCCCGTGCTTGGGTCTTCAGGATAGGATCGCGCCTTGTTTCAGCACTTAGAGGCTTGCCATCGAAAGTGTAGATCGCAGAGCCTTCTTTTTAAGCTTCTTTTGGAGAGTTGTACTGGAAGTTTATCCAGGCGACGCTTGCACCCTTCCAGGAGGAGGTTCTTGACGCTTTGAGTAGCTGGTGGGTTTTCCGGTGGATGGCTCCTTGTTTGAGGAGCATATGTGCACCCTTTTGGCGGATAGCTAGGCTTATTGCTTGCAACGGGCTTCATTAGTGGAGGACGCTTCCTTGGCATTGGCAAAGGTTGAGGAAGAGAAACGTCGACTTGAGGGGCTTCTCACGTTGCTACTGCAGACTTGGTTCGGGTGCAGAAGAAGGTGGAGATTACTCGCGCGTCGCTTCAGAAGCTGGAATCCCTCCTTGCAAGGCAGCGTGCAAAGCTGGCGACGCGTTGAACTGGTAGATCGATCGAGAAGGCTTCTGTAGCGAACCTTGCGAAGCAGCGTGCAGAGCTGGCGACGCGTCGGAAGCTGACGGCTTCTCTACCTATGGAGTTGCAGTGCGTGTAAGCTGCAGGAGGCGAGCCGCTTCGGCGCCTCTAGGACTTCAACTTGCTACTCATGCGTTGCTTCAGAAGCTGGAGTCCCGTTTGGAGAGAGCTCGAGCAACCGAGAAGACTTTTGCAATGGAGCTTGCAAAGCCGCGGGAGGAGCTTACGAATCGCTGAGAGCTGGTGGTTTCTCACCTTTCGGAGTTGCACTGCGTGGGTGCTTCGAGAGATGAGCTGTGGCAGCGCTGGGAGTTGGTGGTTTGACAGAGGCTGACGACTTCTCGTCCCACGGAGTCGGACTTGCGTCTTTTCTGGGCTTATTTTTCTGGAATGGTGGTTTACTTTTTTTGTTTGGACTGAACCATTACAGGCTGCCTACGTACCCTACTGAGAGGGATCAAGTCACACGTAGTTCCTTTATTCTTTTTTTTTTTTTTTTGGGCAAGGGGGGTAACCTTGCTCTAGGCAAAGTACCTTTTGAGGGACTTGCCGCTAGTAGGCAGAGTCGCTGCTGGTTCGCAGTTGCCATCCGCCTTCTTCGCTTCAATGTAGTTAGAAGTGAAGATCTTCTTGCCTGGAGTTTTGGTAATTGCTGGAGTTTGACTGGAGCCGATGCCTCGGCGATTTGGAAGGATTTGTTCGCCGCTCTTGAAGAGGCGGGTTTGAGTCTTTGTCAGGCGATGTGGTATTGCAATTGAGGGTAGTGAACTCATATGCACTGTGCTTTCTTTGTTGCGGCTGGATTTGAACATTAGCTCGGTGGAGTTTTGCCCCCGAGTGTTTCCTAGCTTGATTGCGAGTTGCTCGGAGCTGGTGTACTCGGAAGACTCGGTTGAGCTCGAGACGTGCAACAGACCATGTAACGGTAGTGCCATCTCTTGCAAAGCGATGAAGTTGGCCTCAGAGACTGGTGACACTGGTTCCTTTGCTAGAGTGGAAGGCGATTGTCCTGGCTTGCGAAGCCATTGAGGCGCGAGCCACAGGACTGTCGCATCTTGAGCAGGCAACGGAACGTGTGGCGTTGAGCTTGATTTGGAGTCGATTTGGATTTTTCGTCTTGATGCTGGCGCTCCTTTGACTTTGTGCACCATCTGGCTGGAGAATGTCGCTAGTTTTGCAAGTGGAGAGGTTTTGTCTCTCGCAGCTGCTTTGACTTTCTGGGCTCGTGGAGCTTTTGCTGGAGGAACTTCTGTAATAGGGTCTTTGACCTGGTGGAACTCGACGTCAGCAAGGTGTGATTCAGCCTCGTTGCAGTGCTTGCCGTTGGCGACGATGGTTCTCCCCATGCTTTCGATGTTGGTGCCACTTTCTTCATTGAGCACTTGGTGAACTTCCCTCATGCAACCGGAGACCTTGAGGTTTTGATCAACTTCAAGGAAGCGGCTGGGGAAAAACTCCTGGAGTGTCGCCAGCTCTGGGCAAGTTTGCTGGAGAAGATTTTTCGGACTTGCTGGAG
The DNA here is from genome assembly GCA_947650365.1 of Chamaelirium japonicum. Lineage (NCBI taxonomy): Eukaryota > Viridiplantae > Streptophyta > Magnoliopsida > Liliales > Melanthiaceae > Chamaelirium > Chamaelirium japonicum. The sequence continues at coordinate 55,079,536 of OX393550.1, forward strand.
GTACTTTGGACGTCTTTCTTTCTGGAGCTTCACTCTTTTCCTTGAAGGTCTTTCTTTCGGGGAGTTTTCTTGTCGTCCGATCTTGCTCGTGGTTGGCCAGACATGCTATCCTGTAGCTTAACTGTCGTGGCCTTCTCCTTCGAGGCGTCATAGTCCATGCGTTTTTATCAAGAAGATCTTCCTCGCCAGGGTGAAGAATTGGTGTTGTAATCAAAGGCTCTTCTTTGATCTGAAGGACTTGCTCTTTTGGAGGCTTTATCGATTCATCTTCTGATCCCCAGCCGGTTGGCTTGACTTCTTTTATTGGGATTGAAGGAGGCTTGGAGTAGAAGACATAGAAGTCGAACTTACCTGATGGCTGGCCTAGCAGGCTGACTTCAGGGTCTCTTTGCTCGTCTCTTGCTTTGAGCACATGCTGGGATGTAGCTTTGTTTGGAAGAGGGAGTGTTTGCGCGAGAGGCGGTTGCCCCCAAGGCAGTGAGGATTTGGCCCTGGGCACTGCAGGAGCATACCGTCGTTGTCTTCTTGGAGCTAATTTCGCCATCGATCTTTGACAGACGATGCGCAGCCTTGCTGAAGTGCGTTGTGGAGCAGTCAGTACTGACGGGAAGGAATCGAAGGTGATTGACGTCATATTTGACTCGACGATATCACCAGAGTCGATCTCGATCATCCCTTGCTTGGCGAGTGCCATGATCTTATCTTTGAAGACAAAGCACTTCTCGATGGGATGGCTGACCATCCGGTGGTACTTGCAGAAGAGCGGATCGTTGACTCGATGTGCTTGTTCCGGCCTTTTTGGTGGCGGAAGCTCGATCATCTTTTCTTGCATCAACTGATCGAACATGGAGGAAACTTCCGAGTCTGGAAAGGGATATTCCTTAGCTTCAAGCTCCTCGAGAGTCATCCTTGGTGGCCGTTGAGGCTGAGGAGGTGGTATGGCGGCTCCTTTGCCTTTGTCCAGCTTGCCACCGATCTTGAGTGGTTTGGAAGTCGAAGCGAGGTCGGTGACGTTGACTTGCTTTGATGTTGCCGGTTCGTCCTCCTTTTCCACCTTCAGGAAGTCTTTGGCCTTTGAGTCCCCGCGATTTGCTAAGCTGAGCTCCATGTCGTGAGCTCGAGTTGCCAGTTCTTCGAAGGACCGAGGCTTGATCCCTTTGAGGATGTAGAGCAAGCCCCAGTGCATGCCTTGGGTGCACAACTCGATGGCTGAGTCTTCAGACAAGCGATCTCGCGAGTTTAGCGCAAGGTTTCTCCAACGATCAATGTAGTCGATCACCGGCTCATCCTTCCTTTGCTTGGTAGCAGTAAGGTCGGTCATGCTGACGATGCGCCGAGTGCTGTAGAAGCGGTTGAGGAACTCCCTCTCCATTTGATCCCAGCTGTCAATGGATCCTGGAGGAAGATCAACATACCAGTCAAAAGCATTACCTTTGAGGGTACGAACGAACTGCTTCACCATCGCGTCGCCGTATGTGCCGGCGTTGTTGCAAGTTTCGACGAAGTGGGCAATGTGTTGCCTTGGATTTCCCTTCCCGTCGAAGTGCTGGAACTTTGGTGGCTGGAACCCGGTAGGGAAGCGCAGCTGTTGGATCGTTGTGGTGTAAGGCTTTGAATATGCCGCCGTAATCGGAGGTAGGCTGCTGCCGTGGGAACGCATCATGTCTGCCACCAGTGCTTGTATCTGCTGGGCATTTATCGTCGCTGCCATCGAAGGTTGCGCGGCCGCCGAGGCTGGCACGGGAGCCGAGGAAAGTGCAGGAGTAGTTGCTAGTATTGCCGGGCCAACTTCTGCAAGAGCAGGAGTTGGAGACGGGGCTGGAGCAGCTACTGGAGAAGCAGGAGGTTGACCGAATGTTATGGCATCCCTGGCACTCAGCCTTTGAAGCAAGGTGTTGATGTGACGATCTTTCTCTTCCATTAGTCGGGTGAGCTGAGCCATGTGTTCACCCATTTGCATGACTTGGAGCTGGAGAGCGGACGGAGGATGATGTCGCAGGACGTCTCGATGTTGCATGCCTGCACCCTCGCCATCGTCGTCGGAGACGTAGTTACGCTGATTTGCTTCTGCTTGATGACGGACGTTTGTCCCCTGCAAAGGAGGTGCAAGGTCCGCTGGAGATCCCGAATGGGCTCTGGGTTGGGGCTGGTCCTCCCCAAATTTCTGGACAGATATTCCAGGATCGAGTCTCATTTCTTCATGCACCAAGGCCTCATTGGCGCTTTGGCGAGCATCTTCGGTAGCAGTTTCTGGCGTGAAGAAGTCCGCAAGAGTTTGAGTACGCCGAGTGTAAACGCGTACTACCGGGGGAATGTTATCCACCGGGTTTTCTGGATCGCCGCGTCGGAGTAGTGGAGACTCGGCGATAGGTGAGAGGCTTGTTGGAGCAAACGTATCGTCGTTCGTTCCGGCCATGGCGAACTTGAAGCAACTCCTTCAAACGTACGGATGAAAGGAGAGGATGGTCCCACCGGGCGTGCCAGAATTCTGTGAGCGCGGAAAAAGATTCGGGTCGTCTTTATTGCGGATCACACGAGATTACAAATTTTTTTGATCAGGAGATTGTGGGAGAGATCCTCTGGAGGGTCCCTTTGATCCGCGTCTCCACGTGGTATTCGTGCGAGAGCTCTGAAGGGGTTGCCCAGGACAGAGGTCTTTACAGGGTGAGGGTTTTTGAGAGGCTAAGGAGTTTCCGCCGTTGATTTTGTCCCGTCCTTGCTTCGCGCTTTCTCGGCTAGGGAGGCCTTGGGCTTCGTTCCTCGGTCTTCGTGTCTTCCTCGATCCTTGCTCGACCCCGGCGTCCTTGATCGTCGGTTCGCGGCGTCGATCGTGTTTTTGGCGTCAGCTTTGGCTTTAGCTTTCGGTTTTTGCGTATCTTTGGCGTGGCTCTGGCGTTTGCTTTGCTTTGGCGCTTGCGCTTGAACGTAGGCGGGTAGAGACTTGCGATGATTTAGTTCTTCCGGACTTCGCGTCGTATCGGCTAGAACGTGCGGTGCTTTGCTCGTGACCGTCGTAGTTGCTTGGCTTTGGCACGTGCGTTGCTTTAACGCGGGCTTTACCGGCGCGTTTGCTTTGGCTTCTTGCGTTGGCTTTGACTTTAGCTTTGACTTGATCTTCTTCTCGAACGGCGATGGCTACTTCTTCAAGGCTTCTTTATTCTTCCGGCTTCCTCGACGGTTGTGGCGTCGGCTTGGCTTTTCGGCGGGGGTAGCGCCGATCTTCGTGCGACGGTTGTAGCGTCGGCTTTTGTTGATGAAGACAGCGGGTGTAGCACCGGCTTCGGCACGACGGTTGTAGCGTCGGCTTTTGTTGACGAAGACGATAGGGATAGCACCGATCTCCGCACGACGTTTGTAGCGTCGGCTTTGTTGGTGAAGACGGTGGGGGTAGCACCGATCTCCGCACGACGGTTGTAGCGTCGGCTTTTGTTGATGAAGACGGCGGGGGTAGCACCGATCTCCGCACGACGGTTGTAGCGTCGGCTTTGTTGGTGAAGACGGCAGGGATAGCACCGATCTCCGCACGACGGTTGTAGCGTCGGCTTTTGTTGACAAAGACGATAGGGATAGCGCGGAAAAAGATTCGGGTCGTCTTTATTGCGGATCACACGAGATTACAAATTTTTGATCAGGAGATTGTGGGAGAGATCCTCTGGAGGGTCCCTTTGATCCGCGTCTCCACGTGGTATTCGTGCGAGAGCTCTGAAGGGGTTGCCCAGGACAGAGGTCTTTACAGGGTGAGGGTTTCTTGAGAGGCTAAGGAGTTTTCGCCGTTGATTTTGTCCCGTCCGTGCTTCGCGCTTTCTCGGCTAGGGAGGCCTTGGGCTTCGTTCCTTGGTCTTCGTGTCGTCCTCGATCTTTGCTCGACCTCGGCGTCCTTGATCGTCGGTTCGCGGCGTCGATCGTGTTTTTGGCGTCAGCTTTGGCTTTAGCTTTCGGCTTTTGCGTAGCTTTGGCGTGGCTCTGGCGTTTGCTTTGCTTTGGCGCTTGCGCTTGAACGTAGGCGGGTAGAGACTTGCGATGATTTAGTTCTTCCGGACTTCGCGTCGTATCGGCTAGAACGTGCGGTGCTTTGCTCGTGACCGTCGTAGTTGCTTGGCTTTGGCACGTGCGTTGCTTTAGCGCGGGTTTTACCGATGCGTTTGCTTTGGCTTCTTGCGTCGGCTTTGACTTTAGCTTTGACTCGATCTTCTTCTTGAACGACTGGCGCTACTTCTTCAAGGCTTCTTTATTGTTCCGGCTTCCTCGACGGTTGTGGCGTCGGCTTGGCTTTTCGGCGGGGGTAGCGCCGATCTTCGTGCGACGGTTGTAGCGTCGGCTTTTGTTGATGAAGACAGCGGGTGTAGCACCGGCTTCGGCACGACGGTTGTAGCGTCGGCTTTTGTTGACGAAGACGATAGGGATAGCACCGATCTCCGCACGACGTTTGTAGCGTCGGCTTTGTTGGTGAAGACGGTGGGGGTAGCACCGATCTCCGCACGACGGTTGTAGCGTCGGCTTTTGTTGATGAAGACGGCGGGGGTAGCACCGATCTCCGCACGACGGTTGTAGCGTCGGCTTTGTTGGTGAAGACGGCGGGGGTAGCACCGATCTCCGCACGACGGTTGTAGCGTCGGCTTTGTTGGTGAAGACGGTGGGGGTAGCACCGATCTCCGCACGACGGTTGTAGCGTCGGCTTTTGTTGACGAAGACGGCAGGGGTAGCACCGGCTTCAGGCCTTCTTCTCCAAGCTTTCTTCTTCGTGCGAGGAGTCGATGCCTTTGTTGCAGACGACGGGTGTTGTCGGCTTCGATCTTCTTCTTCGGCCTTTGCTTATGGCTTCTTCGGAGTTGATGAAGATCGTTGGAGAAGTCGGGATGACGACGACTCCGGGTCTTCTTCTCCAAGCTTTCTTCTTCGTGCGAGGAGTCGAAGCTTTGATCTTCGAGTGCAAGGTTTTCACGTTGATGAGGACTTGAAGGGCCAAGGATTCCCGTAGGACGTGCTTGCCGTGCCTCGTGAAGCCTTGGGTCTTCAAGCGTTGGAGCTTCTCTTGCAGAGCCCTTTCGTCTTCAGCTTTTCCGACCTTTTGTGCCTTCCCCCACCCCCTCTATTTATAGGCAAAGGGGAGCGGTTGGGGGAGATAAATCTGAAATCTTTTTGTTTCATCCGATATCTCCCCCCATAACCATCTCGATATTGTTCCTTTATTTGGGGAAACAAACTCGATCCCCTTCTTTTTAGTTGGGGTGGTTACGGGCTAGATGTGACTTGATATTTGAAGATATATCGTCATTTTTGCAACTTCCGGATCGCATGGCGACACGACGTCATCTTGTCCGTCGGATCGAGGGATCGTCGCGGATCTACGGTTGTGTAGACGTCCACGCCACCTCCCCCCGCATCGAGGCGGTTTCAATCTTTTTTCTTTTCTTTTCTTTTCTTTTTCTTTTCTTTTTCTTCTTTTTTTTTCTCTCTTTTTCCCTTTCTTTTAGGGCCGGCCCCACCTCTCCATGAGGAGGGGGGCACGGTTTTCAAGAGGGGGGCCGGTGGGCCCCCTTTTTGGGTTCGGGTAGCGGGTCCAGTGGGACCCGTTTGCTTTGAGTCGGGCCATTGCACACGAATTGAGTTCGCATGCGGGCCGAGTTTCGCATGCGGGCCGTTGTGTGCGGGCCTGGTTTCGCATGCAGGCCGTTGTGTGCGGGCCTAGTTTCGCATGCGGGTCGAGTTCGCATACGGGCCGTTGTGTGTGGGCCGAGTTTCGCATGCGGGCCGTTGTGTGCGGGCCTGGTTTCGCATGCGGGCCGTTGTGTGCGGGCCAGGTTTCGCATACGGGCCGTTGTGTGCGGGCCAGGTTTGCATGCGGGTCGGGTCCAATTCGTGGGCTAATTTCGGTGCCCACAAATGCCCCCTCAAGGTCGAGTGCGCCCGCGGGAAACGCGTAGCATTTGGCCTTGATCACGTATTTGTGCGGAATTTAGGTCTTTACAATGACCCTCGTCATTTCGTTTCCCCCATTGTTTTGCTAGCGCGGGAGACGAAGGGCTTTGGCGGCTTGGAGACGAAGACCTCTTCAGGGGTTTTGTTCATCTTCCTTGTTGTCGCGGACTTCCTTTGCTTTGAGGATGGCGCGAATGTTGACGGCGGCCGCTGCGCGGAGTCCCAGGGCAGCAAGGCGACGGGAGTGCGAGGACGGCCGCGATGCACCTCGGAGGAGGGTTGTTGCGCCTCTTCGGTGCGGGAGCTCAAAGGCGAAGGAGGTGGAGTGGTCGAAGATGCGGTAGGTTCGCTCCTTCCTACTCCTATTTCTTCCTCCTTTTCTTCCTTTTTTCCTTTCCCTTTTTTTTTTGTCATGAAACGGCGGTTGCATCGGATACGGAGGAGACTTCCGAGTCTGGAAAGGGATACTCTTTGACCTCAAGTTCTTCTAGAGTCATCTTTGACTGTCTTTGGGGTGGAGGCGGTGGTATGGCAGCTCCCTTTTCTTGATCCGACTTGCCGCTGATTTTGAGTGGCTTGGAGGCCGAGGCGATGTCGGCGACGTTAACTTGCTTCGATTTGGGCGCCGGCGGTTTGTCTTTCTTTTCCACCTTCAGGAAGTCTTTGGTATTTGTGTCCCCGCGATTTGCTAAGCTGAGCTCCATGTCGTGGGCTCGAGTTGCGAGTTCTTCGAAGGACCGAGGCTTAATCCCTTTGAGGATGTAGAGTAAGCCCCAGTGCATGCCTTGGGTGCACATCTCGATAGCCGAGTCTTCCGACAAACGGTCTCGTGAATTCAGGGCGAGATTCCTCCATCGATCGATGTAGTCGATTACTGATTCGTCCTTCCTTTGCTTGACGGTAGTAAGCTCGGTCATGCTAACGATGCGCCGAGTGCTGTAGAAGCGGTTGAGGAATTCTCTTTCCATCTGATCCCAGCTGTCAATGGATCCTGGAGGAAGGTCAACATACCAGTCAAAAGCATTACCTTTGAGGGTGCGAACTAACTGCTTCACCATCTCATCGCCGTATGTGCCGGCGTTGTTGCAAGTCTCGACGAAGTGGGCAATGTGTTGCCTTGGATTCCCTTTCCCGTCGAAGTGCTGGAACTTTGGTGGCTGGAACCCGGTAGGGAAGCGCAGCTGCTGGATCCTTGTAGTGTAAGGCTTCGAATATGCTGCCGTAATCGGAGGTAGGCTGCCGCCGTGGGAACGCATCATGTCAGCCACTAGTGCTTGTATTTGCTGGGCATTCATCGTTGCTGCCACTGAAGGTTGCACGGCCACCGAGACCGGCACGGGAGCCGAGGAAAGTGCAGGAGTAGTTGCTAGTGTTGCCGGGTCAACTTCTGCAAGAGCAGGAGTTGGAGACGGGGCTGGAGCAGCTACTGGAGAAGCAGGAGGTTGACCGAATGTTGCGACATCCCTGGCACTCAGTCTCTGAAGTAAGGTGTTGATGTGACGATCTTTCTCTTCCATTAGTCGGGTGAGCTGAGCCATGTGTTCACCCATTTGCATGACTTGGAGCTGGAGAGCGGACGAAGAATGATGTCGCAGGACGTCTCGATGTTGTACTCCCGCACCCTCGCCATCGTCGTCAGAGACGTAGTTACGCTGACTTGTTTCTGTTTGATGACGGATGTTTGCCCCTGGCAAGGGGGGTGCAAAGTCCGCTGGAGAACCCGAACGGGTTCGGGGTTGGGGCTGGTCCTCCCCAAATTTCTGGACAGATGTTCCAGGATTGAGGCTCGTTTCTTCATGCACCAAGGCCTCATTGGTGCCTTGGCGGGCATCTTCGGCAGCAGTTTCTGGCGTGAAGAAGTCCGCAAGAGTTTGAGTACGCCAAGTGTAGACGCGTACTACCGGGGGAATGACATCCTCCGGGTTTTCTGGATCACCGTGTTGGAGTAGTGGAGACTCGGCGATAGGGGAGAGGCTTGTTGGAGCAAACGTATCATTATTCGTTCCGGCCATGGCGAACTTGAAGCAACTCCTTCAAACGTACGGATGAAAGGAGAGGAGGTCCCACCGGGCGTGCCAGAAATCTGTGAGCGCGGAAAAAGATTCGGGTCGTCTTTATTGCGGATCACACGAGATTACAAATTTTTGATCAGGAGATTGTGGGAGAGATCCTCTGGAGGGTCCCTTTGATCCGCGCCTCCACGTGGTATTCGTGCGAGAGCTCTGAAGGGGTTGCCCAGGACAGAGGTCTTTACAGGGTGAGGGTTTCTTGAGAGGCTAAGGAGTTTTCGCCGTTGATTTTGTCCCGTCCGTGCTTCGCGTTTTCTCGGCTAGGGAGGCCTTGGGCTTCGTTCCTTGGTCTTCGTGTCTTCCTCGATCCTTGCTCGACCTCGACGTCCTTGATCGTCGGTTCGCGGCGTCGATCGTGTTTTTGGCGTCAGCTTTGGCTTCAGCTTTCGGCTTTGGCGTAGCTTTGGCGTGGCTCTGGCGTTTGCTTTGCTTTGGCGCTTGCGCTTGAACGTAGGCGGGTAGAGACTTGCGATGCTTTAGTTCTTCCGGACTTCGCGTCGTATCGGCTAGAACGTGCGGTGCTTTGCTCGTGACCGTCGTAGTTGCTTGGCTTTGGCACGTGCGTTGCTTTAGCGCGGGCTTTACCGGTGCGTTTGCTTTGGCTTCTTGCGTCGGCTTTGACTTTAGCTTTGACTCGATCTTCTTCTTGAACGACTGGCGCTACTTCTTCAAGGCTTCTTTATTGTTCCGGCTTCCTCGACGGTTGTGGCGTCGGTCTTGGCTTTTCGGCGGGGGTAGCACCGATCTTTGTGCGACGGTTGTAGCGTCGGCTATTGTTGATGAAGACGGCGGGTGTAGCACCGGCTTCAGCACGACGGTTGTAGCGTCGGCTTTTGTTGGTGAAGACGGCGGGGGTAGCACCGATCTCCGCACGACGGTTGTAGCGTCGGCTTTGTTGGTGAAGACGGCGGGGGTAGCACCGATCTCCGCACGACGGTTGTAGCGTCGGCTTTGTTGGTGAAGACGGCGGGGGTAGCACCGATCTCCGCACGACGGTTGTAGCGTCGGCTTTGTTGGTGAAGACGGCGGGGGTAGCACCGATCTCCGCACGACGGTTGTAGCGTCGACTTTTATTGACGAAGACGGCAGGGGTAGCACCGGCTTCGGGCCTTCTTCTCCAAGCTTTCTTCTTCGTGCGAGGAGTCGATGCCTTTGTTGAAGACGACGAGTGTTGTCGGCTTCGATCTTCTTCTCCGGCCTTTGCTTATGGCTTCTTCGGAGTTGATGAAGATCGTTGGAAAAGTCGGGATGACGACGACTCCGGGTCTTCTTCTCCAAGCTTTCTTCTTCGTGCGAGGAGTCGAAGCTTTGATCTTCGAGTGCAAGGTCTTCACGTTGATGAGGACTTGAAGGGCCAAGGATTCCCGTAGGACGTGCTTGCCGTGCCTCGTGAAGCCTTGGGTCTTCAAGCGTTGGAGCTTCTCTTGCAGAGCCCTTTCGTCTTCAGCTTTTCCGACCTTTTGTGCCTTCCCCCTCCCCCTCTATTTATAGGCAAAGGGGAGCGGTTGGGGGAGATAAATCTGAAATCTTTTTGTTTCATCCGATATCTCCCCCCATAACCATCTCGATATTGTTCCTTTATTTGGGGAAACAAACTCGATCCCCTCCTTTTTAGTTGGGGTGGTTACGGGCTAGATGTGACTTGATCTTTGAAGATATATCGTCATCTTTGCAACTTCCGGATCGCATGTCGACACGACGTCATCTTGTCCGTCGGATCGAGGGATCGTCGCGGATCTACGGTTGTGTAGACGTCCACGCCACCTCCCCCCGCATCGAGGCGGTTTCAATCTTTTTTCTTTTCTTTTCTTTTCTTTTTCTTTTCTTTTTCTTCTTTTTTTTTTCTTTCTCTTTTTCCCTTTCTTTTAGGGCCGGCCCCACCTCTCCATGAGGCGGGGGGCACGGTTTTCAAGAGGGGGGGCCGGTGGGCCCCCTTTTTGGGTTCGGGTAGCGGGTCCAGTGGGACCCGTTTGCTTTGAGTCGGGCCATTGCACACGAATTGAGTTCGCATGCGGGCCGAGTTTCGCATGCGGGCCGTTGTGTGCGGGCCTGGTTTCGCATGCAGGCCGTTGTGTGCGGGCCAAGTTTCGCATGCGGGCCGAGTTCGCATACGGGCCGTTGTGTGTGGGCCGAGTTTCGCATGCGGGCCGTTGTGTGCGGGCCTGGTTTCGCATGCGGGCCGTTGTGTGCGGGCCAGGTTTCGCATGCTGGCCGTTGTGTGCGGGCCAGGTTTGCATGCGGGTCGGGTCCAATTCGTGGGCTAATTTCGGTGCCCACAGACGCCAGAAGCAAAGGCCGGAGAAGAAGATCGAAGCGATATCACCCCGTCGTCTTCATCAAGCCTTCGACTCTAATCAATCCCAAAAGCCCGGAGAAGAAGATCAAAGCGGCATCACCCCGTCGTCTTCATTAAGCCTTCAACTCCGATTAAGCCCAAAAGCCCGGAGAAGAAGATCGAAGCGGCATCACCTCGTCGTTTTCATTAAGCCTTCGACTCCGATCAAGCCCAAAAGCCCGGAGAAGAAGATCGAAGAGGCATCACCCCGTCGTCTTCATCAAGCCTTCAACTCCGATCAAGCCCAAAAGCCCGGATAAGAAGATCGAAGCGGCATCACGTCTACATCAAGCCTTTGACTCTGATCAAGCCCAAAAGCTCGGAGAAAAAGATCAAAACGGCTTCACCCTGTCGTCTTCATCAAGTCTTCGACTCCGATCAAGCCCAAAAGCCAGAGAAGAAGATCGAAGCGGCATCACCCCGTTGTCTTCAACAACGCCCGCTCCATTCATGAAGAAGAAAGCTTGGAGAAGGACATCCGAAGCGACGTTACACCCGTCGCCTTCAAAACGAAGCCTTCAAACTTCGATCACGCCAAAGAAGCTCGGAGAAGAGAAGTCAAGCCGACGTCACAACCGTCGAGAAAACCGGAAGAATAAAGAAGAATTAGAGAACGTCGTCATCATTGTTCAAGGAGAAGATCAAGTCAAAGCAAAGCAAAAGCCAACGCAATAAGCCGAAGCAAAAGCACCGGTAAAGCCCGAGCCAAAGTAACGCATGTGCCAAAGTCAAGCAACTACGACAGTCACGAGCAAAGCACCACATGTTCTAACCGATACGACGCGAAGTCCGGAAAAACTAAAGCATCACAAGCCTCTACCTGTCTACGTTCAAGCGCGAGCGCCAAAGCAAAGCGAAAGACAGAGCCACGCCAAAGCAAAGCCAAAGCCAATGCCAGAAGCACGATTGACACCGAGAACTGACGATCAAGGACGCCGAGATCTAGCAAGAGCCGAGGGAGACATGAAGACCGAGGAGCGAAGCCAAAAACCCCATAGCCGAGAAAGCGCGAAGCACGGAATGGACAAAAGCAACAGCGAGAACTCCTTAGCCTCTCAAGAAACCCTCATCCTGTAAAGATCTCTGTCCTGGGCAACCTCTTCAGAGCTCTCGCACGAAGTAACGTGACGCGGATCAAAGGGACCATTCAAAGGATCTCTCCCACAATCTCGGAATCTCCTGATCAAATCTTCGCCGCACTCGGCTCACCACCCCCCGAGTCTCCGGATCCCGGCCTTTGTAATCTCGTTTTTCGCAATAAAGATGACCCGAATCTTTTTTCGCGCATACACCGCCACAGCAGCAAAGGCATAGAAAGCAGTAAGGTTGGAGCCATAGCCTCAGCGACAAAGATGAGCGATTTGAGATGGAGAGAGTGGCATCATTTTGGTTAATGAGATTTGGATTTGTGGTAGATGAGGGAGTTAGAAAGGAAATGGGATCATATACAACAAAATCAAACTCGGTCACAGAGAAATCTCAAAAGTTGCTTTCATATCACATAGACTAAACCAGTTCCATTGCTAGAAACGGGGAAAACAAACCCGTACCAGGTTGCTGCTGTTCTTCTTGAAATTGAGGATATTGGCTGCCACGATCTCATCAAATGGGACACAACATGTGCTATGGACGGAGGCGCTACCCGCCTTATGTTCTTTCTTTTATTCGTTTCCAGATCATTCAACACCCCCTTAGAAGAAGTCGTAGTTGGTGGTGTTTTTTGTTCATGCTCAACATATGTGACGAGGGGGTGGCTGGTGGCAGCCGTTGAGAGGGAGAGATTTTGGGGTGACTCTTGCGAAGTATCACCTGTTATTGCCATTTTTTTTTCCCTTTTGCATATTGTTTTTTAAAAACGAACTTGTATTCTATAGGGGAGCCATGTGGTGCAACAATTTGCACGACACTCCGTTTTATAAGTATTTGATAGATATCTTATTTCTTATCAATACCTTCGTCCTTACTATTTAAGGGACAGAGATAGGATTCAAAGACCTGTTATAGGCCAGTTGTTAGAAACATGAACATCACGATAAGGTTATTTTCTTTCATATGCTTGACGACTTCTCATTAATATCCTCTTGTTCAGGAACTATGCTGCAAAAGCCTGCAATACGCTCGTGCAATCCTAAATTGGCATGCTTTTTCAGGAGTTAATTAGCAAACATAATTGATAATTTTAAAATACAATTTTAACATGTTTTCATCAACAACCGTTCAGGATTAAATGAAAATAAAGAATTATGATTAGATAGGAGCGCGTAGGCAGTAGATACCCAACTATTCAGATTGCTGAATATTTAGTGACTGTTTGGGGGTTGATGAACTTTTGGGCAAGGTTTAAAGTTTCGGCCGAAACAGATCCGTTTCAGCCGGAGACGAACCCGATCCACCCGAAAAACGGTGGTTTCGGCCCGATAATCCTCCTCCTCCTGGTTTCAGTCAACAGGAGACGGAGAAGAGGAGGAGAAGGAGAGGAGAAGAGAAGGAAAAAAAAAACCTGTCGTCGCCTCGCCGATCCGCTGTCCCGGTCGCCGTTGTCGCCTGATCGGCCGCCCCAGTCGCCCGATCCGTCGTCCCCGCCACCGCCTCTCTCTCTCTCTCTCTCCTCTCGGTCACCGTTGCAAAGGGTTTAAAACCCTAACCCGATCCCACCCCCACCCCTTTTATAACTGATGTTATAAGTTATAACTGATAACTTATAAGCAAGGTACAAAAATCGATATATTTCGCGAAATATATTGGAAATATGAGAACCCGATATGAAATCCCGCCTTTAGTATCGAGCGGAATTGAAAATGTCATAATATCGAGTGGTTTCGGCAAATATCGGACGAAATATTCACTTTTCACGAAATATCGTAATATCAGTACCAACACAGGGATTTTGTCGAAATTTTGCGAAATGATATCGAAATTTTGGGACTCACTAGTTATAAAAGGGAGCTTGTGGCCTGGTTCTCAGCAGCTTATTTATATATAATAACATTTAAGTAAATGTCATTTTACTTAATTTTTTATAAAATACACATGGTGAGAAAAGTTATTAAATCAACTCCTTTCGAGCTCAAAAAATTCCACAAGATGCAGAAGTACAAGTGCATCTAGAAAACCATGGTCTGTCTTAGAAAATTTTGAATGAATAAAAACTTTGCTATATAAAAACTCTTTTTCCAGGTTTAGTAAATAAATAGTGTTTCACATTTCAGCATAATTTTTGCACAATTTCAAACTTGCAGAACTTTATTGTTTTAAGTCTGCTTTAAAAATCGTTTGAAACGTTATTTTAACAATCAACTAATCTTTATTTTGAAAATATTTTTACCCACAAAAAAGATTAAAAAGCATTTGGAAAATATATATCAAAATCGGACTAAACAAGATTGCACAAGAGTTACAGACTCAATACATTGAATACATGCTATGTGAAGCTCTACACCCCTAGATAGGGTACATATATTGTTTGAGTGTTCCAAAGTGTGTATCTATACTTGGTTTATGATTATCCAGAGTTTCATTAAAAAATTTTATCAAAAAATCAATATTTCCACCATTTCTATAAAATTGCAATATTTCCACACGGTCGAAATATTTCCATGAAATATTTCCATATCCAGAAGGTCAAAATTTCCACCGAAATAGAGATTTCGAACCTTGTTTATAAGGTATAAGTTATAACTTATAACTGATAAGTTCTATGTTATAACTTATAAGTTATAAAATATATTATATATAATACTATTATAAGATAAAAAATCTAAAAAATTCAAAAAAAATTAGAAAAAATAGAAAAGATACATAAAATAAAAAATTATTAAAAATAATAAAAATAGGAATAACTAATTTTTAATAAATTTTTTATATTTTAAATTATTTTTTAATTAAAAAAATGAAACCATTGAAATCGGCCGAAACCAATCCCCGGGGTCGTACCGAAACCGAAACCGAGTTCTCAAACGTTGCTCCCGGGGGCCAGGACAGTCTAACAAGCAAGGGTGAACATCAGGTTCATAGCTTTCCGCTTCTCTCTCATAGTCCACTTCTTCTTGATCCTTAATGACCAAGTTCTTCTGTGTAGGTTTGTTAGGGCATTGATTTGCATTGTGCCAAATCCTTTGCATTTAAAGCATTGATCACATGCTATCTTAGATGTTTTGGTAGTAATTCCAGTTTTACCGGACACTTCACTTTTTCCAAAATTTGCCATGTCCCCACCCAGACGCGACACCCCAATCGGACACTTGATACCTTGTCAGTTTATTCTTATGTGGAGATTTTGGAGATCCGTGCCCGATTCTTCAGGACACTCGGAATAATATTGTAGTAAGTAAAATAAGATAAATATCAGTACTTGCTAGGATCGGTCTACATTAGTGAGAGGTGCACTGACCTTCCACAATCTTGGTTATTATCGGAGTATCAGTCTAGAGACTTTAAATTATGAGGACATCATTATTAACTGGAATATTATATTTGCACGCTTAGCATAATTGCCAAATCCCACAAAGCGCACAATATGTCACTTAATGGCGATTTAATACTGATGACACTGATTATCATACACATGTTACCTTTACATTTTCTGTTCACCTCGAGCAGGTTCCTAAGTGTTTTAGTGAAGTTATTATTGATTTTTTTATGGTCAATGATGAGCGAATTTGGTCATATTGTGGATTTATTAGCCCAAATTTTTAGATCTGATAAACATCATATAGTATGGTCCTTGCAATTTTATGGTCAATGATCATCCAATTTTGTCATCTCGTCTATATTTTAATAAAATTTTCTTGTAAAATTTTCTTTCTTGGAAAATATATTAAGTTTGTATTACTGTCAAGGTTACTCATATATAATGCATTACTTCATCTACAATTATTCTTATGTTGATTTCTGTGGTATTTATGTTTCCTGCATATGTTGCCCTGTCTTGAAATTGCATCTTACATTGTTTTGAAAGTTGTCTTATCTGTGTTGGATAATTTGTTCGATAGATGGAGTGCTTTTACAAATTATTTATTATTATTTTCAATTGTAAAATTGAGTTTTGACTTCATAGATTAATTGCTCGAATTGTAAATGGTTGTTAATAGAAAGTAATGTAATTGTAAAGTGCCTGATCACGTTCATGGTACACCCTTTTTGCTTTTGTTTTTGTTTGTTTCCTTTTTTTGGTTGAGAGAGCATCCATGGTACGTCTTCATGGACAGGGATTACGAATCTTTTTTACGTCTGTTCTATTTATCTTTGGGAGCTTTTTCTTCTTTCCTTTATTCTTTTGATTTGTATGTTCCTCTTGTTTTCTATCATTTTATACATGTGAAATTAGGATTTGTTTGTTCTTTCTTTCTTTGAGGACCAGGATTTTTTTTTTTATCTTATGGTTTCTACCTCCATATAGCAGGGTGCGGATATTGATGGTGATACCCCATTGGCAAAGCGGTTACGGAGGACGCCATCTGATGATCTACAAGATGTTGCCAGCGGTGAGGAGCTTTCTTTGTATAGTACAGCTCCAAATAGCTCAGAATCAGCACAGGTGTGTGAACACTCAGTGGAAAGGTTTCCTCATGTTTGTTTAGTGTTTACTTGCTTATTCTTAAATCTGCAAGACTTAACTTGTTTACTTTGTTTAGACCCCTTTATTTGTTTGTTTCTGTGCTTTTTTTTTTGTGAATCTGTTTATGTGAGAAAGTTTGTTTTCCATTTTAAGATAATCACAGTATCTGTGTGAATCATGTTAGTTTTGCCATTCACAAACCAGATATGTTGAGTTCAACCATTTGACGTGCATTACAATTTACAATCCAACGCTAATCCATGCAATGCATACTATATGGAATTAAAAAATCCGTTTCCTTGTTTTAACATAATAAGGTTAATCATTTTGATTTATCCATTCACGAACCAAATATCTTGAGTTCTACCATTTGATCATTGTATTTCACTTGTGACATTATGTTTAACCTAACCAGTTGAATTTGCATGATCTGTGGACTGAGAAAGTTGTTTTTCCCCTTCGATATTTAATTTTAAGTAGTTTGATTATCTGTATTTTTTATATAAAGTTATCAATTGCAGTTTTTTTGGGGAACATAGAACATCCATATGTCAGCAGTTTCTATCTATTCACGATTAGTATGGACTTCAAGAAACTAATTTCTCATATTATCATGGCAGTCTGATCCTTCAAAAGTTTTGAATCTTGATTTTTTTTGAGTTGTCAACTTGTCATCAATTAATCTGATACCTGTTTGCTTACCAATGGTTGTGAACGTCGATGCATAATGTGTGCAGATTATTTTCCAGTTAAGTTCCTCATTGTTATCTGTTTTGTTATAAGTTATGAGGATTTTTTACTCTGATACTCTATAGTCATGCACAAGCATTTAAACATGGACTTGTATGTATGCTTCTTTTTTTTTGGGGTGGGGAAGAAGGGGTGTGTGTTTTTGTTCTTCCATGTGCATGAGATAGTTTACTTCCTACACTTCATGTCTAGCTGTCTACATAAAGTCAATATTGTTTCTTATCAAACTTCTGAATAATAAGCACATTTTCCTTTTATGATTTGCAGAAGATCTTCTCATTCGCAGTTAGGGATTCTTTGGTAAATGTTGGTCCATTGAAGGACTTTTCTTATGGCTTGAGGATAAATGCTGATCCCAATGCAACAGGAATCGCTAAGCAGAGCAACTATGAGTTGGTTGGTGTAGCAAATTGTGTAACTTTTGCTTTCTTTATTTACCTTGATTAAGTAATTGACATATTAGTTTCTCATTTTCATTATGAATTTTTTGAGCTTCAAGAAAAAATTGCATAAGCCCCCAACATCAGCTGCATGGCATTCCTTTTAAATCTCTAGCAATTTGTTTCCTAAATATTCTTTCTTTTCTATGTGGACTGGTAAACACTTAGTGTCAAGTTTACATACTTCAACCCAGTGCTAATAGGGGTTATGTTGTTTCTTTGTGTTCTTATAGCGCTTGTCCGGAAGCTGTTATATACTTATATCCATACTTTAGGGTTTAGGTTATATCACTGTAAAATGTCCACAGCATGGGAACATTTCTTCATATGATCATAGCAGCTCAAATATGACCTTAGCGCCATGTCTACTTTGATATCTGAGATTTTCTTCCTCTTGCTTTATAGTGTTTCCTGATCTTCCTCTTGCACTTTTTTTTGGACATGTTTTCAGTCATTTTCGCTGTGGAAAATCAAGTGGAGTTTTTTTTCATCATGCCACATCAAGATCAACTGTGAACCTAGTTCAACTTGTCCTTGATCAATAATATATCATGTCCTGCATGCTTTATTCATGGCCCACATTTCTCTTGGCTTATTGTATTGTTTAACCGAAGTCGTATTTTTTAATGGTGCCATAGACCTTCAAGTCAACTACTCTGTTTGTTATAACTATCAATTCTGCATTTTTTTCTTCAAATTTATCTTTGCGGAGTTCAACCTTTGCAATTCTTCAAACTTATCTTTGTGATGTTCAACCTATGCAATTCTTCAAACATATCTTTGTGAAGTTCAACCTGCAAATATTTTCCAAGTTCTCTATTGCACATTTTTCGAAGCTGAGTCTGATCCTAGTTCTATTTTTTCATCACCTATTTGACCATTCAACTACCCCATATAGGTTATGCTATCTTTTCTCACACACTAAGGTTGCATACAGTATATAAAATCTAACACAACCTTGTTATAAAATAAAACTAATATATTGCATTATATCAGTTTTCTTGCGCTTGACTTGGGATTTAAAATGTAGTCTATTCATTAGTCATTCCTTGACTTATCGAATTTTATGGGCAATGAAATGATACTTTGCTAAGCGTTTCTCTGTGTTAGTATTTGTTATTACTTTGTGGGCAGAATAGTCATACTTCATGCTTTTTTCTACTCATGATATATTGCAATTAAATTTTGAGTAATTTTTGCATCTATCCTTTACACTTTTTTTTTTTAATGTCGTCGTTATTTTTGTACTATCAAATATACATGGATTGTAGTTTGTACTATCAAATGTACCTCGGTGACTAATTCCATTGTTGTTTTTTCCCCCAGTAGTAGACTTACATCATTAGATGCAATTTACTTCCATGTGCTTCAATTTATATAGCTTGTGTGTTCTTGTCAGGTTTGCTGTTCTGGTCAAGGAAAGAATGGTGCTCTTTGTGTGATGCAGCAGTCAATTCGCCCAGAATTAATCACCGAGGTTCATCTTTTGTGTTCAATGTTGGCAATTAATTCTCCATATGCCCTGTACCGTTTATTTGTTTTTAGTTTTTTGTTATTCGCATAATTTATCATCCTCTGTCTCTGATGATCTAATAGTATAATTCTAGAGTGGAGCCCTCTCTCTTGTGTTGTGACACATGGACCTCTTTTTAAGAACCAGAATCCTTCTCCCGTGTGTGAAGCTCTCTCTTAAATCCTATTAAAAACCTACTATGAAGATGATAAATACCCATTCAATGACATTTAATGGTCATTTGATGTTAATTAGGAAAACTATTTGATGTTTATCTTGAGCAAGTGAGTTACACTCACTCTATATTGGACATTTCTACAGATGGCTGTGATGTTGTTTGTGCCAAATAGCGTACATCAAGTTCATCCGGGCATTGCCCGGGTTTCCTACTAGTCAAGTATAAATGACTATGCATTGGTTAAGCTGTTATTAAATGAAAACCGTCCTCATCCATGAGAAGTATAGGGCTTGGTTTAATCAGATCGGCTGTTTTGGATTACGAGCATTGACTATCAAACTAGTCTTCGATCGGTCTCTATGCTGAATTAGGCACAAAGCTGACCTCAGACAGATGACTTGATTCTTATTGATCATGGTCATGGTTAGTGTCTTATGTGTTAAAAGTGACATTTTTTTTTTTGTTTTCTGAACTTAAACCATGTTATATTCTCCTAGTTAGTCACATGATTTGGAAATGAAAAGAGCATAATGTATCCAGAATGTCTTTTTCTAATATAATTATGATATATTTTTTTGCTTTGAAGGCATACGTTTTTCCATGCATGTCCTTCAATTTGTCTTATGACATCGTACCTTGTTTTGGTTCTCCCATCTCTATCCTGACCTTTGAACACAGATTTGAGCTCCTATTCACATTGTGGCTGTGATTTAATGTAGTGGTACACACTGTGCTGCATATATATACCAACACGTCTATAATCTGTGGTTTGTTCATATGATACATGGTATCACATAACAGTTTGCATAACATGGTATCATGCATTATTACTTTTTAGCAGGTAAGCACAATTATACAATTTGACACTGTTATACTATATGACACTGTAAGATGTATTTAAACATACTTTCATGGACTACCTACACGTACCCTTTGTAAGATATTTTCCGTAAGTAGCACATTATTCTAACATGACCTACCCAGGATACCTCCATAATGAGATAAAATATGCATTTCACCTCCTGCTTCTCAAGTTTCAGGTATTTGAAAATGAGCCTTGTCTAGGACTTCCATTGGCGATAGTTAGAATAAGGTTGCTAGATATTAGAAGAGAATACAA
This sequence comes from Chamaelirium japonicum, assembly GCA_947650365.1. Lineage (NCBI taxonomy): Eukaryota > Viridiplantae > Streptophyta > Magnoliopsida > Liliales > Melanthiaceae > Chamaelirium > Chamaelirium japonicum. The sequence goes on from OX393550.1 coordinate 55,099,417, forward strand.
TCCTTTATTAAAGGTTTCGATTGTCTTGTTCGTGTGCGTGTTTATGGAATCATGCCCTAATGAGATATGCTTTGTTTTTCAATTATTGCTTCTTAAGTTACAGGCCTCAATCCACTCTTTGCATCCTTGGCCTTCATTCCAGTGCTTTATTTCTATGTCCGTAAGATTTTGCCTTGTACTCTTTGGGTCTGTCTCCGGTGATTTTACTTCGAAGCTTGGTTTCAGGATATCATATTAGGATAGACCTAGCATTGCTTTTGCTTTCTATCACCACTTTCCTGGTTCTCTTTCATTAAAACCAGGGTTTATCTCCGGTGCTCTGCCTCTAGGTCCATATGATTCTTCCTCGTACTGTTTGGATTCTTTGGAATCAAGGTTTGATGTAAATTATATTCTATGAATCGTCTATTTGGCATCTATTCTTAACTTACGATATTTATCTTTATGTGTAGTTTGAACATTACAGTTTAGGGTAAAATACATTTTGCCCCCTCTGACGTTAGACTGGAAATCACTTACCCTCCTATAGTTTTTTTCACGCCAAACTAGTCCCTATAGTTAGATCAAAAATCATTTGACCCACCTCCATTAGCTCTCCGTCACTGATTTGATTGAAGGTGACATTAATATGTCACGTTGGCTCTTGGACGACAAATTAGGCTAACTTTACCCTTATAATTACGGTTGGCCCATTTTACCTCCATAATGACTCTTTTAGCAGCAACGGCTATATAGGCCCTCCCTTCTCCGTAGCTCACTCTCTCACTGTCTGAAAAAAAAACTTATTTGGGGGGCAAAGTGTCAACAACCATTAGGGTATGATTTTTCACTCCATTTTCAGGTTTTTCTCTTTGCTTCCCCTAATAATTGCTTCCAGGCTTCCTGCAGATTAGCTGTGATTTGCTGAATGCCGCATGTAGCAGATTAGCTGTGATTTGCTACTGCGGATTCAAAACCCCGATTAAGTACTCGTTCATTGAAGCTAATCTTGGAAGGCGTTTTCATGGTTGTTCAAGCTATTGGCTGAATGCCGCATGTAGATTCTTTGAATGGGTCGATCCTCCTACTTGTTCGTGGATAAACGTCTTTGGATCTATTATGTGTTGGAAGGTTTCCGAGTTACAAAATCAAAACAAGTTATTGAAGATGGAGTTGGAAAAATATAAAGCGAGAGAAAAAATTAAGGATTAGTGTGGTAATATGTTTTGTAATCCTGTTTTTTTATGTGCTTGGATAAATGAGAGTTTAGTTTGTAAACTTATAACATTACAAATGTTTGAATAAATGGAATTTGGAAAAATGGATGTTTGGAATGTAGTGCCTCTTTGGAATTAACAGAAATATTGCTTCAATCATTTGCATATTCCTAGAAGATGTGTGTGTGCACGTTTACCAAAAATACTGATTCAACAAATAGATGTCAACCTGCATATATTTCAAAAACAAAACTATCATATATCAATGCCCAAACTATTAAATAAGTTCCGAAGTTCATGACATGTGTATATATATCAACTTTTGCAATCATTAACAAAATGATTACTTTTGCAATCATTAGCATACCGAAGGGTTACTTTTCAATCAAATATAGAAGGATTACTATTGCAATCATTAATATCAATATACACACATTTACAGATTCAACAAATAGATGTCAATATACACAGACTGGTACCAAAAATACTGTTTCAACAAATAGATGTCAACCTACACATATTCCTATATTTAACAAACTATCATATATTGCCATCCAAACTATTAAACAAATTCTTAAATTCATAACATGTGTGTGTATATATCAACTTGTGCAATCATTAACAAAAGGATTACTTTTGCAATCATTAACATATAGAGACTGGTACCAGTTATACTGTTTCAACAAATAAATGTGATGCGGGACGCCTTAGGGAAGCTGTCATCGATGATTCGCGATCTCCGAATTAGGATTTGAAGAGAATAAAGGGGAGAGAAGAGGAGGGGGATGATTCGGAGTCCACCGGATTCAGGGTATCCACCCCCTGATGGATTCAAATCCAGGAAACCCTAACGAATCCCGCAAGCCGTCATTTTTTTTTATCAATCATCAGCATCTTCATTCATCAAATGAGAGGCCTATAAATAGACTTACATTACTTGGTTTCTTAGAAACCATAAAATAACTACAAAAAATAAAAAGATAATACTTTCCATAACAAAAAGATCTAAATCAATCCTAACTCTTAACTAAATGAAATCTTTAAAACTACCATATTTAATAATCCGAAATAATGTATTTTCAGATTAAAATAATAATTTCAGAATAAAATGATTATTTTATTATGAAAGTATTATTTTAGGAATTATTAAATACGAATTTTATTTTAATTAGGCCTTGAGCGCATGTCGGACCATGGAAGTTGTGCATGTCAGGCTCTGTCCTCATCATTCACTCCAAGTCAGAAAGAACTTGTCCACGAGTTCTGTGGAGCCGTTGCAGGGGCCGGTAGCAGAGCTCGCATCACTAGGGTTGCCGAAGGATCGTCTCGAAGTCCGTAACTGATGATGGAGGTCTAGCTGGTGTGGTCGCGCTGCACTGTAGTCATCTCCCGAGTCCCACGCGAAAGCGGTGTTGCTGTCGAGCGGGGTCCAGGAGTCAGAGAAGTGCTGGTATTACCTGACAAAGACATCCCCTACTGGTGGTTGCTCGACTCCAAGGAAGTCCATGGGCTGAATGACATGCCCATAGAAGTCAGCCACTAGATGTGATGGCTCCACTGGAAATGGAAGTGCTGGTGGGGCCGTTGGTGACGTTGGACGCTCAATAGTGGGCTTCGGAGAAGACCTCACTGAGGGTGCAGTAGTGGGAAGCGGCTCCACTGAAGATGGAGGTAGGATCGATGATGCAGGCACCGTAAGTGGTGCTGTCGGTACAGGGGGTGCATTCGATGGAGGTCCGACTGAGGTTCGGACCCTACGTCGTTGTTTGATCAATGTCTCTTGCTTGATTTCTCCCATCAACTGCATCACATCATCATATCTTTCGTCGATCGTTCTCCCTTGATGAAGGAACCACTGAACGAAGAGATCGGGTGACAAGGACATCTCTTGGGCTCAACCCTTGATGCGCCCAATAAAAACAAACTTCAGAGATTTGGACGGGTAGAGGGTTAGACCAAAGGAATTCGCCCAATTCAAGATTTGTGCAAAAAGGACGGTTTGATAGTATATAATGACCAGGGGTAAAGTCATAAATCTGTAGTGTTGCAATGACTGGATAGAGGCACATAGGGCACGATTGGATCAGGTTTGCAAAATCATGCAACTTTGGTATTTGGTCCGACCAAATCCGATGACCTAATCAAAAGTTATGGCTAAATAGGCTCAAACAGAGTTTGCTGTAGGGGTTCTAGGAGAAGAGGGGGGGGGGCACGAGATTTTATTCCGTGTCTCCGCTGTTTCGCGCAGAAGGGGACAGGTCGAGCGGGGCTCGTTGCGCGATGCAAGGGAGGTCGGGAGCGCGAGGCGGCTGGGGCGCCGTGCGGATCGGAAGGGGCAGCGGTCGGGGAGGCATGGGCAACGGTTGGATCGTGACCGGCGAGGCTGGAGGGCCGGACCTAGTCGTGCGACATCGGGTGGCGCGGTGCAGGTAGAGGCCGACCAGGAGTCCAGTGTGGCTCCTCGTGCTGGCAGATGTCCTGCAGGCGCAGTTATGCCCTATCGACTGGACTTTCAGCTGATCGATCGGATTTGGCATGGCCTTAGTTTTGCAGATGTGGTCGCGTTCGATCGATCAGGCTTTTAGCCGATCGATCGGTCGCGACAATTCTTCTGTCTGCGGCTGGCTGTAAGCAGGATGGACTCGTCAGGTAGGGGTGGCAATGGGTCGTGTCGGGTCGGGTTCGTGTCATGTAGTTTTGGGTCGTGTCCAAAACCCCTAGACCAGGATCCGAACCGTTTAACTAATCGTGTCTAGACACTAAACCCGTACCCGACCGGGCCGACCCGTTTATAAACGGGTAGACCTGATAAGACCCGTTTACCACCCGGGTCTATTCAGTTGACCTAATCCGACCCAATTCGACTCGACCCGACCTGACCCGATAAGACCGTTGGTACTACATACTACATTATTGGATTGCGGGTAGACCCGACCCGACCCGACCCGATGAATTTTAAACGGGTCTTCCCGGAATCCCAGGTCTATCGTGTCCATACCGAATTAATGTATTTTCGGATTAAAATAATAATTTCGGAATAAAATGATTATTTTATTCTGAAATTAATATTGTATTCGGAAAATATTATTTTAGGAATTATTAAATCCGAATTTTATTTTAGTTAGGCCTTGAGCGTGTGTCGGGTCGTGAAAGTTGTGCATGCCGGGCCCTGTCCTCATCAAGATGTCATCCTACACATATTCATGTATTCAACAAACTATCATATATTACCATCGAAACTATTAAACAAATTCTTAAGTTCATAACATGTGTTTTTATATATCAACTTGTACAATCATTAACAAAATGATTACTTTTGCTATCATTAGCATACAACAAGATTACTTTTGTAATCAAATATAGAATAAGTACTATTGCAATCATTAATATGCGTGAATATATCAACACACACTTGCACAAATTCAACAAACACATGTTAATATACACCGACTGGCACTCGAAATACTGATTCAACAAATAGATGCCTTTTTTTTTGAGAAATTCCTCTATAAGAGAGAGAGTGGACGAGGTTAAACCTTACCCAAGCTAATATTATATTATTAAAAATAGGGAAAAACAATAATAAAAAAAGATTACAGATGATATGTTTAATCTCCGAAGTTAACTTAATTGGAATGTCTGAAGATCAGCTCGAAGACATTGTTAGGATAGAACTCCAGTCTCTTTCACAGTAGATTATTTCCCTCTGAAGATACGAGTGTTGTGTTCCTTCCAGATTTCTCAGCAAACACAAATAGTCATGTAGTCGCAAGCCTGCCTAACTTGATTCCTGACTCTTCGAGTTCTCCAAACTAGTGTTGAAAAACCCGAAACTCGGACTCGACTCAAAAGTCCACCGAGTCGAGTAGCTCGAAGGCTTGACTCAAAACTCGACTCGGGCGACTCGGTAAATATATATATATATATTTGTGTGTGTGTTTTCAAAACTCAAAATGGTAAATAACCTGAGTAGTTCCCGAGTTGGACCGAGTTAGCTCAAGTTGGCTCGAGTTAGCCCTAGTAGTGGCCGATCCGAGTTTCCAGCCGAGTCGGCTCGATTTTTAGCCGAGTAGTCAACTCGGACCGAGTTTTAATACTATGCTCCAAAATGTCTAGACTCTAGAGGGAACAAGTAGAACCCGAGTGTCCCTTAATCTCTAGTTGGGACTTTAAAATCTTCTAGATGCTTCTCGAGAATAAGCAGTGCATCAACAGATGAGAGAGATCCTCCCTTCCTTGTCCACACAGAACGCAAGATAAGTCTGTGATGCTAGGGTGACTTCAGTGATGGAGATGAACTCTCGTTAGCAACCTCTCTTTAAGGACTAACCACATGAAAATTCTACACTTCAATAGAGTCTGGGATTTCCAAAGAGCAGAGGCTATAAGGTAGTCTAAACCTCCACCATTAACGAAGTGATAAAAGGACTTCATCGTGAAGGAACCTGAGGAACTCCACTTCAAGATGAATAATCCTAGGAATTGGAGACCAAGAAAGAATCCAAGATTGAATACAACTCGTGGAGTTGAGGATCTTTTGAATTTAGCTGACCAAGTAAGGACCGCGGTGGAAATGTTTACTTGGATCCGACCAAAGTATTTCGATCCAAAGCTAGCTCATAAAGGTCTGTGAAAAGGGTGGCTAAGCTGATGCCGCCGACCCAATGATCAATCCAGAATCTAGTGTTCTTACCATCCGCTAGAAGCAGCTGCAAGCCAGCCTTGAATGGCCCTGCTAATTTGCTAATATCTTTCCAAAATGGTGAAATCTTCTTAGACTTCCTACTCCTGATTTGGAGGGGAGGGAACCTACTAAGCTGTCCTTGATAATAAGTGTCTAGATATCTCCCTGATCATGCTGGAGCTTTCACCACCACTTGCGCAACTTAGCTTTGTTGAAGTCTTGTAGATTCAACACCCGATCCTCCTTGATCCTTCGACTTGCATGCCACGCTCTAGTTGACCAAATGGTAGGATCCGGAATTACCATATGCCCCCTTTCACAAAAAGGAGCTCCGGATACCATCAATACGTCTGACAAACCACACATGAATGTAGTAGAAGGCTAGGTAGTAAGAAGGGTTGCGGAAAGGACGACGTTCACTAGGGTGAGACACCCTCTAATCGAGGGATGATTCCCAATCCAACCGACAAGTCTCAACTCCACTTATTCTACCACCTTGTGCCTGTCTGCTTTCGTGAGTCTATCGCTGGTGGCTGGCAGTCCGAGGTACTTCATCGGTAGAGTTTCCAATCTATAATTGAGCATAATTGCTAAGAGCCTACCTTTGGCTAAGTCTGGACCCACATAGAACAAAGAAATCTTTGAAAAGTTGATACGTAAGTCCGAAGAAAATTCAAGGGCATATAAAATGATCTTTAGGATTGTCGCCTGTTCTCTCTTAGATTCATAGAAGAGAATCGTGTCATTGGCAAAATAAAAATTGGAAATGGACCAAGACATACATGTAACACCGTTGATAAGGCTCCGACCAGTAGCTCTTCTAAGGAATGCATCTAACGTATCCACCACGACAATAAAGAGGAAAGGGGAAAGAGGGCAGCCCTGCTTCATAAGAAATTGACTTTTGAATCACCTTTGATAAAGCAAGAAATCTTCGAAGAGGAGAGATATTGGAGAATCTAGCTAATACATCTCCTAGAGAAACCTTTAGCATTTAGGGAATCTAGAAGGAAATCCCAATAGAGCCTGTCAAATGCCTTCTTGAAATCTAGCTTCAGGACCACTTCTTCCTTTCCTTTCTCCTTCAATTGGAAGATGATCTCTTGCACTGAGGCTACACTATCCAAAATAAGCCGACCTTTGATGAAAGTTGATTGAGAAGAGCTAATTAGGCTATCCATACCCGACGCCAGTCTTTTGGTAAGAATTTTTGTGACTACAGTTGGAGAGACTGATGGGACGAAAATCCAAAATAATAGAAGCTCCAGTCTTCTTTGTCACTAACATTAGAAGGAAATAATGAAGTCTTGATAGACTGGCTGAACCTATAATAAAACCAAATATGAATATGTAGATATCTAGGCTACAAAGCCCTATAATCTTTGAAAGAAGATCATGGATAACTCGTCTGGCCCTGGGGCTTCTTCACCCTTCATATCAAATACTACTCTTCTAACTTCCTCGGCAGAGACCGATCGATCTAAAGCAACATCTCTTGGTAACCTTTTGAGTGGGAGGCTATCCCAATCCATCATAGATCTCAAGTTGGGAAGGTCTTGAAAGTAATGTCTGAAGTGGTTGAAAACTCCCTCAAGAATGTCCTTGCTACCTTGACATAATCGCTCGCCTATTTGTAGACTGTCTAGTGCATTCAATCTTCGTTTACCATTAGCAACAATGGAAATACGAAATGTTCACATCCCTATGCTTAACTCATTTCTCTCTGAACCTCTGCTTCTATATGATATCCTCTCTGGACAAAATATCGCAAAGCTTGTTCCATATAGCTGAAAGACCTGAAAACTCCCCATCCGAGAGAGGAACAATTTCCGCCTTAAATTCCAGGAGGTTCAAGGACAGTAAAAGAGCTTTCTTTTTATTGCAAATGTTACCGAAGGACGAACGCTCCTAGCCTGATCTTCTAACCACATCTTCTCGAATCTGAATCGATGCACCATGCACAAACAAGGAGGGTAAGTATCGCCAATGTTTTAAAAAACGGAAGGCGGAAGACGGGCGGTCAAGTGGTTTCAAGGCGGAAGGCGGACGACTAGGCGGGCGCCCGGAGAAAAAGGCGGGCACCCACCTATATAAAATATATTATATATATTCTATATGTATGTATATATATAAATTCATAATTCTATATAAAAAAATAATATTAGAAAGTTTTACATATGCAAACATCAAAACTACCGATCTGAATATAAAAGTTTTATGAAAAGGGAGGAGGGGATTGGGTGGGTAGGGGTATTTCGGTATGGTTACCTCAATACCTATACCCGATTGTCCCTCTAACTTGAGTATACCAGATAATACAGTTGTACTCCAACTTTATTGTGATGTACCCAAATTCCAACCAATCATATATTGTTATCCAAATTCTATCCAAACTCATACCATACAAGAACCAATATAGTAAAAAATCGTAAGAGCTTAAACATTTCATCACAATACATTGAAAAAAAAAATTCCTCAAGCAATTGCATATGGTGAAGAAACAGAAAATTCATTACAGAAAAAAAAAATTTCCTCAAGCAATTGCATACAGTGAGACCGCCTAGGCGCCCGCCTTTTACCCGCCTAGGCGGGCGCCTAGGCGGGTCGGATCCCGCCTAGGTGCCCGCCTTTGTTCAACCCGCCTGCAGTGCCGCTTTTTGCTGAAGCGGAGCGGCCAACCCCCTAAAACGCCTAGGCGGCCGCCCGGACCGCTTTTTAGAACAGTGTGAAGGAGGGGAGCATGGTTTGGGATTAAAGCATGGAGTCCTTGCTGGATGCTGTGGGGGTAAAGGAATTCTCACTCTTTCGAGATCAGGAACCTATCTAATCTTGCAATGGACGAGATTGCCCTCTTGTTTCTCCACGTGAACTGCCTGCCCCCAGTGGCGAATCAATGAGGTCAAAAAGTTTGGCAAACGATGAAAAGTCCTCCATAGCTTTCCTCCTGCTAGAGTCTCTTGTTTTTTCGAAGCTGAACCTCGTTATTGAAGTCATCCCCCAGAATCCATGATCTTGGATTGGACTGACAGATTTCTGATAATTCCGACCAAATGGTGCTTCGCAAACTGACATCATTTGGTCCGTAGACTATGGTCACCCCCCACTTTGAGTTGTCTTCCTTATTCAATATGATGACTGATAGGGAGAAACGACAACAAATTTACCTAACAGATTAAAGTTTTTATCATGCCAGCCAATTAAGATACCCCTTAAGCCCCTCCACAGCATCCAGAGATTCCCAAGTGGAAAATCAGAGACCCCCAAGACTTCTAAGGAAGCGAGCAGTTGGGTTACTTACCTCGTCTCTTGTAGGCATACCAAATCGACTTGATGCAAGACACAAAACATGGACACCGCTTTACGTTTAGCTAGATCATTAAGAACCTGAATGTTCCACGAAAGAGTTTTTGTTAAATAATTACAAAGAAACCCTCCCCCTCTCTAGCTCTCTAGAAGTAATAAGGAAATCCTTTACTTCCACTACGTCTCCAAAAGTGAATCCACATTCAACAACCACGTCCAAAATGGACTCATACTATCTTTGTGGAAGAACTTATCCACAAAATCCTTGGGGTGGCCTTGTGGGAATGAATAGCAGCCACAACATGAATACATGGTATACCTGTCAAAGCCCACCACCTGCAAGAAGTCATTATGTCAATGTTTACCACCATAACATGATCCCTATGCTCTATCTCATACAAACAATCTCCTGCATATGTGGCATAACAATGCCTTGCCTTGGACTTAATTTCCTCCAATTTCTTCTAGATTCTTGGTCACAAATTTCTATTATAATGCACATCTTAGCCTTCTTCATCACAAATCGCGTCATCACCTTTCTTATTATCATTTTAATCAAAGTAATTATAGGTTTCCCCTTGCATCACCTGTGTAATGAACTAATGATTAAAGGACTCTGACAAGTTGTTACGTTGTAGATCACATATTGGCCTAGAGTTGAAGCCTGATCTAGCCCACAGTGAGGTTGACACCCCTTTCTACCACCAATATGAACCTTTATCTAATTCTCTAATCTTGTCGGTGTGCTTCTCAAAGTCTGGTATTGTATATTATGCACATGCAGCTGACCACATAACATCCTTAAGAGATTTACCCATAAACCCCTCCTTGAAATTGCCGTACATGTGTTGACACTAAACCTATTGTCAACTGTAGGCATTAATGTGGCAAATGCCTCTACTAAACTGTTAGATGAAATAACAAATCATGGTATTAATACAAGTTGACAGTATTCAGATAAACAGAACTGGGAATAACCTGGATAAATGTTAACAAAATATAATTACCTTCTACCTATCAGGCTATCACCGATAATGGTCCACTATATCACCTCCGGAGACCTATGCAGTCAAAGTCGGTAGTCGACCCTAGTCGGGACTAATTCGGGACTAGTCGGCCAAAACGTATTCTAACCCCTCCCCCCTCCCTAAACATATATGATATATGAACTAGCATAAATGTCAATAAATATATGATATTAGTCGGTTAATAACAATACATATCTTCACACTTCACAACATGGGTATAAATACATAAGTAACAAAACACGGTTGTATTGGCTTCATGCCCATGTCAGAAGACTCAGAACTAAGAATTCATCACAATATTTGTTTGATGATGTTTAATCTGTGAACAACCCCAATTTTGATTATAGGGTTATATGGATATCAACAAATAAGCAATAATTATTTTTCTATGTTTTTATCTGAGATTCTCAGGTGCTCAACAGATGATTACAGGGAAGAGCCATAGTTGTGAGTCTTGTGACTCAAGACTTTGAGTCAATGTAAAAAAATCCAAACAAAATTGCTTGCAAAAAAAAAAAAAATTGCTTGCAGAATGCTGCCTCGGGCCTAGTCGGCAGTCGCTAGTCGGGGACTAGTCAGGATTCCGCTCAGCAATGACAGAATCGGAATTAATCGGTCGGCAAAATGCCACCGACTAGTCCCGATTTTGATAGCATAGCCGGAGACCCAATGACTAGTATAAGGTTTTCCAAGAACTATATCCAACTATCTTTGCATTCAGCCTCAACCACTGCTATGGTTAAGCTATGTTATCAAAATCGGGACTAGTCGGTGAATAATCCTTAGACCACATTTAGTCGGCCGACTAATTCCGATTCTTTCATAACTAGGCGGAATCCCGATTAGTCGCCGACTGGACTCGACTAGCGACTGGGGCTAGTCCCCAGGTGGAATTCTGTAAGCAATTTTTTTTTGTAAGGAGTATTTGCAAACAATTTTGTTTGTATTTTTTTACATTGCCTCGAAGTCTTGAGTCGCAACTATGGCTTTTCCCTATAATCTTCTGTTGAGGACCTTAGAATCTGGGATAAATACATAGACAAATAATTATTGTTTATTTGTTGATATCCATCTAACTCTATAATCAAAATTGGGGTTGTTCACAGATTAAACATCAACAAACAAATATTGTGATGAATTCTTAGTTCTGAGTCTTCTGACATGGGCATGAAGCCAATACAACTGTGTTCTGTTACTTATGTATTTACATCCATGCTGTGAAGTGTGAAGGCATGTATTATTATTGACCGACTAATATCATATACTTATTGACATTTATGCTAGTTCATATATCATATTTGTTTAGGGAGGGGAGAGGGGTTATAATAAGTTTTGGCCGACTAGACCCGAATTAGTTCTGACTAGTCCTAGTTGGCCCTTGGCAGACTAGTCCTAGTCGGTAGGACGACTACCGACTTTGATTGCATAGTGGCAAAGGGAAACATCTGTACATTTCCATCCCTTGCCACTGCATGCATCGACTGGTCACTACATACTCCATTCAAATGACATGCATCTAGGCCTATCAAAGGCCTCACCCCAGCTAGAAAACCTCTTTTCTGAGCATAAAAAACAACAAACATTCTTTTAAAAATGATAGTTGCACCCGCACCCTCATTTATCAACCGTGAAGGGACTGTGGTAGTGCAATCCCAAGCTATGCCGAAGATTTGTCAGGGAATGATGGTACTGAATCCCAACCCAGATGTCCTAAAAAACGGAATATTCTTCCCATTGTTGAGCATGAGCTTATTGTCACACTTTTAAAACATCCTCGACTTGATGATCCCTCTCAAGAAAGGGAAAATTTTACCCGAAATTCTACTGCGGAATTTGTAGGACGGAGAATTTATTGAAGTATCTTCCCTACGATTTCTCTCAAGTTGTCCCCTCGAACATTTTGCATTCTCCACCGCCATTTTCCAAGCAGAGTTTTTTAAAATCCCTGTGGTTCAACACCCTACTGCCTCCATACTTTTTAGACTTACAATGTCAGTCCCAATGCATAGGATGATAAGATCCTGATATTCCCTCATCTCCTTTCCAAGGAGTGTTTCTGAAACCCAGCAAGGAAGAATAAGTGGTGAGAGGGGATAGAAGAAAGAACTGATGTCACAAGAATCAAACTCCGTTAGGCCTTTTTTCATGTTAGCTTTTCATAGCCATAATGATTCTTTGCTAGGCTTTCATAAGTGTTAGTTATAGCAGTACATAACTAGGGGAATAAGATTTGATGAGTATGGTGTGAGTGTTACTTATATGATGATGCAATACATTTCTTCATCTTTGAAGAAAATCTTTGTACTGGCTGGTTCTTTCATCTGAGGTAATGTAAATTATTTGTACATTACCTGGTCGTTAACGACAAGCCTCTTACTCTCAGTTCTGATGATGTCCACAACAACTCCAATTGCTAATCATGTTGGACTCTGTCAATTTCATTCATTAGAATATGGACTTTGTTGCGGTTCCATTCCAATCTTCATCAGCGCTTTCGTCCAAAAGAATTACTGAATTAGACATCTGAAATATATTTGATCTCTATCCTTCTACATTAGATCTCTGCCGAGTGTGCCCATCTGGTCCCAGATTGCAGTTTATGTTGATTCAATAACCTGTCGTTTATGGCTTGCCAGAGCCAGGTTTTATATTTTTCTGTTGTGCGAATGGTTCCCTATCACTTCCAGATAACATGCAGTCTTTTTAACAAATCAGGTCCCATGCTGTTGTGCCTTGAGGGGCAGTTCTCCATGTTACTCTTTCATGGGTAATGACAGCAGGTAGCTCCTTGATATTTACAATCCCTTAAACTTTGTGTTCGAAGATAACGGGATTCGGTACATGCCATACACCATCATAAATGAAGTCTGATATATGTTTCTCTCCCTCCCTCCCTACTATTGCTGCTGCTGTTGCTACTGCAGCAATTTAGCTTCATGTAGGAAAGAATAACTCAAACATTGAATGGATGAAATGCTTCCATTAGATACAGCCCCATGTGTGTGTGTGTGTGTGTGTGTATATATATATATATATATATATATATATATATATATATATTGTGTATTTACACATTTGAGCACTTAATGTTCTTGTCCAGCTGTAATAGTTTGATGTTATGCATATCTTATGCAGGTTGAATTAGCTGGTTGCAAAGGGATCTGGACAGTGTACCATAAGAACTCACGTGGCCATACCACTGAGTCTTCCAAAATGGTTACAGAAGATGATGAATATCATGCATATTTGATAATAAGTCTGGAGACACGGACAATGGTAATGTTTTCTTTTTCTCAATTACTATGCCAAGATCACTGTTGTGATCATATATTTCAAACGGTCAATTTTAAACTTAAGTTTCAGCAAATAAGTACTTTGTCGGCCAAATAGTTGGATATGTTGCAATTTGGTTTTAATTTTGAAGAGTCAAGCATTTTCTTCTACCAATAGTTGTTTAGACATTATTTTTTCATGGTTGGTTCACTTGGTTGTAGTATCATTTGTTAACCTTTCTTATTTTCTCATTTGAATGCGTGCATCATTTCGGTTTACTTTGACTGCAGTTTCTATTCAGTGTATCTGAGACATCATAATCTTACTCGCTGTGCACTTAACATGGATGGATAATTTAAGTATCGAGCATCCTGGAAATACTGCTACAGTTATTCCATTTTAGGTAGATTCAACATAAAAACTTTAGCTAGTTGGAGATGACCATAATGGCCTTGTATCCTGTATGCATCATATTGCTGTGTCTGCTAGTATGGAAACACTATTACTATCATTCCATAATAGATTGTCTATAAGTTGGGTTCATCCCAACACTATGACCCAGAAACAGAACCTAGAAAGAAATGGATACTCAGGAGAATGTGTAACCTTTGAAACTTGAGTCACATGGCCCTGCTTTTCAAGATTTAATATTTTTGGTTCGACTTCGGACTCAGACTGAACCCCAAAACCGAGACGTGCATGCTGTTTGTCTTTTCCCTGCACATTTTGGGTTTGTGTTCGACCTTTTTGGTCGAAGTTATTAAATGAATTATAAAAAAATAAAATCTGATAAATAGAAATCAGCAAAATAGCAAAAACCATAATAACAAAGTAAAAAAATGGAAAAAGCCAACTTTGTGCTACATTGTGGTGGTGGTGCTGTGTGTATTTGGGTGTGTGGAGGGTAGCTACCCCTTTTAACCTTGTTTGTATGCCTAGTTGTCTCTCATATTTTGCATAGTTAAGTTCATGGATTGAGATTTCGACCGAAATCATGAAATTTCTGTCCAAAATTTCGGATTCGGTCTCTACCGAAATGGAACACCTGTGCGAAAGTCCGAAAGTCCAGACTTCGGGCGACTTCAGTGCATTTCGATGAATTTCGTTGTATTTTGGCGAAATTTCGATTGAAACAAGTGGGCCCGGGCTGAGATGGCATTTCAGATTAATTTCCAGGTCCGTATCTTGGTAATGACACATATTGATATTGATCAAACGGTGGTGGGTATGCAGTTGCGGAGCTCGCCCCAATTACGGAGTATGTTTTGGTGGAAGTTGATCTGAAGTAGTTTTATCCGAGAACTAGGATACTGTCGAGAGTGTCGGATAACTCGGATGAAGATCATAACCGATGTGTTAGCTCATATCAGGATCATCTGACCATGGCCTATGCATGTGCACCATTGACATGGGAGAAGTTTTGTCTGGCTAGGTTAAGCGGGGAGCAGAGGGCGGCATGGAATGCTAAGTACTCTGAGTAGCATAGTGATTGTTTTCAAGAACCTCGTAGCTTATTTTGGTATTGAGAGTTACAAGGGTGGTTATTATTATGTATGATTTTCAATTTTATGGTGAATCATGTATGAATTGTCTTATTTCTTATGTTATTATGTAAATGTATATAAATATGTGATGATTATCTGGTTGGATTTTTTGCAATATGTGTTTGATGTGTTTTTTCTCTAGACAATTCATTTAAATTTGTATATACAATTATAAAAGACTTAAATTTAGAATTTCCAAAAAACACATCAAAAAATCAATTTTTTGATCATTTCGAAATTTTTCCAAGATTCCGGTCGAAATTTCGGCTATCGAAACCAGACACGAAATCGAAATCACAAACCTAAGCTAAGTTATACTTACAAAGACCAAATCATGTACCCACATTGTTACCCAAAATGTTCAAGGTATCTTAACCTATAACATTAGACTAACACACCCTATCTTAATAAATAATAGTAGACTATATTAATGGTTACGTTACACCCTTGGTGCATGGATATGCATATGGATATCAGCAATAATAAGTACATGAGAAGTTCAAACTTGAGTCACATGACAATCACATACACAAGATCAATTCCTAGAAAATTCTGAGTAACTAATGGATATTTCTGGAAGTAATTTGTTGGGTACTTTGGAAAATAGGACAAGCATGGCCAATCTCATGAAAGATTATTGAAAGATGGGTCATATCCTATGCTATAAAAATGATATAAGAAATAAAAACATAAGTGAAAATAAACATAATCCAATTTTGGGTCCTTCATCCGTTTCATTTCTGATTCGTCTGTTTCTAGTCTTATTCGACTGAAACAGAATCAAATGAAACCCAAAGCAGATTGTAACAATCGGAAGCTCTTGATATTAGATTCGTGGGCTAAATTCAGTTTGGCCGGACCAAATGGGCTAGATTCAGTTTGGCCAGGACCAAATCTTAATCATTTCAGCTGATTCAAGTTTGGTTTGCCTGGCTCCTCAGAACATGCTGTTTGTATACTCATCACACATGATTGCATAACGTGATCACTCTATATAAGTGTCTATATGTTTCAGTGGATTACTCGAATATCTCACTTTATTACTCAAATATCTCACTATATTACTTGAATATCTCACTTGCTCTGGTTCCCTATAAGGCTTTACTTTTTCCCCTAAAAATTAAGGTTCTAAAAAGCGCTAGGTGCTAGTCGGGTGGTGGGGGGCCACCTAGCGCCCAGACGTTTTGCCTTTTTTAAATTATTTTAATTATTATTTTGATATTATATAATATATATATGTTTAAAAATTAATATAAGTTCAAGATTATCCCAAACATTATTTTATAGAACAAATGTATAACTATAATTCAAGATTGAGTGATTAACAAGAACAAAAGCAAACATGGTCCGCCTGGCCAGCCTCATCTCGTTTGGTCTGCCCTGCAGCCCGCCTAGACCGCCTAGGCGACCGCCTAGGCGACCGCCTAGGAGGTTGGCCGCTTTTCTGGAGCGTCTAGGGCCTAGGCTAGGCGGTGGGGGGCCGCCTAGCGCCTTGGCGGCCGCCTGGGCCGCTTTTTAGAACACTGCTAAAAATATCAATACAACTTGGTACTTTGTAGTAGACACGTTGGCAACAAGTTACCGGACAAAGCTACCACGAATTGTGATGTGTGGATGACAAGTTGAATCCAAGGTTTTAAACTTCGATTTCGTGTTTGGTTTTGATCTAGGTACTGAAATTTCGACCGAAATGGTGGAAAAATTTCTAAATAGCGAAAAAATGGTATTTTGTTGGATTTTTTTTTGAAATTTGAAATTTTAGTATTTTGTTATTGTGCATACATATTTACTTGAATTGTTTGAAGAAAACACGTACCAGAGCTTGATTTATTTATAAAAATTTACATACCTTTATATTGTTTACTCCACAAAGATAAAATCACTCATCTTCGCCATTCGAAGTCAATTCTTCTTCGCTTATCCAACGAAACTCATCATTAGCCCAAGCACCTGTACCATTGTAACCTTCGGCTGATGGACCAGGTCCACATCGCTGCCATTAGGTTCAAACTGCTCTGATATCCAGTCTCTCTTAGCTCGCTTCCGCTAGGTTCGTCTCAAATCTAAGACTGCCTGTCAATATTGATCCCTCTCATTTTGTGTCTCGATACCTGGAGGGTATTCGATATCATCATCTGGTTCTGAACGACCTTGGTGGATGGAGTATGGATCCGTCCCATCTTCCTTAGTGGCCTTGGGATCCGAATATGAATTTCTTTGTATTCCCCGTTCCTTAATAAAGTGCGCATGACTATTTTGATCTCAGTTGAGGTTTTCAAGCACTCTGCTACATTGGGGAAGCAACCAAGGTGTTGCTTCGGCCGTGTAACACCTCCACTTTTTGTCCATTTGTTACAATATGCACACTGTGACTTCTGCTTCTTTGTGTCCTAGAAGAACTCATGCTGTCAACCGATGTCTTTTGATCACGAATTCTTGTGCTAGGAGGCTATGAGGTCATCTATAGAAAAATTTAAAATGAATTAATATAGATTAAATTCTATGTTATTATAATTTGTAGATGCAGATTAATTTTTATGTTTTTGTACCTTACGACGAGAATGGACGAGATCCGATGAATCAGAATCGATACCCGACGAATCTAGGAATTCGATGAGTTCTGACAAATCCATCGGGGTCCAGTTGGCTCCGACGATGATTTCCGATGAATTCGACGAGCTCTGATGGTAAAATCTGGCGATTTCGACGAAATCCGGCAAGATCGGCGTCGAATTCCAATGAAATTTGGTGACTCCGGCGAGATCAGCGTCGAATCCGGTGAGATCCGGCAGCTCCGGCGGCAAGATCCGTCGAGGGTTTGGCTGTTTCGGTCAAAATCAGACGAAGTTGGTGGGTTTCGATCAAAACCCGATGGTTTCGATCAAAACCAAACCTCCTATTTAAATGCCCCAGATTCCCGAAACCAGTCCATAGTTTTTAGGAAATCTATGGGCTGGTTTTGGTTGAAATGATCAAAATGCCTACAAAACAATGAAACATCGACGAAATGGACAACGAAATCGGGGGGGACAACAAATGGGTTTGGTGGTCCCCACAGTTTCAATCGAAATAACCAAAATGTCCCTGAAATCCTGAAACTTTGTTGAAATTGGAAGCCCCCCCT